>JACEEZ010003633.1:80000-87500 GCA_016584305.1 Chionoecetes opilio | reverse complement strand
TAAGACGCTGAAGGAAGACCTGCACGCAAAGGAGGAAATGATAAAGGATTTAGAAGAAAGGGCTAACTACCAGGAAGATTACAACAGACGCAATAACCTGCAAATTATCGGGATCGAAGAAAATCCGGAAGGTGAAACATGGGAGCAATCAGCTGTTCAAGTCACCAAACTACTGGAGGAGAAGTTTCGCCTACCAAACATACAACTTGAACGAGCGCACAGAGTGGGGCGGCGTGACGACCATCGTAACCGTCCCATCATCGTTCGTTTTTCAAGGTACGGAGACCGCGAAGCCGTGATGAGGAACGTTACGAAGCTCCGAGGCACCAGGATATTCATAAACGAAGATTTGTGCCCGGCTTCACAAAACATAAGAAAAGCTCAACTACCTCAACTCAAACAAGCTCGAAGCGAGGGCAAGGTGGCGTTCTTCAGACACACCCGACTCATCATTAAGGAGAGGACAAGTGATACTGGTGCGACTGGCTTTACTCCCAGACACGAAGCTTCGACTTCAAGTGGAACTCGTGCTGGATCTTTGGAACGAGAGCTCGGCAGTGTTGGAGCTGGTGTGAGTGCAGGAGACGGCACTAGTGCTTCTGCTAGAACACCAGCTGCTGTGCGTGTAGACGTCTCTACCGCCGGGGCATGAGCTAGCAGTGACAGCGCTAGGAAGCTGACTCAGTCAGCTGTCGATGGCAGACCTAGAGACACCTCACCAGCCGTGAAGCAAAACAGAAGACCAAGCAGTGATACCAGCCAGCGGGTGACCAGAAATTTAACGCGTGGAGGAAGGAGAGGCCAGTAGTTGGTATGTGCGTACCATTATACATACTAGTCCCAGTGAACATCAAGTGAATTAATCATGACTGATAACTTATCTTTTTTGCCATTTAACTCTTTGACCGATACCGACTTTATCAGCACATTGACTGAATATAATACACATAATTTTCCTTTTACTGTGTTAGATAAATTAATTTATAACCCCTCTAAACCAAGCAGTAATCACTTAGTGGATGATTCTCTCTCAAACAATATTTTCCGGGAACCCGTCTGTCGCTATGTTTTCAATGATGACCATATATGAAACAATCAATTTCTCACCCAAGCTTGAATATTTTGTCTTTTAATATTAGTAGTATACCGCTTCACCTTAAAACACTTTTTGACCAGTGCATAACTCCAATTGGTATCAAATTCCAGGTTATCGGTCTTTGTGAAACCCGTCTAAATGATGACATTTGTACACTGTATAATATAAATGGTTATACCGCACACTTTAAAAATAAGAGCACATATGGGGGTGGTCTTGCGATATACTTACAAAATCCTTATGAGGGTATGCTAATACAAGACATCACTTTACAACTTCCACACATTGAGTCTTTGTTTCTAAAAGTTTCAAAGCCACATAAGTTTATAATGGGTTCTCTATACAGACCACCCAACGCAAACATTTATGAATTCCTTTTAACATTAGAACATATTTTAGGGTTTGTGTCTAGAGTAAAACTTCATTGTTATATAATTGGTGACTTCAATATTAATCTAATAGCAAATAGTGTTCATGTTCAGAACTTTTCAAACATGTTTTATTCTCATATGTTTTTTCCAATCATAAATAAACCTACTAGAGTATCGAAAACATCAGCCACAATAGTTGATCATATATGGACAAATGACATGCTTAATTATAATTCCAGTGGTATACTGTACACTTCTATCAGTGACCATTTTCCAGTTTTTAGTTAATTTTCTGTGCCAAAAGTTAATTCTCCCTGTGCAAAAATTTAATTTTCAAAAAGGATTTTCACTAATGAAGATATCAATAATTTCAAATTAGAGTTGAGCGAATATGATTGGGAAACAGCAGTAATTAATACAGGGCTAAATGAATGTTTCGATATTTACATGGAACAATTTCTACTTATTTACAATAAACACTTTCCTGTAAAAGAATATACAGTCAAAGAGAAACATATCGACAAACCCTTTATAACTCAAGGTATAAGAAAGTCCATCAAAGAACGTAACAGACTCCAGAAATTGTATGCTAAGTGGCCAATTACTTACGGAACTACATTTAAAAGGTACAGGAACACTTTAACTTCTATAATAAGAGCAGCAAAAGAGAACCACTATAAATCAAAATTAAAGGAAAATGCAGGCAACAGTAAAAAGACTTGGGAAATTCTAAATAACATCATGGGAAAAAATAGTTATCAGCTTCCTACCTCCATTTCATTCCCAGATAATACTTTATCAACAAATCAGGAAATAGCTGAATCATTTAATAACTACTTCTGTAACATTGCTAACAACTTGGCCCAAAGCATTGAACCGTCACCAGTTTCATTTAATAATTACTTACCTGATCCTACACCTTTTTCTTTTTTTATTCGGCCAACAACATTACAGGAAATTGAAGCTATAATAAAAAATCTGAAACTAACTTCCCCAGGGTATGACACCATATATATAAAGATAATAAAAAAATGCAGCAGTGCCAAATGTCACCATATTTACAACACATAATCAACAGATCATTTGAAGAAGGACTGTTCCCAAAACAGCTCCAGATAGCAAGAGTTATTCCCATATTCAAAAAAGGTGATAAATCTCTCCACCAGAACTACAGACCTATATCAGTTTTGCCAAGCTTAAGTAAATTTTTTGAAAAAATTATGTCTTTGAGATTCATGGACTATTTATGCAAAAACTCATTATTATCTGAACATCAGTATGGATTCAGACCCAATTATAGCACTGAGTTAGCAGTACACCAGCTCATCCAACACATTTATGAAGCTATTGACAGTAAGCAATACCAAATAACAATCTTTTGTGACTTGACAAAAGCTTTTGATAGAATTTCTCATTCCATACTATTAGAAAAACTTAAAGTGTACGGAGTTCGAGGTACGGCTAACAACTGGTTTAAGAGTTATTTAAGTGTCAACTTTGGAGTACCACAAGGCTCAATTCTCGGCCCGATATTGTTTTTAATATATATAAATGACATTACACGTAGCACCAATTTATTAAGTTTCTTACTTTTCGCAGATGACACAAATATATTCATAACCGGGAGAGATGTTAATGAATTGAAATTTACACTAAGCCGAGAATTAAATCACGTAGCAAATTGGATCAAATGCAATAAACTAACACTCAATATAGGTCAAACAAATTACATGATTTCACATCCCTTAATGACACAAACACCCCATATAAATATAAAAATTGATAATCTAATTATAAATCAAGTTAATGAAATAAGATTTTTAGGTGTCATAATTGATAACTCTTTAAAATGGAAATCTCATATAGAATGCTTAAAAACAAAATTGTCTAAAATAACAGGTATAATGTACAGGATTAGAGACCATGTGAATAATGACAGTCTTAAACAAATATATATTTCACTAGCATATCCATATCTATTATATTGTTGTGCTTTATGGGGGGGAGCTTATAAAACATACATAGATCATCTTTTTGTTGAACAGAAGAAGTTGATACGCATAATGTCTTGCAGCCAACGCTATGATCACACTCACCCTCTCTTTATAAGCTACAAATTATTAAAATTACAAGATGTTATACCCCTACAGACATGCTTATTTGTATACGGGGCCTTGCATTTATTTCCAATAAATTGTAATTTTAATGTAATAGATCGTAGTGACACTAGAAGAATAAATAATTTAAGAACCCCACTGTGTAGAACAAGTCACGCCCAACAGAGTATCCTATTCCGAGGACCCAAACACTGGAACCAGCTTCCTCAAGAGACAAGAAACAGTAATTCACGAGCTGGACTCAAAAACATGTTATTAGCTAATTACAATTAGATTTACCGGTAATATTTCTATTTTTTATATGCTAGGTAAGACTTGTATTATAAAACTCATTTTTGTGATGTAAGTTGAAAGACTGCATATAGTAATGTTATGGTAGGTGCATTTATTCTTATTATTATTATAAATATTATTATAATTATTGCAAATATTATTATATTATAATTATTGTTATCATTATTATTACAATCAATATTACATTATTATTACTAATATTGTTATCATTATCATTATTATTATTAATATTATTATCATTATCATTATTATTATTATCATTATCATTATCATATTTATATTCATTATTATTATTATATTTTTATTTAATTTTTATTGATATTATTATTATTATTATTATCATTTATGATATATTTAGTATTGTTATTATCATTATTACTATTATTACTATTGCTTATTGGTATTATTATTACTATTATTATTATTATTTCTATATCATTATCATTATCATTATCAGTTATCATTATTACTAATATTATTGCTTATATTATTCATTATTATTCATTATTATTCAATATTATTCATATTATTTTCCGCGAGATTCATTGTTTGTTAAACAAGTAATCCATGGTGGTGGATGGGCCACAACATACGTCAGCTAACATTAATTACGGACCTAAGTGTAGGTCCGTAATAGAGCCTTGGCTCAATGGACCTTGGCTGCATTATTATTATTATTATGTATTTATGTTATGTACAAAGTGGCCAATAAATGTATCAATCAATCAAAATCTCTTCTCTCTCTCTCTCTCTCTCTCTCTCTCTCTCTCTCTCTCTCTCGCTCTCTTCTCTCTCTCTCTCTCTCTCTCTCTCTCTCTCTCTCTCTCTCTCTCTCTCTCTCTCTCTCTCTCTCTCTCTCTCTCTCTCTCTCTCTCTCTCTCTCTCTCTCTCTTGCAGCACACACACACACACACACACTTATTCCTTGCTTCCTTCCATCCCCCCTTGCCTTTCTTTCCTTCCTTCCCTAACTCCCCTTGTGTCTGACTCTTAACTAACGCATGCCGAGTCTTCTTCAGGAGCCTCGCGCCCTTCCTGATGCGACCTCCAGTCTCACAAGGCTTTTTCATGGCTTTTAACTTTTCTTTTCTATTTTTCTTTTACCTCATTTGCTATATTTTTGTTCTTTTGCTCTCCTTTTTCTTCTCCTTTTACTTATTCAAATTCTGTTGTAAAATTGTGGTTGAAGAACGTGGTTGTAATTATTGTTGTTGTTGTTTTTATTATTGTTGTTGTTCTTCCCTCCTATCGGGATATATTTCCTTTGCGAATGTAATATATATCGTAATTTGTTGTTATTATCGTTTTTGAAATTATTATAATTATAATTAATAAAGAAATTCATCATTATTCCTATTAATATCATTACCACTATTAATATAATCAGCCTTAACATCATCAATATTTTTGCTATCATATACATTACTAATACGGTTTATATTAAGACGCCACTACTACTCCTATTATTCACCGTATCTAAGTCTTCCTTATCATACACATTGATAGGGTGGTCCCTAAAATTGAAACTCGGAAAGTCTAAGCACCAACCCCCGGAATTCATTGGAATAGTCGAGAAAACTCTCCTGGTGAGTTTTTTCTCAATCGGACAACATTTACCCCTCCCTCATCGACCTTGAAGTTTCACCCTGAGGATCAAACAACAATCCTTGAAAGAAAAAAAATTGTGCCATTCATTCCCAAAATGTTAGCTTATAACACACAGCATACAGTGTTTTATAAATGGTTACCTCATTACACAGTTAAATGACCACAATCCACAGTTAATATCAGTGAAAAAAGAAACACCCGAAAATTTGACCATTTTCGAACTTCACAAATCTTAAGCAAAATGTCTTTCTACCTCAAATACATAGTTTGTAGCGGCTGTAGCCCAACGTAAATCAAGTGTAACTGCAGTATATTTTAACACAACATAGAAGTATCATTTTTGTTCCATGAACACAATCTGAGTCTCTTTAGAAGACTCTAACAGACTACTCACAAGGCTCCTAGGCCCGTCCGACTTAGTGCTCCTGCTCCTGGTGGGCCGCCACACCAGCAGCCACGGTCTTCTTTCTGGAGTTCGGGAACTCCGCGCGATGACGAGAGACAACTTGGAGGAGAAATTGCAGTTGCTCCTCATCCTGAGTTAGCCTTCGGTTGTACTCCTGGATGAGGGCAACTCCTCGCTCCGCGTGGTCGTTGATGACCGCTATCCCCTGCACGAAGGCCGCCGCTGTCCGGAAGTCTTCCCGCTCCAGCCAGGTCGCGGGATCGGCGTCGAGGAAGCCGTCTTCCAGGCGCAGCTTCTGGAAGAACCGTCGCGTGTTGGTTGATGCCATGTCTTGCAATTGGAGTTCAGAGACGGCTTGGCTGGGCAGCTTTGGGCGCTTCGCTGGAGATTCATCTCCCACCGTGGTGTGAAGTGAGGTGAGGATTTGCCTCTTCTCCCCCACCGTGACCAGGGGGTCAAAGAGCGCCAGAGCGACAAGCTCCTCCGAGAGGTACCACAGGTGCCCTTGCAGCTTGGTCAGAGCTTCCTTGCCCACGTCCCGGTTGACGTCCATGTAGGTCGTCAAATCCTTCAGCAGTTGCAGGTCGTGTCGAGGGGCAGCTGCGGCCTCCGGAGCCAGTGTCCAGGCTTTCGCGTACAGGCGACTGATGAAGACGGCGATTTGCCGCAGGCCCTTCTCCTCCCTCGCTGTGAGCTTGAATTGGCTCCGGAACATCCACACCTACAGTGCGTAGATGGCTTTCGACATCCACCTTGCGTGGTGCATGGGTCCGGGGGCTAGGAACCTTACTCCTCGTGGGGGGACCTGGCCGAGGAAGACCACAGTCAATTCCAGCAGCTCCCGGTAGTCGTCCCGAAGGCCCTTGTGGTTGATCAGGGTGCTCTGGAACCAGTTCTTGTCCACAGGGTCCAGCAGAGAACGCACATGGGGGTGGGAATCACCGGACTCAAACTGGCTCGGGTCGTTGAACTTCCAGTGATCTTGGAAGCGCTTGAACAGGGTCGCTTCCGGACCTGACGTGGGGCCCATGACCGTCGTGAAAGCCGCAGCGAGGAGCAGCTCAAGGACATGATGGCGGCACGCGAAGTACAGGAGATCTTTCTTGAGCTGCTGTTCGATCAGGACACAATCCCCGTTGTTCCGGCCTGTGTTGGAGGATGTCGTGTCAAATGACATCCCACCGATGCGCTCAGTAAGGACCCAGTCTTCGAGTGCCCCAACAACTGCTTTGGCCATCTCAGAGCCTGTTCCGTTCGGCAGCTTGGAGACGTTGAGGAGCTGCACCGTTCCATTGCCTGAGACCAGAATGGGAAGTCGCTCGACGTTCTCCTTGGTCGTAAGGTCTTGCATCAATTTCCCATCCCAATGAACAATGAGCGTGCAGCCCCCCCCGTAGTTCCTCCTTGAGTGCCACACGAGCATCCGTCCGGTGTTTCCACCGATGCCGCCGGATTGAGCTGCAGTTGATGTTCAGCTCGGAGACGTCATGGCCGAGCGAGTGGGCTGCCGCCGACAGGACATAGACTGCTCCCCGGTCGGTCATCTTGGTTCTGTCCAGACACGCTGCCACACTTGGCGTGATCACGTTTGTCATAGCCCTCCTGGGG
>JACEEZ010003633.1:67500-75000 GCA_016584305.1 Chionoecetes opilio | reverse complement strand
CCAGGCGGCTTTCCTTGCAATGGTTCGGATGTGGTCGGTGAAGGTCAGGACGCTATTCACTTCCACCCCAAGTATGGAGATGGACGTCTGCAGGGGCACCGGCCTCCCACCCAGTAAGATGGTAGGGATGGGAGTATCAGGAGGACGTTGTCGTCGGGAGATGAACATCGCCTGGGTTTTCTCTGGAGCGAGATCCACTTGCCATCGACGACCCCATGAGATGACGGTTTGGAGGACCTGATTTATGTGAGTGACAGTCGTGCTCGTTCCTCTCCTGTTCCTCCTCGTCAGAGTTCTTCATTCTGGTTCTTTCTTTTATTCCATTGCTTATTTTGTACCCTCTTGGTGCCAAATTTAGATGGCTTTCGTTGCGCCAGTGATTCTCTCTCTCTCTCTCTCTCTCTCTCTCTCTCTCTCTCTCTCTCTCTCTCTCTCTCTCTCTCTCTCTCTCTCTCTCTCTCTCTCTCTCTCTCTCTCTCTCTCTCTCTCTCTCTCTCTCTCTCTCTCCAGATAAAAAAAACAAAAAAAGTATCTTCAGATTATCATCACACATTGGAGAGCGCCACTTTCCTCCTCCTCTTAGTTCTCTTCTTCCTCCTCGTAACCATTCTCGGTCTTCCCTTCTCCTTCCATCCACTTTTCTCACTCCACCTCCACTTCCTTAGATGCCTTAAAATTCCACTCACTCTATTGGACAAAGTGATTCTCAGCATGCCACTCAGTCTCCTCAAGCTCATACCCCATTGGTCGTCGGTGCGTGATGTCCATAAAGCCGCGAGCCAATGAGGGGGCGGCGAGGCAGGGCAGGGATGCTCGAAAATCCCTCGTAAGCAATAATTTATGAATGTATGGCTACAATAACCGTACGAGGGTGAGCTGAGGTTGATGCTCGGACCGAGGCGGCACTCCCATATAGGGATGTGCACCGGCATCCGGTATACCGAAATTCCGGTATTTCGGTGCAGATATTACCGGTATTACCGGTATTTTGGTTTTCCGGTATACCGGTATCGGTATTCGAATTGACTTGGTATACCGGTATCGGTATATTATTTGGTCGGTATTGGATTTCGGTATTATGTTTTTTTTTTGTTTTCCCTCGAAACAGACTCCTGACTAGTACCAAAACCAAGAACTGACTAGTGACTACTCCGACTGCCGAGACGCGTATGGTCTCAGAATCTGAGGCGCGTGTTATCATTGGCCGGTTGCACCTCAGCTGACAATGCCGCGCTGTGAAACCTCCCTCCCTCCCTCCCTGGCCCTGCCGTTTTCTCTCTCTCGTCGCCTCAAACTTGGATTTGCCTGCTATTCTGAAAAAGCAGACCAAGACAATCCACCTTGCCAGTATTATGGGCACATCAATGCCAATTATCTTATGCACTACGTACATTCGGATTGTATAGTCGTGTAACCAGAAATTTGCAAATAAACCGTTACGCCCACCTTCATCCCTATAACCCCCACCTCCCATGCTACATCACACCCCCGGCCCCGACTCCCCAGAATCCCTCCTCCCCACTCTCTTCTCCATCACCTGCACCATCCATCCCATAGGTAGTATGTGATGGTCTACTCCTGAGGTTAGACCATCACAGAAAATGGACCATTACATATCAAACAGGCGTCACTATAAAAATCTAGCCTGCACCACCATGGGCGAGGGCCAACCAGCTAAGCCCTCAAAAGAAAAATAATAATATCCTGCAGCCTAGGATACAGGCGCTATAGGCTCCAACGTAAAACACACACAGTTGCGGTAGATGCTATAGATATAAACAAGTGCTTGTGGGCCCGTCGGACCCATGTAGTATTTATAGTAGCAGTATATTTTAAACAACAATGTGAGTGCAAACTCCAATCATTTTGTTGCTGTCGTTGGTCAAAGTGCCTCGGGGTAGACCACCTACCACCACCGTAGCCTGCCTCACTCCAGCCCCACGCTTGTCTCACCCCAGCCCCACGCCTACCTCACCCCAGCCCTACGCCTGTCTCACCCCAGCCCCACGCCTGTCCTGCAAGCACACACACACACACACACACACTCACACACGCACACAAACGGTAATTCCATGAGTCTACGGAATTAGTGAAATGCGGCTAGACGTTACCGCAGAGATCATTACTGTAATATAATCTCTGAAAAGTGTTTTTAGCCCAAAACCCCTCTTCAAAATTATTCAATCGACATGGGGCCAAGCCGTTTGCCACCTACGATAAATTTGCGATTTTTTGAGTCTACTCTCATCAAAATTTAATTTACAGTTTCGGCTACCCAAAACAGACAGACACACCACACACACACAGACACACGGCTACTCCTATAGTATATTAGACAAGTGCTTGTGGGCCCTTCAGACCCATGTATTGATGTTTGTAGTAGTAGTATATATTAGACAACATGTGATTGCAAACTCCAATCGTGTTGTTGCTGTCGTTGGTCACTGGTCAAAGTGCCTCGGAGTAGACCTCGTTCCGTGTGATTCCAACCCTTTGTGTTCCGTGTGATTCCAACACACACACTCATACACGCACACAAACGTTAATTAATTCCATGAGTCTACTGAGTTTGTGGAATGCGGCAAGACGTTACCGCAGAGTTTTTCCTGTAATCTAATACTCCTAAAAGTGTTTTTAGCCCAAAACCCCCCTTCAAAATTATTCAATCGACATGGGACCAAGTCGCTTACCACCTACGATTTATTTGCGATTTTTTGAGCTTACACTCATCAAAATTGAATTTACAGTTTCGGCTACCCAAAAGACACACACACACACACACACAGACACACGGCTACTCCTATAGTATATTAGATATGAAAAGAAATTAGCACCGATAATTTGTTCTGTGGTCATTTAGACAAAGGAAAATAAAATGTGTATTATCAGCTCACCTGGCTATTTAACTTAATCTACATATCTCTAGAAATGTCTGAAAATACTATTTCCTTAGGATTTCCTTAGATTTTGCGTTTCGTTAGAAATTTCCTTCTCAGGCCTAGATTTCCTTAAAATATGGAAATTTCCTGAAAGTGGAAACAGTGGTTCACTGTAACATCAGGGCTGCTTGATAGTTGGGTGGGTTTACGGCCAAATTAACTGAAAAAAAAGCATTTATATTTTTATATTATGTATTTAAATACAATGTATTTAAATACTCATTAAAGTATTTCATTACTGTATTTAAATACATGAAAACTAATGTATTTATAAATACATTTCTTAGTACACGTACAAATGTATTTAAATACAAATGTATTCAAATACAGCCCAGCTCTGGCTATATATCTATCTAAACTATGTCTTTCCCAGGAATCTCAGGAACTCTTTGTCCAAAAATAAATGTTAAAAGGTAATTTGAATCAAATTATTGTTATTTTCCTTATTTAGAGGTTACATTATACATACTAATTACTGATGCAAAAAAAGAAAAGGCCAATGCCATAGAAAACTTTATTTCTGGGGGGTCTATGCTGTACGGTAGGGGTTAAGAATTGTAGAAAAAAAAAAGAATGGCCGACGCCACAGGAAACTTTTTTTAGGGGGGTCGATGCTGTACGGTAGGGGTTAAGAATCGTAAAAAAAGAGATGGCCGACGCCATAGAAAACTTTATTTTAGGGGGGTCTATGCTGTACGGTAGGGGTTAAGAATTGTAAATAAAGAGATGGCCGACGCCACAGGAAACTTTATTTTAGGGGGGTCGATGCTGTAGGGGTTAAGAATTGTCTGAGAATGGACAAGTAAAAAAAGACAAGCAAAATTCAAATACCGATACCGGTAGTACCGGTATTTTGGACAAATCGATCGATACCGGTATCGTAACTGATACCGGTGTGAGGACGTACCGGTATTATTTCCGAAAACCGGTATCGGCAATACCGGTATTTTGTTGATACCGCACAACCCTACTCCCATACGGTGATCGCTGGACCTCTGGGTGGGGAATATTAGGGATATTCTAGGGATGTGTGGAGAAATTCTGCTGACCAATCACAGAGCAGCGCCTCGCATGATCTGGCCAATCACGTTGCTCTCAGTTGGCAGGGAGCCCGAGAAATAAATTTAAAGAGACAATTTCAAATGCAGCGAGACTGTTACAGCGTGTGTGTGCGTGTGTACGTCAGACAATGACACCACCACCACCGCATCATTATAACGGCCAAACTTGTATGATGAACTATAACTTTTGATTCAAGAAGTCGACCGATATACATATTTAATGTATTAGGCTTGCCCTAATATGAATCTATTGCAAGTATAGGTATTGTATGTTAAATATGATATATATGGAGTCAATGATGCAATAAACACATCACATTTCAAACAGGCAAGCATGAAATGGCTCTACAATACACAATAAACATAAAATATAGTGATACAACTTGTATTTTTGTGTTTGTTGATGTCTTGCCGCCTCAAATCTCACTCTCGTTGGAAGCTAAGGGTGGTCCCGCGCTCCCGTAGCCTCGCGGTCTCGTAACAAGTGACAAAACGGTTTGAGCATTAACCGTAGATGCGCTACGAGGTAAAAGCCGTCTAGGGTAATACTTATGGGCCAGTAACTCCTTCGAGCATCTACCCCCAGGTATATAAGGAGGTCACTCTCAGGTCCTGCAGCTGGGGCCGCTTTTGTGTGTGAAGGACAAGTCCACTCGTGTCGCATCACCAACGGTGTTTCGGCCTTCCAAGCTGAACTCACTGCCATACATTGCGCCCTCGAACATGCAATGAAGCTACGTGACGGTGCCATCAACATCTTTACCGACTCGCTCTCATCACTGGAGGCACTCGATCACCTCTCCTTCAAGGACAACGTATTACTCTTGTCATCAATCTACCATCTTTTTCAACCCCTTACAGCTCACAATAACACCATCACCCTTCACTGGGTCCCGGGGCATGTAGGGATCGTGGATAATGAGCGCGCGGACCAAGCTGCTCGACTTGCCGCCACCAACAAGCCTGTCTCTGTCCGGTTCTCCCCCAGCCTCACACTCATCAAGTCTCGTGTGTCTGCTGCAGTGAAGAGACTTGACAAGGCGGCCTTTGAAGACCTTCTCGCAGAGGGTTCAGTCTCCGCTATGTGGTATGCAACAGTCACTCGATTTGAACCATTCTTCCCGCCTTCTACGATGGATCCACGCACCGTCACCAGCCTGCATCGCCCTCTCCTGGGCTACCTCGGAACAACCCAAATGATAAATGAAGCACCCAACCCATGCGAACATTGCCTAGAGGTGGAGGAATCACAACTACTACACTATGTCCTGCACTGCCCTTCCACCGCCCGGCTGCGCCTCTACCGTCACACAACTTACCCAAGGGAAGTCGAAACAGCAGCCTCAGTCCTGGGTGCTGTCCCCCTAAATGTCCTTGCTGAAGTCGTTGCCTCATACCCTCCACCCCGCTAACTACTGTGACATCTAGCTGCTTAACACTGACGGGCTCTTAGAAAGCCCGTACCTTTCTACAATGGAAGTGCAATATTAAAATATAAAAAAAAAAAAGGTCCGCGCCCCACTTGCTTTAGGCCAACTGCAGCGTCGCTGCACTTCTCTGGGCCTTAAGATCAACCCAGATAAGTCCAGCTACATGACCTTCGGCCTCCCTCCCATTCCGCAGCCCCTTCAGATTGAAGGCGAACCCCTCCGGCACGTCACCACTCACCAGTACCTGGGCGTTTGGTTTGATACCAACCTCTCATTCCGACCCCAGGTACGCCACCTATACGAGACCGAACTGCGGCGCGGGTTCGAGAACTACGGTGCCTGTCTGGGTGGGGCACCGGGGCTACCCAACAGGTGAAAAGACTGTTCTACACCGCAGCGATTCGCTCCGTCCTGGACTACTGTGTCCCCTGCCTCCCGGGCCTCGCCAAAAGCAATTTTCAATCCTTTGAAGTAGTCCAGAACGGGGCTCTAAGAGCCATCCTAGGGGCACCACCATGGACATCCGTGGCCACGATGAGGGAGGAGTGCGGCCTGCCCACCATTCAACACCGCATTCTGGCTCGGACGTCGATCGCCATGGTGGCGTACATGCGTCGTTGGCCTGCAGCCCCGCTAACCACACAGTACTGCCACGCCTTCCAGCGCCCCAGCAGCTGGCCCTGATAAGAACTCGTTACACGCAGCAGCGGATTCCGCCAGGACCCTGGACGTGGCCAGGACCGTACGCTGCGACCCCGACCTACCCCTCCCGGACCATCTCCCGATGGCACCTTGGGCCCCACCGCTCTTTACTATCACCACCTCCCAGCGAGTGAGACCCAGAGACCTCCTACCCACCCATCTCCGGCAGGAGCCGCTTGTCCTTATAGCCTCATGTTATGGCCCATCGACGGCCATCTACTACACCGATGGCTCAGTCGGGGCAAATGGCGCGGCGGGCGCGGCATTTGTGTGTGAAGCCTACACCGAAGCCCACAGACTCCCGACCTACACCACGGCCTTTCAGGCAGAACTAGCGGCACTGCTACTGGCCCTAAAGCACGCATCCGAGGCCCGTCACAACACCATACACCTCTTCTCGGATTGCCTCGCTGCGCTTCACGCTCTCAACTCCACACCCAAGGACAACATTGAACTTCTATCTGCCATCCACTACCAGTTGGCCATCCTCTACCGTGACGGCACCAACACCCACCTATATTGGGTCCTGGAGCACGTTGGTGTCCCCGGGAATGAGAAGGCAGACACTGCGGCTGGACTTGCTAGAGAAAGAGAGCAAGTCACCTTCTCATTACTCCACAGCGCCTCTTCCATCAAGGCCGCACTGGACAGAGCGGCACTGAATGCCACCCGCTGCCTCTTCGAGGATGCAATTGAGAAGGGGTCAAGGTCGGTGACGTGGTACGCCACAGCGACCCGACGAGAACCCCTCACCCTTCCACCAGGTTTACCTTCAAGGGTGGTGTCCCGCCTAATCCGGCTCCGCCTTGGCTACCAATGCGCCTCACAGATCCTGCAGGCTGCCCCTGAGCCCTGCCCGTATATACTGCTTCCAAACCGAGGATGATCCCCTCCACCACTACATCCTCCGATGCCCTGTGACCCAGGCTCACCGCCACCGTGTGGCCTGGATCCCGGAAACAGACAACGAAGCAGCGGCGCTGGCAATAGCCTCTGCCTCAACGCAAATCCTTGCAGATCTGTGTAACAGACATCTAATATACTATAGGAGTAGCCGTGTGTCTGTGTGTGTGTATGTGTGTGTCTGTCTGTCTGTCTGTCTGTCTGTCTGTCTGTTTTGGGTAGCCGAAACTGTAAATTCAACTTTGATGAGAGTAGGCTCAAAAAATCGCAAATAAAGCGTAGGTGGTAAACGGCTTGGTCCCATGTCGATTGAATAATTTTGAAGAGGGGTTTTGGGCTAAAAACACTTTTCAGAAATTAGATTACAGGAATGAACTCTGCTGTAACATATTGCCGCATTTCACTAATTCCGTAGACTCATGGACTTACTGTTTGTGTGCGTGTGTGAGTGTGTGTGTGTATTCA
>JACEEZ010003633.1:22500-52500 GCA_016584305.1 Chionoecetes opilio | reverse complement strand
ACCCTACATCAAGGTATCCTCAATTCTCGCAACCCACTTTTTTTTCACAATTCTCGCTAATAGGCTGCTAAAAAAAAAAAAAAAAAAGTGATCGGATCATATCATAAGTGGGCTTAAAAGCTGCCCCTGGTCGAGCTGGTTCCAAAACTGTGCCATATGATGGGATTGGGGCACGGGGGGCGGCACCTATCGCGGACACACACACACACACACACACACACACACACACACACACACACACACACACACACACACACACACACACACACACACACACCAATAAACACAAACACTTTGCTATATATATATATATATATATATATTATATACGTATATTTGATTAAATATTCGGGCGGAGGTATGCGCTCTACTGAGTGCCCCCCCCCCCCCCCCTAGTTATCTATGTTGTGATCTATTCACAATATCGTCAGTTATGGTAATTTGTTGATGGCTTTCATTCGACAGTACACTTTCGTCGTTGTCGTTATTTTGTTGGTACCTGGAACAGTCGCCGATCGGAACTCTCGCCGTCGTCGTCGAGTGTTGCAATTCTTGATATTACAGGACCCAATATATGCATTTAATCAGGTCTTACCCTTGTTTCTGCATTCAGGGATGAAATACCAGCAGTAGCTTGATCAGTTGGTTAAGTTAGGTGCCACTGTCCAGGTTAGGTTAAAATTTCCACGTCGGCGAGAGTTATCGTTTGGTGTTTTGGCGAGAATTCCCATCGGCGACAGTTCCATAAACCGTTTTGTTTACTGAGATCAGCTGTGAGCGGGCGAGCCACGACCAGCCGGGGCGTTCTGGCGAGGCATGCAAGCGAGAGTCAAGCTAGGCTTATGGCTGCTTGCTCACCAAAATTCGCATATAGATAGTATGCACTGACGTCACGAAGCTCCGCCCCCAAGCACCACGCTGGCCGACAGTGGCCGTGCGGTGATGTAAACAAAGGGCATTACTTCCTCTGTAAATGCGGTACACTCACGCTTACTAACCTCTTTTTTTATGGCTGGGAAAATGATTGATGATGTTCATCTGTCAGACTATGTCCTTCAGATGTTGGAATCTGGCTCTATTCCCCGTTACATTGAAAAATCCAAGAAAATAGGGAATAAAAAATGTTCCTTATAAATAAATAGTCAATTCGCACTGCAGTTTAATACTAAGCTTATACGCTACAAAAGTAGTAATAATAATGAACAGTACTGTGTAAGGGAGGGTAGCGCACCTGCTTATACCCCGATTGATGATGTTATTTAATTAGTTAACGCTAATGTATGCATGGTGCTAATTCATATATCAGAAAACGAAATATATCAATGGAAAGCTAATACAATTCCGCTTCTATTGATATGCTCCAGTGTTATAAGTTGTCTCACAAAATTATAAATGGCGAAGAGTTTAAGCGAATTTTAAGTCCATGCATATTTCTTCAGTCTCATAATGGCATTTCTTTAGTGTGTTTTAATGTGTTTTATGGGATAATATTATAGAACTAACATTTCTGAAGATAACAGTGCATTATTTATACTGATAAACTTATTTGGTAGGGGAAAAATTACTCTGGAAAGTAAACTTTTTCTCTAGTTCCTCGGCCAGCCTCACGGCCAATGTCGCTTTGTTATTGTTTATCACGTAATCATGACGTCACGTGCATACTATCTTATAGATAGTATGCAGTAGTATGCAGCATATAGTATTTAGGTCAAGGAAAGTGTCACAGTTTTTATTGAAAACAGTATTCGAATAGCGTCGCAATACAATAAAATGAGGCGTCTCTGTCGAGCGAAAATTGGGTTGGGGTATAGCATATGCTATACCTCATATATACCATATAGCATATGCTATATCCCAAGAAACATGATTTCTTGCGGTCCCTCAACCCTCATATCAGCACCCTCCCTCACCACCCCTCCACACCAACTGTCCTCCATCTCCCCACCACCACCAACCCTCCACCATTAACCCTCCCTACCCATTATTTTTTTTCTTTTCTCTTTTGCATTCTCTTTAGCACGTAATAAGTTTAAAATGAATCACCGGAGGCGGCGGTCGGCTTAAGAATTTTTCCTTATTTTTACAGCTACTTCATTTACCTTTACAACACGCACGCACACACGCACGCACGCACACGCACACACACACCACACATATGGAAAAAAAAATGTGCAAATGAATAAGAAAAAAGAAAAAACAGACGAAGAGGAAGAATCAATCAATCAATCATTGGGGGCATTCACCGGGGGCGCGTCACCTTGCCCACCCTACGACGCCACTCTCGGGGGTCACCTCACGTAAGTCCCTGTGCAGGCTCCCTTCCCACACCAAGCAACTCTCGACAAGAAGCATCAACTTGCCCCAGCCACGAGCCTTGTGGTCGCCCCCTTGGCCTCCTCCACGCCGGATTGTCTCTTGCAGATACAACCCGGTGGGAGGGATCGGTTTCAGGGTAGCGTGCCACATGCCCATATAGCCGAGGTTAGCGCTGACAGACTATGCAGGTAATAGGCCTCGATTCAGTCTCACGGTGCAATCGCTGGTTTGACATGTAATCATCCCAGCGATACCCCATAATTCTTCGAAGACACTCATTACCAAAGGCATCGATTCGCCTCTTTAAGTCGCTATTTAATGCCCATGTCTCACAACCATAGAGTAAGACAGGGATCACAAACGACTTGAAGAGCCGGATCTTTGTCCTCCTGCACAGGTACCGACAACGCCAAATACTCCTGCTGAGCGAGTCCATAACACCGTGGGCTATGCCAATCCGCCATAAGACTTTTTAACGTGACCCGCCGTCATTATGGACTGCGCTACCAAGGTATGTAAAACTTTCCAAGATCTCAAAGACCTCATCACACGCATGAACAGACTGTACTGTTTCATCTAGTAAGCCTCCAGACACCTGGACCTTGGTCTTGAGCCAGGAGACCTCAAGTCCCAAAGGCTTTGCCTCCTCGTGGAGCGCCTCAAGAGCCATCACCAGGACCTCCAGCGACTCAGCAACTATTACTGCATCATCGGCAAAAACAAGATCAGTGATCTTGGTGTTGCCGAGGGATGCTCCACAATCACTTTGATCTACAACTTTGCCCAATACCCAGTCCATACAAGTATTGAAAAGTGATGGTGCAAGGACGCACCCTTGCCTCACTCCTGTATTCACAGGAAAGAAGCTGGATACACCTCCTCTACACTTCACAGCACTCTCAGTCCCAAAGTATACAGAGAAAGAGAGAGAGAAGCAATAAATACCGCACATTACTTACTTCTGCGTTTCTCCATACGCCCGGCTGTGCCGACCACCACCACCACCGCCACCATCACCGCCGCCAACCACATGCCTCAAAGGTTACCGGGGTCGCGGGACTGGCCGATACCTGCGGGGATCAAAACAAACATCAGTGACACATAACACACTGCGAGGCACATTACTTCATTCAGCCATCAACTCATGTTCTCCCTCTGCAGCCTGTCCTAAACATCCCCCCGCTTCCCACTCTCCTCCCTCATGCACCTTCCTCCTATTCAGGACACGGAGAGGCAGGATCGAAGTGAGTGAAGCTGAGATTGAGCATGAAGCTGAGATAAAGTCCTCGCAACACGCATGAACAAACCTTTATGTTTCTTCCCGTAAACCTTAAACCACACTCATTCTTAACAAAACAAAACAAAAACTTAAACCGTCGTAGTTTAGTAATTGTTTCACTTATCGTGCTGCCCTGATACCCACAGCCGTGCTTCCAATGACCAGAAAGATAACAAAGACGCCGATAGAGTCAAGGCTGCAGACTGGAATATTACAGACAAACGCTTCACAGTGCCTCTGATCTACAATGGCAAGTCCTTTCGGTGCTTCAGACTGATGGTGAATGACCGCCACTTTGATTCCCTCGTGACTGATGAGGAAAAACCCCGAACACAGCTCTCTCTATCACTCTTCGATCCCTCCTGAAGCAGACCCGTCAAGAGATCACTACATTAGTCTTTGCGGGAATACCCAGGAGCCTCACAAGACCCACCAGTAGGCTACACTGAATCAAGATGCCTTCCCCAGACGGACAAAGGGAGGCGAGTGTCTTCCCCCGAAACCCTAGCACAAGCTCCACAGACTCCCGGTTATCGTGGAGGAGAGTCAACAAAACTAATGCCTAAAGTAATGTAAGATTAGATAAAAAAAAGAGAACACAGATCGGGTGGACAGGGACGAAAGGAAAGAATAGGAGAAAAAAGAAGTGGACAAAGAATGTTCATGAGTAAAAGGAAATTTTGGGATAAAGAGGAGGGATGAGGAGGGAAAGATACTGCTTTCCTTTCTCTTCTTCATCCATATTCTCTTCTTCCTCCTATCGTTTTCAAGAAATGTAGCAGTGCGTCCTATCATAATTACGATGTTAGATAATTGCTCATCTTATGTTGTTTGGAGTAAATTACTCTACTACAAAGTATATACACACACACACACTCTGCCTGTGTGGTACAGTGGTGATGTTCTGAGTGTGTTACCTTGGGGTCTCTGTATAACAGGTATATAAAGGTACCCTATGTTACCTGACGCGCGTAGGTTCAAGCTCCGTTCAATGGTCAAAAATCTATCCCTGAAAACATGGCCAGTTACTGTCCTCCTTGAGCAAAGGGATGGGGTGTGTGTGGTGTGCGAGCTCCCAGCTTTACCCAAATATCGGTCCCTATGAGCTTCAAGCTCTTTCCAGGAGGGTAACAGCTAGAGATCGCGTGTCAAGCGCATGATCAGGCCGTGGGTGAGTTACACACAGCTACATATGCAACCAATTAACATACACACATAAAATGAGGTAGTCAAGGCTACAATCCTAAACACATTATCATTTTTTTCTGCATAATGATAAATGTACGCAGAGTAACCTCGCCTAATTAGGGCAATTTTTATTCACATCTAATCAAGAAGTCATTAAAAAATTTCTGCCTCTCCGGATCGAATCTCCGCTCACTGCGGAAAAGTGTTTACTGTGCCGCTCAATTCGCTTAATTTTTGCTTTAATTTTAACAAGATCATCTCGGCAAGCTTTTGATGTGCTATTACCGTGTCAGGCCGAGCCGGAGATTCCATACAGCTGCGTGCTACGGGTGTTGTGGCGTTATACAGAGGCATCAGGCGTGTGTTATCGGGGTATTAGTACTCCAAGGTATTGGGTAAGTATTTGCATTATCTAGAAATGGAAAACTAAATACTGTAAAAAAGATGTTATTGTGCCTTAAACCACCTACTTGCTGAGGGTACCTAAAAGTGCTGCCATTACGCTGATGATGATGATGACGGAAACAATGACGTCGACTATCAAGATGGTCATGATACTATTGTTGCTACAATTACCATTAACATTAATACTACTTCCATTATAACCGCAACCACTACTCTTATAATGATTTAATGTACTGAACAAAATTAACTATCCAAGCACCATACGAGACAGGGAGAGGGGGGGGGGGGGGGGGGGTAGAAAAAGAGGAGAGAGAAGAGAGAGAGAGAGAGAGAGAGAGAGAGAGAGAGAGAGAGAGAGAGAGGAGAGAGAGAGAGAGAGAGAGAGAGAGAGAGGAGAGAGAGAGAGAGAGAGAGAGAGAGAGAGAGAGAAGAGGGGAGAGAGAGAGAGAGAGAGAGAGAGAGAGAGAGAGAGAGAGAGAGAGAGAGATTGTTCAGTTTCCTTCCTCCACTCAACTATAACTTTATATAATCTCTCACACTTCATGCCACACCTTCCCTTCCTTTCCTCATCCTCTTTTTAATTCACTGTTTACTGCTTCTACCCTTCCTACTTCTCTTTCCTCCTCTTCCTACACAATAAATACCCTGCCACGCATCACCCTCCACCCTGCCACTAACAAACCCTAACTTTTCCTTCCCTTCTAGTACAACATTCCTCTTCATTCCCCTACCTGACCTTCCCTTCCCTATCTAATCACTTTAGATTTTTAGCTATATCTTCTTATTACTTATCAGATTGTCTTTTTTTCTATTTCCCTTCCACTCCTCGCACTATTGTTTTTTTATTCCCTCCCCCTGTCGGGGGCGCGCCATATTTCCTACACCATGTATACTACGCATTTCCTACACATCAAATCTCCTACAAATTTAGCAGATTTTAGAGTAGTGACATATTTCCTACAAAGATACAGCATATCTCCTACACACAGTAGGTGTAGGAGATATGCTTGACACTTGTTTTTGTGTAGAAAATATGACCGCCTATGTGTAGGAGCTGTGACAGTATGTAAATACAGGGTGTCCCAAAAGTCACTATACACTTTTAATAAATTCATAAAAAATACACAAGAAACTGAGTTTATTCATATTTTTAGCATCAACAAAGGAGTCATTACAGTTTTACTTGCTAGACTTGCCATCACGTTCCAACGCCTTGAAGACTAGCTGTATACCTCCCTGTAAAACTTATGGTTCAGCGACGAGTCTATCTTTCATCTCTCTGGTCGGGTAAACCGACACAACTGTCGAATTTGGGGAAAATCAAACCCAGCAGAAATTCTCGAGCATGAACGAGACTCTCCGAAGCTGGTGGTTTGGTGTGCCATGTCTCGCACTGGGCTGATTGGACCATTTTTCTTCTGCGATGTATCCGGTAACACGACCACCGTTACGGGGAAAAATTACCTGGAGATGCTGCAGGAGTTTTCTGTGCTACAACTTCAGGCGAGGAGTGACCTTGCTAATGTCTTTTTTCAACAAGACGGAGCCCCTCCCCACTTTGCCAGGTTAGTGAGGGATTTCTTGAACATCAAGTTTCCTGTCGAAGGGGTCCCCTCGAATGGGCTCCGCGCTCCCCCAACCTCACACCTTGTGACTTTTTTCTGTGGGGCTATATCAAAAGCAAGGTGTATGCCACTAAGCCCCGTGACCTGTCACAGCTTGAGGAAAGAATCCGCACGGCCTGCAGCGAGGTCGGGGAAGAGATGCTGCAAAACGTCGGAGAGGCCTGCGTCCGAAGGTGGCTGAAGGTTGTCGAAAATGGAGGTGCTCATGTGGAGGTATACAGCTAGTCTTCAAGACGTTGGAACGTGATGGCAAGTCTAGCAAGTAAAACTGCAATGACTCCTTTGTTGATGCTAAAAATATGAATAAACTCAGTTTCTTGTGTATTTTTTATGAATTTATTAAAAGTGTATAGTGATTTTTGGGACACCCTGTATGTGCATCTGTAAAGCACATTAATTAAAATGGCACTTTTTATTTTTCATTAAAACATACGTATATACAATGAAACATTAAAACATTAAAATGGCACAATTTAAATGAAAACCTCAAGCCTGTCATGAATGGCAGTAAGACAAGTGGGACATGTTGCAGGGTTGTTATTATCTGCTGTTGACACAAGGATAGTTATGCAATTTGCACAGGAGGAAGCGTGTCTGCAGGGCAGAAGAACCACTGTCCGTTCCCTTCGCCTTAGGCAGATGCTGCACCGAAGTTCGGGAGGAACACCTTGTGCACCAGCTCCTTTGTTGTCAGGGCCCTGCTGCTCATCCCCACTCTCATCAGCACTGTCTCCAGGAAGTTGAAATGCTGAAACAGAGCTCTCAAATGTGTAAACGACAGCATTGATGTATTGGGTCAATGTGTATGTTCCATTCTGTAATTGTTCGTTCAAGTTCTGCCTGTGCTCAATGTTTCTGACAAACTTTTCCTTTTTCTGACGAGTGATGTCCAAGCCAGCATCCAGACTAAGGGGGTGTAGGAGATACGCTGTATCCTTGTAGGGAATATGTCACTACTCTCAAAACTGCTAAATCTGTAGGAGGGTTTTGTGTAGGAAATGTGCTGGATACTTGTTTTGGTGTAGGAAATATGACAGCCTATGTGTAGGATATGTCGCAGTACTCCAACTATTGTAGGTTTGTAGGAGATGTGACTACGTCCCCCCCTGTCTCTCTACCCTCCTCTTCTTTCTTCTCGACTCTCCCAGCCAATCAATCTACTTATCAAAGTTAAGCTAAAGATATAATCGGCAGTAACACAGAGGAGCAATTAGAGCGTTTCTGATCACCAACACAGATCTGATTACACGTCTCTCTCTCTCTCTCTCTCTCTCTCTCTCTCAGAGGAGGTGTGTGTGTGTGTGTGTGTAAACAAAGGGTGGATGGATCCTGCTCCACTGTTTTACTCAACTAAACCCTGAATCACGGATCACCAAGGCGCCCCAGGTGTTGTTTACGGCATATAAAGACCGTAAGAACACTTTGGTTTAGTTAATGAAGTCGATGGGTTTGGGACTTAGCTTTTATTAGTCTGTGAAGATCTGAAATTCCAGGTTAAACCTTCCCTCGACAAATTTTCCCGAGTTCGCGCATGCGCACTAAGTATATGACGTCAAAGCTTTGCCAAGGAAACGGCGACGCTACCCAGGCCTACCACACACACACACACACACACTCTGGTGCGCACGCGCACTCTGGCCAACCAGGAATAGTACCTATATATAACTGAGGCAAATTCAGTAAACAAGGATGTCGGAAGATGATCTTCAAGACACTATAATCCATACCCACCCACATCAGCCAGAAAAAAATGATGCGTTCCCGCAATGCCCAACTAGAGAATTCTTGAACACAAACTTTAACAAGCCAGACCTGCAGAAACAGTGTCGTAAGTTGGGTCTCAAAAACATATGGGTTACAAAGAGCGAGCTTATAGATATGATACTCAAGAATCCCCAAGCATCCAGTTCCGCATCTGACGATTCTGAAGGAGAGGAGGCTGAGGTGGATGTACAGAAAATGGCCAGAGATATTGAGAATATCAAAGCTAAGCTCGAAACGAAGGATATGGAGATCGAGCTGCTCAACGTGGAGATCAAGACGGCCTACGAAGCAATCGAGGTTCTCCAGCAACGAGTGAATGAATTGGAGCAACAGAACAACCGTAGCAGCATAGGACAATCCCAGCCAACGACGGTTGTTCCACCATCCTCCCACTGCCTTCTACAGGGAGATACTAACCTACGACGAGTCTCTCGCTCCGACCTGGGTGAAAACTGCTCTGTTAAGACCATTGACGGCGCAAACATCGATTTACTCAGAAGCTGGGTAACAGAACAACTCAACCGGACCCCTACAGAGTGTTTTATATACTGTGGCATTAATGACATTTTAGACGAGACACCGCTTGAAAACATTCTAGATAATCTAGGCTCATTGCTTAGTGATTTAAAGGAGAAAAACTGCAATATGAAAACATATGTATGTCAGATAGTACCACTTACAGTGTCACAAGAAAATAAAGCCAATATAGAAGTTTACAACGAACACCTACTCAAATGGGGTGAATCTAATGGCGTAACAATTATAAAGACAATACCAAAATTTACGCTTAGCACAGGGGAACTAAATGATCTGTGTTTTGAATTAGACGGAGATAGATCTATGTTAAACAGATTAGGTGTTATCAGATTATTAAGTGCGATTGCAACACAATGTCCCGAATTCCAATTGTGCAAAAACTGGAACGTAGTAAAGAGATCGCAAAATCTCTATAGTATGAATACAAATTATGAAACTTTGCACACACGACAGTTCCCTCAACGGGGCCCCCCCAACCCTCGCTCTACGCCTACGCCCGGCCCGTCCTTTACCCGGTACCCTCCACCCGGGTGGATACCCCGCGGTGCTGTACCGCCTGGGCCTGATCGTCCATACAGCTCAGTGCACCGTGATGCCGCGCCGCGACCTCGCGGCGTCACTTCATGGCCCCACACCATACAAAGGGGTGCAAAGGTTGTGTCGAGACTTCAGTCCATAGGATGTTGGCGAGGAAGGTATAGCCGGTATAGTCAACGTCGACAAAAGGGATAACTTAATCATAGATCACATTAACGCACAGAGTCTTGTAGCCAATAAGGATGAAATATGTTTTCTAGTTAATGAACGGAAAACTGATGTTTTATGTGTGAGTGAAACATGGCTCACTCCTGAGGTTTTAGATGTGCATATTACCATACCTAATTACAATGTGTATAGATGTGACAAAGGTAGAGGAGGTGGTGTTTGTATCTACGTCAAGGAGATTTTTACCGTTACCCCAATTGATATAAATGTTGAAAGACCAGAAGGAGTGGAGGACATATGGGTCACGGTACAATGCCGTAAACTACCTTGTTATCATAGGATGCCTGTACCGTCATCCACATTCTAGCTTACACACGTTTGATTATGTAACGGATGTTTTTAATTTTATACGCTTGCGTAACAAACCATTTTATGTACTTGGAGATTTTAATTGTAATATTTTATTGAAGAATAGCAAGATGGAAAGAATTATTACTAATACTAAATTGACCCAATTAATTGATAAGCCTACACGAATTACTTCCCACTCCACGACATTATTGAACATTATTGTGACAAATAAGCCTGATTTAGCTCTTCATCACGATGTAATTCCTTGTCCTGTCGCTGATCATGATCTTGTTACCGTCACACTGGACATTCGAAAGCCAAAGCGACAACAATCTACTATTAGAACTTTTCGACAACTAAGACACTATTCTCCTGAAACATTGTGTAATCTACTAAGAGGAGAAGTTCATACTTTGAATACAATTTTTGCAACTGATAATGTCGATACGCAAGTACATTTATTTAATGAAGTTTTCCACAAATGTTTAGATTCATGCGCACCCTTGGTAACAAAAGAAGTACGAAGGCCTTTTTCCCCGTGGATCACTGAAGACCTTAAAGCTATAATGCAGCAAAGAGACCGTGCACAGAAAGATCTTAAAGAAGACAGAAATAATGTTAATTTACAGACTAATTATAAAAACCTAAAAAGGCAAGTCAGAGGATTGTTTCGGCGAGCTAGATCAGAATATTATAATAAAAGATTAGAGGAAAGTAGAGGAAACAGTAAAGCCACGTGGAGGATTATAGGGGAGTTGATTCCTAACGCCAAAAACAAGAATGTTAAGCCATCAGCAAACAATAACGGTGACGCAGAGGGTATCAAGCGCAAAGCTGACTGTTTTAATAAATATTTTTCTGAAGTGGGAAAAGTCACCTTTGAGAAATCTCAGCAGAATCTGAGTAATTCTGATGCAGTACTACAGCCAGTAAACACCGAAACTTATACTAATAATTTTGATGCTATGTTTAGACCTGTGCCTACAAATTGGGATACAGTAACTTTAGTTATTAAGCATATGAAGAACACTAACTCCCATGGATCTGATGGCATTCCACTGTGTTTCTTGAAAGACTCCCTCCCTATCATTATAACATACCTAACTTGCATTGTAAATACTTCTATTGTAACAGGTGTTTTTCCCACAGCATGGAAGCACTCTATTGTTGTTCCTATTTTCAAGGCTGGTAACATGAATGAACCTAACAACTACCGCCCTATTTCTCTCTTACCAATTATTTCCAAGGTACTAGAAAAAGTAATCGCATCTCAGCTCACCCAGTACTTAGAGACCAATCGCCTCCTTAGTAAAACTCAACATGGCTTTAGGACCGGCTTGTCTACGGATTCAGCTCTTTTAAAACTTTCTAACAAGTTATATTCAAATATTGATACAAAAAAGGTCTCCCTCATTACCCTCTGTGACTTATCCAAAGCATTCGACAGCGTCAGCCATGATATATTAATAAATAAATTGTTCAAGTTAAACATCGACTCCTTCTGGTTTCAAAGCTATCTCAGCGGCAGGACACAATCCGTACGTATAGAAAAATGCATATCCGAGAAGACAGGAATATCCCATGGCGTTCCCCAAGGGTCTGTACTAGGTCCTATTTTATTTATAATTTATGCAAATGATCTCTCGTCCTTCTTTTCTGAATGTGAAATTATACAATATGCAGATGACACCCAGTTAATTCACACAGGCATTGTCAACAATATACAAGACTTAATGCATAGGAGCGAACAATCATTAAAGAAAGCACAACAGTATTTTCACAGAAATGGCCTAATATTAAACGCCAAAAAGCCTCAATGTATGTTTATAGGAACACGAGGACTTTTGTCACAGATTCCCCCTGACATATGTATGCATGTTGACGGGAATCTAATTACCCCTAGCAGATCATTAAAGAACTTGGGCATACAATTTGACAACCATATGCAGTTTAATGAACACATCGACGCATTGTACAGGAAAACTTATGGAACCATTGTCCACATAAACAGACTCCGAGACTATTTTAACCAGACCACCAGGATCTCAATAATACAGTCACTGGTCCTAAGTATACTGAATTATGGCATTAAGATTTGGGGAGCATCCAACACCACACATATACAACGTGTGCAAAGGCTCCAAAACTTTGCAGCAAAAGTTGCTTTAGGAGGGGCTGCAAAGCACGACCATGTCACACCCTACTTAAAAGACCTTGGATGGCTGAAAATAAATGAAAATATCACTTTGAGCTAGGAGTAGCCGTGTACAATATAGTTAATAATAGAGTACCTGACTGGTTGTTTTCACTGCCCAAAGTGAGAGATATGTACGAACAACCAGTCAACACTAGACAACAGCAACAACTCCATGTGCCAAAATGCAACACATGTTTGGGAACAAGGTCCCTTCATGTGGCTGGACCTGCTTTCTGGAACAACTTGCCAAGCCAAGTTAGAGATGCTACCTCCTTGCACACTTTTAAAAGTCACTTAAAAAAACACCTTTTATGTAAACAATTCTTACTCTAATTTTTGACGTCCATACCTGAAATGTATTTTAATCTAAACTAACACCTTTTTTATAACTTTTACTGTATGTTTTTATATTGTAACTTTTAGGAAGTCTTACTTTTTATTTATGTTTTCATTAGGATTTTAATGTTTTACAATTTTTATATATTCTAATATTTTTATTTGTATATAGACCATGTTCAGTGTTCTACCTTTAACACTTGTTATCTTATTCAGAAATATTGTAAGACTCATATTACTATGTTAAAAGAATAGCCATTGTAAGGATGGAAATAAAATTCTGATTCTGATTCTGATTCTGATATTCTCTCTCTCTCTCTCTCTCTCTCTCTCTCTCTCTCTCTCTCTCTCTCTCTCTCTCTCTCTCTCTCTCTCTCTCTCCTCTCTCTTCTCTCTCTCTCTCTCTCTCTCTCTCTCTCTCTCTCTCTCTCTCTCTCTCATAATTACCCCTGACCTATACGTGTGTGTGCATGTGCGTGTGCGTGTGCGTGTGCGTGTGCGTGTGTGTGTGTGTGTGCTACATCCATGCTTCGTAATTCCCTTTTATGTAACCCTTGCCCTATCAGTTCTTTTGACTTCCTAGTTTAATCAACTTTGTGCTTTCACTGCTGCTAATCATACTCTTACTGCTAACCATTATTACTTTTGTTGATACTACTCGTGCCACTACCATTGTTGCCACTAATACTGCTATATACTAATGCCGCTGCTACCACCACCACTACCTCTACTATTTATCTATACTACTACTATCACTTCTACTACTACAACAACTATCATTACTACTACTACTACTACGACTATTACCACTACTGTGATTCTAACTACTACTTTGGTTATTACAGCATATGACTACTACTACTACTAATGATAATAATAATAATAATTATAGTAATAGTATTTATAATAATAATAACAATGTTACTGCTACTACTGCTACAACTATTACATATACTATCACTGCTGCTTGTACTACCACTATCACATGTTTTTATATCACAAAATATTGCGACCACTACTACTACTACGACCACCACCACGTCTAGGCCTAGATTCATTTCTAGATTATGGTAATTATAGTTTTAGTATTAAACAATACCAATACAAATGAGGATAACAAGACCAACAATAATTATAGTATCATTACAAGTGCTTGTGGGCCCTTCGGACCCATGTATTTATGTTTGTAGTAGTAGTATAAAATATATTAGACAACAATGTGAGTGCAAACTCCAATCGTGTTGTTGCTGTCATTGGTCACTGGTCAAAGTGCCTCGGGGTAGACCACGTTCCGTGTGTTTCCACGGGGCGCCAACACTTCGACGGCATCAGCACAACTAACCCTTGACAGGGTGACGTAGAGTTAGCCGTGCGTGGAGTATATTAGAATATCGACCCCAAGCACACACACACACACACACACACACACACACACACACACACACACACACACACACACACACACACACACACACACACACATGCATGCACACATACATACACACACACACACACACACACACACACACACACACACACTCACGTTAAGTCCATGATTCTACTGAGTTTGTGGAATGCGGCAAGACGTTATCGCAGAGTTTTTCCTGTAATCTAATACTCCTAAAAGTGTTTTTAGCCCAAAACCCCCCTTCAAAATTATTCAATCGACATGGGACCAAGCCACTAACCACCTACGATTTATTTGCGATTTTCTTAGCCTACTCTCATCAAAATTGAATTTACAGTTTCGGCTACCCAAAACAGACAGACACACACACACAGACAGACAGACACACGGCTACTCCAATAGTATATTAGATAGATACTATAAATGAGGATACTAATAACAACAATAACAAGAGCACTCCGAGAGCGCATACCTCCGCCGAGGCTGAACGAGCGAACTAAAAAAAGATTTCTAATAAACACAATATTACTTGTGTAATATTACTAATATATACCATCAATATTATTGATATCCTTGCACCTCCAGAAGTAAGTTCTTGTCATGCTTTCGGCACTCTGCTCTCTTCCCACATCTGCACTTCTTGACTTAAATTGTGGCATGATGGGTATCTTTTTCTAAATTTTTCATGTGTCTTCTCTCTTTCTAGCACTGTTAACAGTATTTTTATCAATGACATATTTGTGAAAGCATGTTAACACAAGCTTAAACCTTTACAGTGGTGTGAAGAGACGGGATGGATGTCCTCCGAGGTTGCGAGTAAGTATAGACGCTGGAAAGTAGGGATTGGTCTCAGGAATGAACTTGGAACCTCTAGGGTGGGGTGAGAAGGGGGATGAGGGAGCGTGGACCTCTTTACTTCACAACTTTTCTTTGTCGATGACAAAAAATATTTTTACATGTTTTTGTACTTGTGTACATCATATATGGCTGTCTTCTTTATAATTTTGATTTAGTCATTTGTATCAAGTGACTTAGAATTAGAGGACGAATTCGTCCATGTGGGCATGGCCATATATGTTTTCTTGAAAACATAAAGAAATGGGTAGATTTCTGAATCTGACAGTATAGTATTTTAATCAAACTAATGCTTTTATTTTTTTACTTTGATATTTATTTTTGTTTCACAGCTATCGCAGCATGTATATTGAGCAGTTTTAATAATCAAATATAGATATCTTGTCCCAATGACTTTTTTTTTTATTCTTTTTTTATTTGTTTTTACGTTGAAGCCTATAGCGTCTGTAGGCTATTATCTTCCTTCCTCAGGAAAGGGAATGTAGGGAACACTGTTTGCAACACGTATTGTTATGTGTAACAGAAAGAATATTTTCACTCCTTATAATAATAATGAAATATAACTGGAAGATCCTTGCAAAAAAATCTGGTATCCTCCATTACTGACTATTTAGTATGAAATTGTACGTAAGTCTTGTATCCCATGCAGGCATTGTCATAGCAATAAACTCATTTAGCAATATATATATATATATATATATATATATATATATATATATATAGGTATATAGGTATAGCATATAGGTATGCGTGTGTCACTGGAAGAAGAAGAAGACTGATCCATTGGCTCACATACAGTACTGTTGTCAATCATATGTAACTTTTGTTGATAGATTCCCAACGGTTACGACTCATAACTGCTGCAGTAACATCTTTCATAGCACCTAAATGGTGAGACCAGTGCATTCTAACCACTAGAGCTCAGTGATTCTAACATTAGGAAGTTTACTAATAGAAAAGTATATGCACAAACCTAGCCATTGTTCAAGCTCATTGCGATCTATGTTGATAAGCCTGCTTGGATTTTGTTTGGACTGAGTAGAGGTTTGATTTTGCTGCAAATATGTCAAGCAAATCCTCTGTAAGAAATTGGCTAACATACTCAATATGCTGACGTAAATCATCATCAAATACATGATGCAGGCCAAGATAGCTGTAATCTTTTGTAGCAAAATTTTCACCAGAAGGCACCCATGATGTAGTAGTGGCCCTAGGATTAGCAAGATCTAAATCCTAGACCTAAAGTACTTGTCTAGTTGTTCGCCATAAAAGGTTGGTAATGGGATACCTATAAATAATAATGATAATAATAATAATAATAATAATAATAAACATTAGTAGACTATACAGATCACAACCTTATAAATACATAATATAGAGCCGTGTTTTTGTCGTCCAAGCACCGTCTTGGTACGAAGACCGTTTTTTGTCTTGATTGGTTTCTGCGACAAAAACACAGCAAGCCTGGTAGGAGCCGAAATAATAATCAACGCAAAACATTGCAAACAATATCACAAAGTAGTATAACACGCATTTCAGCAAGTGTTATCACTTTCAGGTGAATACTGAAGGTATATTATGAAGGTTGAAATAAACAATAACAACACGGCGCCGAAAGGGTAGCCAGTTGTCAAAAGCACCGAAAATATAGCCAGGATAGGGCCTGCGTTTCTCTTGCCTAACTATTTACCGTATGTGTTATGTGTGGTGACGATGAGTGCCAATATACATCCAGTCCAGTCTCTTCAGATATATTATATATGAGAAACAACATTCCGCATCAGCCGAAAACGTCTCAGTTATTTTAATGCCACAAATTCACCTCTCTTGATATAATGTGGTGATCATGAGTGTCATTATTCTGACTGCCCTGCCTGATATGGTGTGTGTGCGACTGCAGGCATGCACATTTCTCTATTATTCACGTTGCACAAGGAACTGTGATTATTTTTTTCTGGTGAGTTTTGATTTGGTTTGAATTAATCTGCTAACCGTTTCTGAGGCAATCACTTTTTTGGGGGGAGGGGAGTGAAGGTCAGGTTAGGTTAGGTATAGCTTATGTTAGGTAAAGGTTAGGTTATGTTAGGTAAGGGTTAGGCTAGGTTAGGTTAGGTAAAGATTAGGTTAGGTATAGGTTCGGTTATGTTGAATTTTGTTTTTCAATCATTATTTGTCGGAAATCGTTTTAAAAAATTGCGACAGAAACGGTTAGAAGATTGATTCAAAACACATCAAAACTCATCAGGAAAAAATAGTTTCGTCCACCAAAGTGAATTCGGTGTCAAACTGGAAATTTAGCAAAGTTTTTTGGATAATGGGGAATAAGGTAATATTTTTTGGGGTATATGCTGAGTAGGAGCCACTTGCAAGATACACTATGTAAAGATATATTAGAATATTTTATTAAAAAAGATAAGTCTGAGAGAATTAAAGATAGGTTCGTATGTTTCCAATGTATGATTCCATATAGCACTATCATTATAAAACTAATAACCCAAAGGAAATTAAACCTAACCTGGACTCCTAACAACGTTAACTAACCAATTTATTTGACCTAATTCCTACTAACCAGAGAGTAATTTTTTTCAAAAACTATTTATTTTTCATGGTAAAAATGGACAAGGACTGCGCGGTCATTTTCTGAGACACTGACTGGTTTCTCCTTGCCTACAATTAATGTTTTTTACAGAGAGAGGTATTTTTATTTTCCGGACACCCAATACATTTTTCTTTTCTTTTTCATCACCAAATCGCCGTTTCCATTGATAACAATGTACGTCCATCAGAAAAAGCACTAAAACTTTGCCAGGAAATAATAGTCAGTGTCTCAGAAACCAGAGAAGTGACAGAATTATACGAAAACCAAGTGCTCCCCGCCCCGCCCCGCATTCGCCAGCCCACCCGCCAGCTGCCGAGTAGTCCGCTTGTCTCGCCCTGCTGCCTGCTGGGAGGATTATTACCCGAACCAAACCTAACCTAACCTCATAACGAGGGGGGTGTTCCGCCCCCCATCAGCCCCCCCGGTGAGATTATGAACCTAACCGAACCTTAACCTAACCTCCTATAGGGTTGGGGGGCCTCTGAAAAGGGAGTGTGCGTCTGTAGTGTATGCGTATTAACCAACTTTATTATTTCTACAATATGTATATAAGTTTTGAAGGTTACGCGGAAGTGGATTAATAATGTACAATATACTGAGCAAAAAATAATATAGAAAACGTAAGTGGTAACGGCGGTAGCGACCGCGCAGTTCTCATCCATAATAACCTTATTTTCCCCGAGTATTGGAAAAGTGTAGCAATACACATAACAGACAGCGGCTTCTCATTAGTTATAACCCCATATCTATTAATCTATTTGTTATATGCCGTTATTTCTTCATCTACAACCATTTCTCATTACTACTTTGTCACATTACGTTGTTTTTCATGTCAAGTGAGCCTTTCTTAACCTCAGCTACTCGTCATATTCTGCTCCAATGTCCTTTCTTTTCTCTTGCTTCCACGGGATAATTTTCTACAAGACAGCCTGAGAGGTGTCTTCGCAACGCTTGCTTGGTATTCCTGATGGACATGATGAGAGGCATGGTTTTCCCCGCATCTGTACGGCATCACAACAAAGCCACGCGGCGCCGAAACTCCCATTTTCTAATGCTTGTTCTCTAGTCCCGTCTTCGTACCAAGACCGCGCTCAAAAACAGCAAATCTTGGGTTGGTCTTCGTAATCCAAGACGGTGTTTGGACGACAAAACACGGCTTAGGCCTGAATACTAATATTCACAAAATATACAAATTTATATCCGCTTTCTGTAGCGCTTCGTGTCCTGGTGGAACACCGACGTGAGTTTCGACAGGGGATGCTTGCAGCCTATGTTGATCTCAAGAAGGCGTTTTACTCAGTGCATCGTGAGTCACTATGGGATCTTCTGCAACTTCGCGGGATTCCTGCAAGGACTATTGGTTTGTTGACTGGTCTGTACTGTGGGACTGAGAGTGCTGTGAAGTGTGAGGGGGGTGTATCCAGCTTCTTTCCTGTTAATACAGGAGTGAGGCAAGGGTGCGTCCTTGCCCCATCACTTTTCAACACTTGTTTGGACTGGGTATTGGGCAAAGTTGTAGATCAAAGTGATTGTAGAGCATCGCTCGGCAACACCAAGATCACTGATCTTGTTTTTGCAGATGATGCAGTAATCTTTGGTGAATCGCTGGAGGTCCTGGTGATGGCTCTCGAGGCGCTGCACGAGGAGGCAAAGCCTTTGGGACTTGAAGTCTCTTGGCTTAAGACCAAAGTCCAGGTGTTTGGAGGCTTACTAGATGAAACAGTACAGTCTGTTCATGCGTGCGGCGAGGACATTGAGATATTGGAAACTTTTACATACCTTGGTAGCGCAGTCCATAATGACGGCGGGTCACGTCAAGAAGTCTTACGGCAGATTGGCATAGCCCACGGTGTTATGGACTCTCTCAGCAGGAGTATTTGGCATTGTCGGTACCTGTGCAGGAGGACAAAGATCCGAATCTTCAAGTCGCTTGTGATCCCTGTCTTACTCTATGGTTGAGACATGGACACTAAATAGCGACTTGAAGAGACGAATCGATGCCTTTGGTAATCGTAATAAGTGTCTTCACATAATCTTGGGATTCGCTGGGATGATTACTTGTCAAATCAGCGATTGCACCGTGAGACTGAATCGAGGCCTATTAACTGCATATTCCGTCAGCGCCAACTTCGACCATATATTTTTTTTTTTTTTTTTTACATGTGTGCCTATAGCGCCTGTAGGCAGTGGTGACCCAGGGCTCGGATGGTAGGCTCTGGAGGTTCACTTGAGGGCTCTGATGGTTGGTCCTCGCCCGTGGTGGCGCAGGCAGGATTTTTATAGTGACGCCTGTGATTAGAGGCTCATGCCCCCCCCCCCCAAGTGTCCTCTGATGCACTCGCAATCGAAGGTAGAGTTAATGGGCAGGGCATGTGGGTGTTCTTTGGCCACTCGACGGTGCAGAAGAGTTTTGGTTTTCTTCGGGGATCGAACTCGGGTCACCGAGAACGCCAGTCGGAGACGCTAACCACTCTGCTACCGCCTCTTCAATATGGTCATGTGGCACGCTACCCTGAAACCGATCCTTCCCATCGGGTTGTATCTGTAAGAGACAATCCGGCGTGGAGGAGGCCAAGGGGGCGCCCACAAGGCTCGTGGCTGGGGCAAGTTGATGTTTCTTGTCGAGAGCTGCTTCGTATGGGAAAGGAGCCTGCATGGGGACTCGCGCGTGGTGACCCCCGGGAGTGGCGTCGTAGGTTGGACGAGGCGAAGCGCCCCCAGGCGTATGCCTCCAATTATTATTGATTGATAGATTTCTGTACCCAGGAAAAAAAAAAAAAAAAAAAAAAGGGGAAGTTCCCAGATGGGCGAATTGGTCATCTAAAGCAATGTTAGTATATGAACTACAATATGTATCAAACAGTGTTTTGATACATATCACTCCAACAGTAACTATTCATCAATCTGAATTTTTCCACACTCATAACTTATTTGATAATTCATGAATTTGAGCATAATGCAAGGAGGCCAGTAGAAAAACTTGGTACGTCTGACCCCATTATTTGTCAACCTATCACTGAGCGAAAAACAACAAGCAGTGGGCGGAGTTAGGTGTGTGGGGAAGCACACGTACCAGACGAATTCGTCGGCTTGGGAAACAGGACCATTTATGCATTATTCTTCCCATTACACCCAATTGAAAGTTAATGGACGAATTCGTCCTCGTGGGAAGTATAGGGGTTAAGAGAGAGAGAGTGTGTACGTAGAGTGTAAACGCCCCAAATGGTGTTGGGCTCCACCTTGAGGGCGGAGGACGCCAGGCCCAATGAATATCCTGAAAAAAGTTCCTTGATACAGATCCGGATCCAAATCAACTCCAAAGGTTAACACCTTCTAAGTTAGGCCAAGCCCTGCCACTGGTCAAATTATATTATAATATCAATCAAATCCGTCCGTAGTTTTTTGCTTAATTCTGCTGACAAACAAACAGACAGACTGACAAACAAATATACCGAACCCATCGTATAACCTTGCGGGAGTAATGACCATAATAATTACAATAATAACAAAAAACATAATAATGAGAATAATGATAATAACAAATAACTATTTTAACAATAGTAATGCTAATAACAGAATAGTAACAATAATAACAATAATGATAATAGTGTAGTGCCCCCCTTTTGGCTAGATGTTAATTTGAAGGGCTCCACAAGCCTGACGATTACGCTGCCACCACCCACAATAAGTGGGAAAAAAAATAATCTAAAGATTTAGAGAATATATGAGGATAACTGGGACTTAATTAACGACTCGTTAACAGGGTTTCTTTATAATCATCACGATCAGTAATCACACCACAGCTCCAATGGTTTCACCGAAAATTCACTCGAAATAATAATATAATAATAATAATAATAATAATAATAATAATAATAATATAATAATAATAATAATAATAATAATAATAATAATAATAATAATACCCGAAACGACTAACTTCTCATCCGGGCTTAACACAAACACAAAAGTTCCTATACTCAGTTATTAGGTACTATACCTATCTACATAAATAAACAACGGAGCTATAATAGGGCCTTAGCTCTATATACTGGTGTACAAGCTGGTCACCAACTCCGCTCCACCCAGCAACACACAAGTATCGCCGCCATCAAACACGTGGGTCAATTCAGCTAGGGTATCAGCCAGCACTCCACTCAGCTCACTGTTCCAGGCACCAGACCCAGATAACATATCATAAGTTACAAGTCTGTCATGAACTAACCAATGCACTAGATATCCTTATAAGTACACCGTCACTCACATACCTCCTTGAGGGTTGCAGGAGAAATGACTCCCTCCACACGACCAGTCCGTGACAGGCTCGGCGAGAGAGAGAGAGTATGTCTACCTGCTCCCTTCCTTGCCTTCTTGCCGTGACGTCACCAGTGACCACAAGCATAAATATATGGCCGGAAACCTATATCCAAATGAATTGGGATTGAGGAGTGAAGAAAAATTATTATTTAATAAATGGCTATATATTACTTTACTCTTACCACTCAGTGTAAACTTTTCGTCAATCGTGAGTCACAGGATTAACCCATTTTCTCGCGTTACAATAGTAATATTAATGATAATGATAGAAGTAGCAACTATAAATGACAATAGCAACAACAGAATGGGAACACCAGTTGCATCAATTACTGAAATTTTTTTTGCAGCTGCTCATTATTTTTTATCATTACTTTTTTTAGGAAAATGTAATTAAAACATTCCGATGAAAATAGTAGCAGTAATAATGCCAATAATACTACCGATGAAATTATATTCTTCTTCTTAGATTGGCTATTCTCATGGCTTCTCATGTATCACTATTATATCGCTCCATGCACAAAAAGTGCACACATACACACACGCACACACGCACACACACACGCACACACACACATACACACACACACACACACACACACACACACACACACAAGCACACACAAACGCACACACACATGCACACGCACACGCACAAGCACACACACAAGAGTACAGGCCACACGTTCCTGGACGCACACAACTGTTTCATGACAATGAGCTGGAGCCTCGGCATGGAAGATCTGCCTCGCAGGAAGCATGGAGGATCTGCGAGAGAACTGAAACTCGAAAATGCCAGTGGTCGCTGGCACTTTTAACCTACAAGTTGATAATAAGTTGGTCTACTGGAAAACAAAATATGGGCTTATTCCACTGCACTTAAAACACAAAAGTATAATATTAAGAACGATTTTCTTCTATACGTATATTGTATAGAAGCCTGATTCTGTAAAACATGTATATAACCAAATAACCATAAAGGTTATAGTTGAGGAGGCGAGGTAAATGTTACTCTATGATATTATATAGTCAATAACGAATGTTTAGAAGTTAACTATACCTAGCCATAGACCACTGTATGCCTGGACTGTTCACGCGACAATGTTTTGAATTGCGGGGCTGCATAGGGGCCTGCGGGGCGCCCGACAAAGATATATAGTGGTCTATGGACTATCATATAGACTGGTTTATCAGTATATATGATATACTGTAATCTTCGTAAATGTTTGTTCTATAATATTATCAAATAAAAAACAGTAAAACACGCTAAAGAAATGCCATTACGAGACTATGAAGAAATATGCATGAACTTAATATTCACTTAGCTCTTCGCCATTTAAAACTTTGCGTGTCAACTTTTATCATGAAGGGTATCAATAGAAGCGCAATTTTATTAGCTTTCCATTGCTATATTTCGTTATCTGATAAATTAATTAAAACCATGCATAAATTAGCGTTAAATAAATAAATAAAATCATCAATCGGGTAATTTTCCCGATTGATGATGTTATTTATTTACTTATATATTTCGTTTTCTGATAAATTAATTAGCACCATGTATAAATTAGCGTTAACTAAATAAATAACCTCATCAATCGGGAAAATTACCCGATTGATGATTTTATTTATATATTTAACGCTAATTTATGCATGGTTCTAATTAATTTATCAGATAACGAAATATAGCAATGGAAAGCTAATAAAATTGTGCTTCTATTGATATCCTTCATGATAAAAGTTGACTCGCAAAGTTTTAAATGGCGAAGAGTTGAAGTGAATATTAAGTTCATGCATATTTCTTCAGTCTCGTAATGGCATTTTTTTACCGTGTTTTACTGTTTTTTATTTGATAATATTATAGAACAAACATTTACGAAGATTACAGTATATCATGTATACTGATAAACCAGTCTATATGATGCGTATATATATATATATGATTCCGAGCGGCCCTCCGACTTCAGGGCAAGTTCAGGCCCATGTGCAACAGACCGATATTCCGTGCGCAGTCCAGATATACAGTGGTCTATGACCTAGCCAATCATATTTTCCTGTTAGCTTTTGTGTATCAATTAGATAGAAAGCCTGGAAGTGCAATGAGTTGAAGCGTGGAGTCGCAATGTTTTGATTCAATCTCCCCGCCACAATGCGCGTCATCGCCTCCACAATCATAACCTACCTGGTCGCCGCCCTATACGAGTTCGGCATTCTATATCAAGTATAGGCGTCCAGCCTCTGGCCCCTTTACTTTTGGCTCTGTTCTTGCGGCTGGAACGTGGCAGCGAGCTCAAAGTGCTTTTAAATACCTAGTCTACAGACCTAAATTTAGTTCATAATTATCTGCAGGTAAAATAACAACAACAAGTAGGTGCCCCTACTATGCCTTCGTCCGCACTTTAGCTTGCATAGGAACACACTTTCGAGAATATGTAGAGGGCTGACATTTTATAGTACATTTGTGGAATTGCTGGGCTGAGGGAGCTAATAGGGCAGTGTAGAAGGCACTGGAGTCTTGTCAAAGCCAAGAGGGCCGAGTGCTTTGTGTCGCCAAAGTTTAAGACTGAGTTTATCACGGTAGAAGAACTGAGTTGTCCCTTGAAACTCTTGATCTTGGGAGAACAAGTTAAAACCAATAACACACGGAAGTGTAAATTTACAAATGGCATGCTTATCCTTGATATTTTATTATGCAAACCTATAGCAAGGATCACTTTTGTACTTCGTAAGAAAAATATATTGTTATTGTAAAACCGAAGTTTATTTAGCACTAATTAAATCATTACGCTAATTACTCATTAAGGGCTTGTTCTACGCAAAAAGTTTGTTTCACAGACCCCCATTGATTTTGACAGCACTACTTACATGTCAAATTTCAGCTCAATCCGACAATATTTAGGAGTAGTTATTCACTTTTTGGCTCACGAATAGTTCCACTCCCATTACGCAAATGGGTCTTATGGTAAGTGGCAGCTCGCTTCACTCGCTGCCAATTCTTCTTCTTTTCAAAGCATTGCTTATTGTATTTTGACAAGCGTTTGCCAGCTGCAGCAGTACTGTCTTAGAAAACAGTGAGAACATTGCCCCCAATAAAACATGCTACATCAAGTATAGGCGTCCAGCCTTTGGCCCCTTTGCTTTTGGCTCAGTTCTTGCGGCTGGAACGTGGCAGCGAGCCACGTTCCAGCCAATTAACTCATTACGTGAATTACTCATTAAGGGCTTGTTCTACGCAAAAAGTTTGTTGCACAGACCCCCATTAATTTTGACAGCACTACTTGCATGTCAAATTTCAGTTCAATCCGACAATAATTAGGAGTAGTTTACGCTAATTACTCATTAAGGGCTTGTTTTACGCAAAACGTTTCTTGCGACGACCCCCATTGATTTTGAAAGCACTACTTGCATGTCAAATTTCAGCTCAATCCGACAATATTTAGAAGTAGTTATTCACTTTTTGGCGGAAACTTGGTTCCATGGGTCTTATGGTAAGAAGCAGCTCGCTTCGCTCGCTGCCAAATATACATGTAAAAAATATATTAAGCTTTGATACTCGAGGCGAGTAATTTGCATTATATTGCTATTTTTTAACGTTCCATCGTAATGCATATCATCCATACAATTAGTAGAGCAACAGAAGAACTATATTTTTTGGTATTCAGATGCGGTGCATCAATATTTATCGCGCAATTGATTTACGAAAATGCGAGTCGCGGAGGGAAAACACAGTAGACCAAACTTTGAGTTAAAACTGCCAGCGACCACTGGCATTTACTGAGTTTCAGTTCTCTGGAATAGCCGCCCTATGGCCGAGGGTTCGACCCCCGGGCCACGAAACGTGTTCAACCCAATCTAAATTCTGGAGCCCAAGGCGATTTTGTTAAAGGCATCCTGATTGGCTGTTGACTTTTATTACATCGCGTCTGATTGGCTGCTCCTGAAATGTGTGTATTTTTCTTTTAATTATTTTGAGTATATCATCACTCGTGTTATTTTCTAAGAACAAAAGATAATTTTTGGTTGTATATTCAATAATACGAGACAAGATAAGAGACAAGACAAACATGGTGACCGATATAGATACAAAGCTTTATTCATGCATAACTGACGTGACAGCCTCAGCATATGACTCCACTCTCCCCCCCTCCCCCCATCTACCGCCTTCCCTACCCTCAGGCCCCCACGCGACACCACTCACCACCACGGGCTGCTGGGTTTCATCCCATTATATAATGCAAGTATTTTTTCCAATAATACAAAACATGTAGGCATTATATTGTGATGCTCTAAAACATTGGTTATTAACCTTTTTTAGTGCCAGTACCCTTTGAAATCTCATAAATGTGTCTCGTATCCCCGGTCACAAACAAATTTAAGCCTAATACCAAATCATGCCATTCATTATCAGATGGATTTTTCATTACCAAATTTACCCTATTTTGGTCATTTAAAATACCAAATGGTAACCCTGAAGCCAACAGACGCATGAGGGGAGGCGGTAGCAGAGTAGCGTCGCCGACTGGCGTTCTCGGTGACCCGAGTTCGATCCCCGAAGAAAACCAAAACCTTTCTGCCCCGTCGAGTGGCCTAAGAACACCGACATGCCCTGCCCATTAACTCTACCTTCGATTGCGAGTGCATCGGAGGACACAAGGGGGGGGTGGGGGGCATGAGCCTCTAACCCCAGGCGTCACTATAAAAATCTTGCCTGCTCCACCACGGGCGAGGACCAACCATCACAGCCCTCAAGGGAACCTCCAGAGTGAACCATCCGAGCCCTGGGTCACCACTGCCTACAGACGCTACAGGCACAAGTGTAAAATAAAATAAAAAAACGTACCACACGAGTATAGAACTCGATGTACGAAACGGTAAAAAAGAAAACGACATATGACGGTAACTAATATATTTTACAAGTTATTGTAGCATGACTTAATGATGAACCGTTGAACTCCAGGGGGCGCATTCAAAGACGCTTACCTCCATGGTTGTTAGCTTAAAGTAATCGTCCAGACCCATTTTTTCTTTGCATAATTATGTTGAATGTTCATTCAAAATACCTAATCCACAAAATATTATTAATTTCCACGCCTTATTTCCCTAAAACCATGACTTTTGTAAAAAGTGCGGGAAAAATAACAACCCCATTCCAGCCGTGGCGCGAAACTTGCTGGTGACGTCACATTACCTTGCCTCCCAGGCCAGCCCTATACAAATACAGGGAGACTGAGAAAAAAATATAGTACTTGAAGAATTTTAGGTGTTTCTGATATATTTTTTGTGCAATATTGCATATACTTGCATCCTGTATGGGTGCAGCAAGAAAGCTGTGCCTTTCCAGAGAGCTTCGCACCCATTTCCGACCTATTTGGCTAGGTTATGTGTGTGCAGCGACGGTGAGAGGTGGGTGAGGGCATTAAATCAGGAATGATGAAATGGTCTGGACGATTACTTTAACATCTGTCATCAGCTGTTTTGGCATTCACAGAGCAAATTGATGACGTCAGAGTTGTTGTTAACACAGCAACTGCCCAAAGTAACTATACCAAGTAAACCCACTTCGTATACGAGAAAAAAAATCGGGCCGCGCATCCGGCAACTCAGGTCAAATAGTGACGTAGACGGAGGACCCAGAGGTTATATTAGTTGCTTCGCTGACCTGGTCGAGAGCGGTTGGAAGTCTCTCTCTCTCTCTCTCTCTCTCTCTCTCTCTCTCTCTCTCTCTCTCTCTCTCTCTCCCCCTCTCTCTCTCTCTCTCTCTCTCTATATATATATATATATATATATAACTATCGTCAGTGGTCGCGTTTTTCTCTTTCTCACGAATGCAGAAGTGAAATCGCAACCCGTGAAGGCATGCAAGCCAAGGAGTGCAGCACAAATGCCCGGTCCTAAAGAAGCGGCTATGGCAGTGATGGATACATACCGACGTTTGTTTCCGGTTCCTATGTCCATCCAGACCTTTGCTCGGAACTTTTCGCTGTGATGGATGAGCATGACGAGGCAGACACGCGAATTGCTCTGCATGTCAAATCGATCGACGGCGACGGACCCGACAACATTGTCATCCGGGCATCAGATACCGACGTAGCGGTCATTCTTCTCCATCACAGCGAAAAGTTCCAAGCAAAGGTCTGGATGGACATAGGAACCGGAAACAAACGTCGGTATGTATCCATCACTGCCATAGCCGCTTCTTTAGGACCGGACATGTGTGCTGCACTCCTTGGCTTGCATGCCTTCACGGGTTGCGATTTCACTTCTGCATTCGTGAGAAAGAGAAAAACGCGACCACTGACGATAGTTGAAAGTAATCAGGAATACCAGAGGACGTTTCGGCAGCTCTCCGAAGACCCAAATGTGAGCGAATCTGCATATAAGACGCTGCAGGATTTCACATGCGAACTCTATGGCGCCAGGAAAAGAGTAGCCCTGAATGAGTTTCGATACCAAAAGTTCGAGAAGGCGTTCGGACCGAAGGCGAGCTGCGCGAATCTCCTCCACAAGGTGGCGGGCATGGACGGTAGCAGTCTTCCTCCATGCGAAGCTGAACTGAGAGTGCACATACAGCGGGTAGCATTCGTGGCAAGGATGTGGGGCGGAGCCACAACCAATATGATGCAAATTTACCCGACACCCGACGACGGTTGGGTAGTGACAGAGGACGGCCAGTCATACGATGTGCTCTGGTTTGAAGGGCCACAGATGCCAGATGCGTTGGTGGGCGACGTGGACGAAGACGAGCGATGATGGGACAGAAGATCTTGCCCAATCTTCTGACGACGAGGTGATGTCCGCTGACGATTAAGCACTTGTTTTAATTTTCCTCTCATAATTTTGATTAAAGCGGTAATTAGCGCTAATTAGCGGTGTTCTTAATTGGATATGCACCATAGATTTTGTTCTTAAGTTGATGATATATGATCAGTGCATGATTATCTATCGACCCATGCTTGAATTGAGCTTCCACTACAAATTATGATTAAAACAATTTTTTCTGCTAAACCAGGTGGCGCTGACAACCAAACGCACCATTCGCGCAACTTAAGAATCGCCTTTCCAGACTCCCACAGGTTCCATGTGTACATTCCGCACCCCAAACATTTTCCACTCGAGATTATGAATAAACCTCAGTGCGCTCCCGGACTATAAATACATCTTAATTTATACCCAAATCTATAATAATATATACATAGGTGGAATTTGTATTCGTATCCCGCCTCCGTCTGGTAGGCGCCAAATTCCACCATTCAAATTAATACCTTTCTCATAATTAGAGAGCGGTTTTAGTGGATCATTTCCACAACTGGAGGCCGGCGAAAAATTAAGGTTTGCTTCAGGTAATTTGACCCCCTTTAATGGTGAACAAACCATGGTTTTAATGGTTGAACAACCATGTACCGCCACTGCCATGTCTCGTCTGTGAATACCCGTTAACACCGGGGTGTAGAAATAGAGGGATGTTGTTAAGCTAACACTAGTGGTCTTTAACTCTCTCTGAATCCCTGCCCAGGTGGTTAAGACAATTGTTAACAGACAAAATAATTATAAATATATAATTCCAATCAATCAATCATTGGGGGCACACGCCGGGGGGCGCGTCGCCTCGCCCAACCTATGACGCCACTCTCGGGGGTCACCACGCGCAAGTCCCCATGCAGGCTCCTTTCCCATACCAAGCAGCTCTTGACAAGAAACATCAACTTGCCCTAGCCACGAGCCTTGTAGGCGCCCCCTTGGCCTCCTCCACGCCGGATTGTCTCTTACAGATACAACCCTATGGGAAGGATCGGTTTCAGGGTAGCGTGCCACATGCCCATATAGCCGAAGTTGGCGCTGACGGACTATGCAGGTAATAGGCCTCGATTCAGTCTCACGGTGCAATCGCTGATTTGACACGTAATCATCCCAGCGATACCCCATGATTCTGCGAAGACGCTTGTTACCAAAGGCATCGATTCGTCTCTTCAAGTCGCTATTTAGTGTCCTCTCAGAACTATAAAGTAAGACAGGGATCACAAGCGATTTGAAGATCCGGATCTTTGTAATTCCAGCCTCTTTATAAATATGATATTGAATTATTGTTCAGCATGTCTCGTACCCCTAGGTGTAAGGTTTCGTACC
>JACEEZ010003633.1:0-17500 GCA_016584305.1 Chionoecetes opilio | reverse complement strand
TCTCTCTCTCTCTCTCTCTCTCTCTCTCTCTCTCTCTCTCTCTCAGCCACCACTCTCATGAGTTGATAAGTTGATCACTCTCACTAAGAGATAAAAATCTTACCTTTGTATTTTTTCCGTCTGTTTTCTTACTCGTTTTCTTTTATCCTGGAGCTGGGCTGCTCGTTACTGTTTCTTGTCTTGCTTTCCAATAGTGTTTGCTTCACACGGCAGAGAACGAACCCCGGACAGTGCAGTCGAGCAGGCGTTTCGAATCACAGTGAGCTACCACCTCACTTTTATCACTCGCTCTAGATTTATTTTCTTTCTCTAGTTTCTGCAGCGTTATCGGCACGGAGGTACGTCACTAGAGGGCCTCATGGTATCACTGGTCACCTCGTAGTCACGTATAAGTTTATGAAGGTTAGGTGTTATGATAGAAATTTCTATATTTTTGAAGGCACAAGTCGAGCTGTCACGATGCCGGAGCAAAGCGGCGAACGTCCAACCTCTATGCTGTCGAGAGAAACACTGAGAGTCTGAGACTGAGACTGGAGTCTTTTTTTAGTGAGAGAGGCAGAGAGCTTGGCTGTGCACACTCCGCCTCTCTCTTGCCTCACGTTCTTGCTTCCTTTACCTCCTCCTTCCTTCTCCTCAGTTTTCCTCCCTCCTCCTCTTCTTCTCCTCTTCTTCTCTCCCTCCTCTCCCTCCTTCTTCTCTCCTTCTAAATACCTGTTTTCTCTCTCTCCTCTCTCTCCCTTCTCACTCTCCTCTCTCTCTCTCCCTCTCTCTCTCTCTCCTCTATCTCATCTCTCTCTCTCTCTCTCTCTCTCTCTCTCTCTCTCTCTCTCTCTCTCCTCTCTCTCTCTCTCTCTCTCTCTCTCTCTCTCTCTCTCTCTCTCTCTCTCTCTCTCTCTCTCTCTCGGCCCTCTTCTAAAACTATGCTAAAACACCTTTCAGTGATTCTTCCCCTTTACCCTCGCTCCTCCTCCTCCAAATGTCTCTTTCTCCTTCTTTTTATCCCCGCCCACCTTTCTACTCTTCCTGATCCTCTTTTCCCAGTCCTCCTCCCCCCCTTCCCCCACTGGCTAATTATGATGAATAGATTTCTCCGTTCTTTTACAAATCACATTAACACGTTGAGGAAATTTTCGGCTCAGCAAAGTTTCATCCATTTCTCTTTTCTTTACGGGGAGAGTGAAAGGCAGGGACCAATCTTAAGACAAGTTAGTAGGTTTTCCTCTCTCTCTCTCTCTCTCTCTCTCTCTCTCTCTCTCTCTCTCTCTCTCCTCTCTCTCTCTCTCTCTCTCTCTCTCTCTCTCTCTCTCTCTCTCTCTCTCTCTCTCTCTCCTTCTCCTCTCTCCCTCCTCTCTCTCTCTCTCTCTCTCTCTCTCTCTCTCTCTCTCTCTCTCTCTCTCTCTCTCTCTCTCTCTCTCTCTCTCTCTCTCTCTCTCTCTCTCTCTCTCTCTCTCTCTCTCTCTCTCTCTCTCTCGCTCGCTTTAATGAAATAAATAATGGGAAGAGAGAAAACACGAGTGAGTAACGACGGTAAGAGAATGTAAGGGATGGAAGAGGGAAAGGGGAAGGATGAAAGAACAGGAGAAGACATTAGGGTTGCCATACGTCCTGATTTTCCCGGACATGTCCGAAGTTTAGGTTGTCAAAATCAACGTCCGGGAGAAATTTTTAAAATTCTCGAAATGTCCGGAATTTCAGCATCCATTACCAATTTTTCATAAAAATTATAATAATTTTTTACTGTATTGACGAGAGAGAGAAGGGGGGAGGCAGTGGCGTAGCTACAGGGGGGCATGGGGGGGCACGTGTCCCCCCATGAGAATCCAGTGCCCCCCCATGAGAATCCGGTGCCCCCCCACTGGCCATGGCTGCCGTATTCCGTATAATGCTCTAATTATAGTCTAATACATTATTTCCCAACCTGGGGGAAATTTATCCTGAGGGACATCTAAATTACTAGCATTTAGTCAACAGAAAAAAAATGGTCTTAGAATACGGCTATTGACTTTTCTTCAAGTATATATAGATATACTGTAGTGTAGAAAATAGTGTCTACGTATATACTTGTGTTATTAAGCAAGTAAATTTTGTGTTTCGGCTTCTTTTTTTCACATGAAGGGGGAAATCCGGATGGTTGAACTGGTTGAAGGGGAAAACGACAGAAAAAAGGTTGGGAACCACTGGTTTAATACGTACCCACCACCGATCTGATCTTAGACTATGCCCTTATACCCTTCTACGTGGCAACTTATTTAACCCCTTCACACCCACATCTCTCCTTGGCTATATAAAATCGTATGTTGTTAGCCATAAAATTACGAAAAGTAACTGAATATACCAAATTAGTTAGTCGACAAGGATACTAAACAGGTCATATCTATAAAATATTTCTTATATTCACTAAAGATCGTCTAATGGTAGCCAAGTTACAATGGAAATTACGTTCTGTGTCTCAAGAGGTTAAAGCCTCCGTTTGCCTAGTGCCACCCCATTGATAGATACCTAGCTATGCCATGCCACAAAGCAATCCAGTCTTTTAACAACCCACAAACTACGTAGCAAAAATAAATGTAAAAAAATGTATCCTACCCATAATCATTTGCGACGTTGTTAACGAGTTCGAAGCACTAACGAACACTATCAATATAAGCTTTAAGAAATACCACAAAACTATACCAAAACTATTACTAAGTATTTATTATTTTTTTTTTTTTTTTTTTAATTAATGCACTTCCATTGTAGGAAGGCACGGGCTTTCTAAGAGCCCGTCAGTGTTAAGCAGTTAAATGTCACAGTAGTTAACGGGGTGGAGGGTATGAGGCGACGATTTTAGCAAGGATATTTAGGGGAACAGCACTCAGGACGGAGGCTGCCGTTTCGACTTCTCTTGGGTAAGTTGTGTGATGGTAGAGACGCAGCCTGGCGGTGGAAGGGCAATGCAGGACATAGTGTAGTAGTTGAGATTCCTCCATCTCTAGGCAGTGTTCGCATGGGTTGGCCGTTTTATTTGTCATTTGGGTTGTTCCGAGGTAGCCCAGGCGAAGGCGATGCAGGCTGGTGGACAGGGGACACCCTGTCCTGGTTGGCTGTTTCAAGTAGCGTGGCGTACTTACGTCGAGCTCCCAAGCAGTTCCACTGGCAGAAGGTAATGCCCTCTAGCCGTGGTGGATCTGTGCGGTCTATATTGTTGTGGCACCGGGCTGAGACGAGCTGGGGAGTCCCTCGAGGCGAGCCTTGGAACAAATAGGTGGAGTCAGTGTTAGTTGGTGAGTCTGTCGAGGAGCGGTGTGACTGGGCGGCCGACGGTTGACGGCTGCAGCTATCTTGCTGACGGCCTTGTCGGTAATGTTGTCTACTACCCTCTCTAAGGCCTCTAGATTGATTCCTCTCTCAGAGACAGTGCCAACGTTTGTGTCACCGCGAGTGCCAGTTCCTTCCCGAAGTATCGTAGCTCGACGGTGGAGAGCTGGACGAAGCCTGTGGAGGAGGAGGTGGCATTTCTGCAGGAGGAGGGACTGAGGAGGCATGAGGCACACTCGGGTCCACTGGGGTGGGTTGGGGTGAGAAAGATTGAGCAGGAGTAAGCGGAGGGTTATTAACCTTTAAGATTTAGATAACGTTACAGGTCAAGAAACATTGGTCAAAAGTTAACAGGTCAGGGCGTGAAAAGGAAATAAGGGAAAGGTTTAGTGTTTCGAAGCAGTCTTGAGTTCCTTGAGTACGAGCGAGTCGAAAGGGGATATGGCGTATGTGCAGGCAGCCGGGAGGAGGAAGAGGATTTTTGGCCAAACAACGCTTTATTTTGTAGCTTTTCTTCATATTTCTGCAGCGTAAGGTAGTAGAGAGAGAAAGGGAGGGAGTGGGAGAAAGAGTGAGAGTAATGAGTGAGCAGTGGCGTATCTAGAGGGCTACGGCCACCCCTGAAATTAATCTCATTGGCCACCCCAGATCTGAGTCAGAGGTCTAATTAAAGTTCAACCATTTCTTTTCAATGTTTATGCCTTGGCCACCCCACTCTAGATATGTGACCAACCTTGGCTACCCCAATCACTGTGTCCTGGTGGTACTACTGTGAGTGGGAGAGGGAGGGAGGGAGGGAGTGAGAGCTTACGTGTGATACTTATAAGACAAGATACCAAAATTTGATCCTATCTAGACACTTTGCAAGTACCAACTACAAGGTTATTGACTATACAAAGTGCCACCACGCCAGGATGAACCTGGTGGGCTCGAACCGCTGACCGAATGCAGGGACGCTGCATGCGAGCCCACAGCTCTACAAACCGAGCCACCCAGACGGGTAGCTTACGTGTGATTTGAGGTTGTTTAATCCTCCCTGCAAAGTCATGGTGGCTGTTGGCTGTTATCTTTCTACATTATATAACGTCAGATCGGCTATAGCCAATGGCGCAGCTATGTGCCCGTGAAAGGGCCAAAGTGTGTGTTGGGTGGGGTCATGTGTGTCATTGGAGGCATCCGGAATTTTGGCTGTTCAGATATGGCAACCCTAGAAGAGATCTCATATTTTGTACTTTTAGAATATCACTGAGTAACGAGGAGGAGGAGAGGGAAGAGGAGGAGGAGGAGGAGGAGGAGGAGAAATACATAGGAATACATAGGAGTAACAGATGCCAGGAGACCTATTGGTCTATAACGAGAGTATCTGCTGAACTAACTACATACTATTAACTATCAACTACATGTAAGAGGACAGTTGGAAAAGGATACCATGTCCCTAAAGAAGATAAGAACATGGAAGTTTTGTAATAAAGAATGATAGGATATGAAGTATGCTAACTACAACTACCACTAACACTAATCGATCCGGGGGACGATATTGTAGTGGCCCCAAGATTAGGGCCGCACAGCTGCCTAATTACCCCTAAAGGTCAAGCCAACACCTGACGGCTGACCTGACTCGCTCGTGACCCAAATTCCTCCCGCACCTCCTTTCGCTCCCTGCTTTTAAGACCAGGAGCCGGCGGTTACCTCCCAGCCACCACATAGAGAACACACACATCTTCTCTGTGTGTTCCTCGTGGCCTCCCTCCGCTGTACTTACCTACATATTCCCGCCGTAATAAATTTGTGTGCGAACTTAGTGTTTGGTGTAACCCGTGTCTAGCTATAGTGAATACTATAATTGGTGACCTCGAGTGTAGCTACGACACGGTGCATGATAACGGTGCGCTCCTCCGCCTCCCGGCTTTCACATACGACATTGCCACGTGGTTTATACACATTGAAGCTTTGTGGGCGGGCTCCCCTGACATCATGGACCTCCATAAGTTTCAAGCGCTTTTCATTGCGATACCGTCGGACGTCGCTGCCCGTATCTCCTCAGTGCTTACAACTCCTCCGGCTGACGGGAAATATGAGGCGGTGAAAATTGCCCTCGTCCGCGCCGCGCCCTTGGTAGGTCGTGCGAGGCTTACGTGGGTGAGCTCAACACGCTCCAATATGATGGCCGTCGCCCTTCAGCATTCCTCTACCGTATGCAGGACCTTAACAGGGCTGCGGGTTTCCCATTGTCCGAGGATATGCTTCGTTACCGCCACACCAGCCTCATGCTCCACCCAGTCCGCGTGCAACTAGCGGGCTTACAGGGCCCGGTCACCATCAACGAATACTCGGAGCTCGTTGACAAAATTCACGCGACCTACACCTCGTTCCCCCCTCCTCTGCCCACCCATCACTCCTGTGCCTGCAGCGCCTCCGACGGGGTCCGGGCGCCCGCGGTGGTTACCCCATGTGACACCCCTGCCGGTTCCACGAAATTCCTCAGTGTGCTGGAGAGACCCAGAGCGCGAGGGGGCCATGGCAATGTCTTGGCGCACAGCTCTTCCACGGACGCCCGCCTCTCCGACATGGTTTCCGCCATTCAGCGATTAGAGGCCGCCTTCTCAGCCCTCTACTCCCCTACTAGCCGCAAGTATTGTTATTATCATGGCCGCTTCGGCGCGGCAGCCAGGAATTATCAACCTCCTTGTTCGTTTTCGGGAAACGGCCAGCGCGGAAGTCGGTGAACGCGCACCTGTCTCCCGCCCCCCCTCTCGGGCCTCCACCACGAGGCACTCTCCGGGCCGTATCATCCTGATGAACAACCCACCCGATCCCCGCATATCGCCACCCGACTCCCTGCACAGGTCCAGCCGTGCTCCTCCGCCCCTGATCAACCCACCACAGATTCGTATCGCCCCGCGCCCGCTCGCCTACCCAGTCTCCTGCAGCGCCTCCGCCTCCGTCGCCGCCACTCCCTGGCCGCCGGACGCTGCTTTGGGTGGCCGACACGCTGTCGGGGATGCGTTACATGGTGGATTCGAGGGCAGAGGTTAGTGTGGTGCCGCCGTCGACAGATGATCGCCTCGCCCAGCCCAACACCGCGTACGACCTTCTGGCCGCCAATAACACCCCTATCGCCACGTATGGTACAAGGACTCTCCGCCTCTCCTTCACGCCTGCCTCGCCCTTCGTCTGGTTCTTCGTGGTGGCTGAGGTGGATCAGCCTATCCTGGGTGTGGATTTCCTCTCCTTCCACGACTTGCTCGTTGATTCCCGGCGCGGACGGTTACTGCATCGCCCAACCAACACGGTCATTCCTACCGTGCCCTGCGGGCAGCGAGCGCCCCTCCTGACACACCTACGCCAGCCGGTCCTGTACGACGCTCTTCTCGAGAACTTCCCTCTCCTCACTTCTCAGCTCTCCAGCCCCGCCAAAAGGGATCACAAGGTAACACACACCATCGCCACGACGGGCCTCCTTGTTTTGCTCGACCGCAACGTCTGACTCCTGAACGGCTCCAGGCGGCGAAAAAGGAGTTTGAGCACTTACTGCAGGAGGGGACCATACGACCTTCCGACAGCTGCTGGGCTTCACCTCTCCACATGGTACCGAAGGCCCAAGAAGGCGAATGGCGCGCGTGCGGCGACTACAGGGCGCTCAACGCCATGACTCGGCCGGACCATTACCCTATTCCACATGTGTTGGATTTTCACAGCATGCTGCACGGGCGGTCAGTCTTTTCGAAGGTTGATCTTCTACGGGCCTTCCATCAGATCCCCGTGGCTGAAGAGAACGTGCCGAAGACTGCAGTGACGACGCCTTTCGGTCTGTTTGAGTACCCCTACATGAACTTCGGATTACGCAATGCGGCTCAGACCTTCCAGCGCTTTATGGATAAAGTAGTCACTAGTCAGGGGACTCAACTTCGTCGTGGTGTACATCGACGACATCCTTGTCGCCTCATCGTCGCACCAACAACACGAGCTCCACCTGCGCCAGCTGCTCACTCGCCTTCAGGAGTTTGGTTTACGGATCCACCCAGCGAAGTGTGTGTTGGGTGCTCCGGCGTTGGACTTCTTGGGCCACAGAGTCACGTCAGCGGGCTTATCTCTCCTCCCGCAGAAGGTGTCAGCGATCGCGGACTTCCCGCGGCCTCGTACGGTCAGAAAGCTCAGGGAATTTCTGGGGGTGATTAATTATTACCACTGCTTCATTCCCCAAGCTGCTGCTCGGCTCGGCCCCTTACATGACCTCCTGAAGGAGGTAAAGAAAAACTCACCGAAGCCCCTGCAGTGGACTGATGAAGCCGAGGGAGCGTTCAACAGCATCAAGCAACAACTCGCTTCCACAACGCTCCTCGCCTACCCAGTCCCCAATGCCCCCACCGTCCTCACTACTGACGCCTCAGCAGAAGCAGTGGGCGCTGTCTTCCAGCAGGAAGTGGAGGACGAGCTTCGCCCTATCGCTTTCTTCAGCAAGGGTTTGGAGCCTTCCCAACGCCTCTACAGCGCCTTCGATAGGGAGCTGTTGGCGGTGTATGAGGCCGTGGGAACACTTCCGCCCCTTCTGGAGGGCAGGAGTTTCAAGTATTGACAGATCACAAGCCATTAACACACGCTATGGTGCAATCTGGCGAAAGTTTCACCCCCCGGGTCTCCAGACAGCTGGCTTATATATCAGAGTTTACCGCAGACATCCGTCATTTCCCGGGGCAGGACAATACCGTGCCCGACGCTCTCTCCCGCTGCGATACAACATGATGGATGATGTCCGCGGTCACGATGCCTGCGCCATTAGATTACGTGGCCCTGGCGGCGACACAGGAGGGAGACCCTGAGTTGCAAGTCCTGATAGAGGGGCCCACAGCGCTCCACCTGGTCCTGCACGACGTCCCCGACTCCGCGGCCAAACTCTGGTGTGATGCACAGTCTAATACGGTCATCCGACGCGCAGGTTGGGGGTGGGGGGTGGGTGACGTCACGCGATCCAGGTGACGATACAGTGATACAGTGTGTACTCGCGGTTGCCACTCGGTGAAATTATGAATGATTTAATCATTATCTTTACTAGTAATGGAACATTACATTACCTTATAACAACACAATTGGTATTAATGGACATGTTATTTACCAAATAAGCAGTACATAAAAACTGCATGGGTGTAATAAACAATACAGTAAAAGGCTAAGTGGCATCGTGTTGGGGCGCGGGAGAATGTAACACGTGACTCTGAACGTGACTCAGCTGGCGCAGCCTAGTACCTCCTTTCTCCCCCACCCCAACACAATGCCACTTAGCCTTGTACAGTATTGTGTTATTACAGCCCTGCTGTTTTCATGTACTGCTTATTTGGTAAATAACATGTCCATTAATACCAATTGTGTTGTTATAAGCAAGGGCGTAGCCAGAGGGGGGGCCAATGGGGCCATGACCCCCCCCCCCCAATTCAACACATCTACTTTAGGAGCGTATGGTATAATTTCATCAATTTTACTATATTGCAAAGAACCAATATATGACCCCCCATAGGGCTCAATATGCCCCAAATTAAGTCATATCTTTAAAAAAAAATTATGTGGGGCTTACAGCGCCTCCCAGACCCCCAGCTGATAAGGCTCGCTTCGCTCGCCACCCACCCCTCAACCATCATTGGGAGGTGGCCGCCCCCCCAATTATTTTTCCTGGCTACGCCCTTGGTTATAAGGTAATAGTCTATTACTACCACTGCTATTGCTACTACTAACACTACTATTATTACTATTACCACTACTTCTTTACAACTACCTACTACTACTATACGACTACTTCTACTGCTATTATTACTACTACTACTGTTACTATTACGACTACTACAACCACTACTACTACTACTATAGCATGGGGAGTAGTATTTATTATTTTTTTATTATTATTGTTGTTTTTATTGTTAGTTAGTTAGTTATATTATCTTAAAATGGAATATGGTAGGACATGAACGTGGGCGCACGGAGCGGGTCCCACCCGCCTCTCAGCTATGCTGCTGATAGAATGAGGCAGATCGAGAGGGCTTGGGGTGGCCTGGATCGCGTGACGTAGGTGCGCCGCGTGAGCCAAAACTCGTCCAGCCATTCGGAAGACCGTTATAGACTGTGGTGTGATGTATCGTGTGGCCACGCACGCCCGCCCATTCATCACCCGTCAACACCGCAGGTCAGTGTTCAATCACTACCACTCCCTGAACCAACCCGGTATCCTCGGTACCCATCGCGTCATTAGCAGGCGAGCGGTATGGCCTGGGATGAGACGTGACATCAGGGTTGTGAACTGTACGATAATTATCGTATTTGTACGATAATTTGACTAACCGTACGATGTACGATGCATGGTTGAGAATCGTACACGAAAATACGATAATTGACTCACAAATATAATTACATTATAAATTCATACCAAAATTGTCATCGCAAAAAAAAAAAAAAAAAATTGTCGCTGTCAACTTTCGCGAGAGAGAGTGAGAGAGAGTTTTGAGTTTGACTTTTGGTCCTTTGCATGACATGGACTTGGAGCGTTGCTTGCCGCATTAGAACGCAGATTGTGAGAGGGTATTTAGCAAGATTAACCTTACCAAAACAAAGGTAAAAAACTGACTTCTAACGGGAACCATACTTGGTTCTCTTCCAGCAGCGCAGTGTGTAAGGGAAAAGGGAGATTGTGTTACTTTCATCCCTACACGTGATATGATATGTCGATGACAACTGACACACTATATATCATTATAAGCGCCAGCTGACACAGGGGATAAAAGAATAGAGGAGAAACAGGAATTCCACTTTATAGGATGATAGCTATATAGAATTCTCGAGTTCAGCTTCTTTTGAGTCATTATATATGTTACTAAATATATTTTTTTTTTATTTAATTTCATTTATTTTGGAAAAAATAAATTAACATGGAATTTTGTGTCATGATTGGATATATTATATATTTTGGTGAAAAGAGAAAATATTTTTATATCTTGAATGCTGAATTCAATGATGTATATAGTTATCTACTGACTATATTATTTTAGCTAAGGTTGTACAATAATCTATCTGAAAATACGATAATTTTGGTGGCTCTGTACGATAATGTGGGCTACAAAAGTTCACAACCCTGCGTGACATCAAGGAATGGACGCAGGCCTGTCTTGCCAGTCCGTGTTCATAGACCCAGGACGCCAGACTCTGAGGTAGAAGAGAGGCCAGGCTCGCGCTCAGAGTTAGCCAGCTGAAGGCAAGATGAGGCGACCACTACAAACACGGTTGTGATTGCTGGAGATCTGTTTTGTTGACTTTCCCGGAGGTAGGAGAGAGGACAGTCCGTGTTATAGACCCAGGACGCCAGCCTGTGAGGTAAGAGAGAGGCCAGTCCGTGTTCATAGACCCAGGACGCCAGACTCTGAGGTAGAAGAGAGGCCAGGTAGGAGAGAGGCCAGTCCGTGTTGTGTGCTACATCACAGCCTCACAGGTAGGAGAGAATGGCAGGATGTAGGAGAAGGCTACGCAACAACAAGGGAAGTGAGAAACAAGGCTCGGGTGTGGGTAGAGGAGCAAGATCTAAGGAACGTAAACCCGAAGGGATGATGAAGACAGGAGGAGACGTGCCGGAGGGGCGAGGTGGATATGCACATAAGTGCGGAAAGTGTCAAGTAAGGTGACGGATTTGGATGATGCACTTGCATGTGAGGTATGTGATGGATTGGATTCACATTGAATGTTGATAATATACCTGAAGCTGTGTACGAGTTCATGAACGAGAACGAAGCAGGTAAACAGCTGAGTTACAACTGCAGTCGTTGTCAACTGGGAAGTGTCAAGCTACAAAATCAGCTTAAAAGAATCAGTGAACAACTGAAAGAAATGATAGGTAAACATCAAGTTTTGAACATACAGTGGACGAGATAGAGCCGATAGGGTTCAAAGGCAGGACAAGGAGAAGAGTTTTATGACCGACTGAGTCACATGAGGCAAAATCAGTCCATTTAAATAAGTAGTAGAAAAAAACTCGGAAGGCACCATAGCCTGATGAATAGGCTCGGAACCTTGGAAGCAAAAATGATAAGCCTCGAGGATAAATAGAGTCACATATCAAGGATAATGTATGGAAGTTCGGGAGAATATTGCTGAACTCAAACCAAGGTACAAGATGAAGTGAAAGAACACGTTAGTTCATCATATAAGGATTTTTCTATTGGCTGAGGAAAGGAAAGTTTATGTGAACATTAGAATGACACAGCAAACAAGCAAGTGGGGATGAAGTGATTCAGCAAACAACTCAACAGATCCAGAGCAGACTAGATCGCAAGGACAATATAATTATGTATGACGTACAGGAGGAGATTCTGACGGGTATGAACTTACAAATCAGAAAGGAAAAAGAAAAGCATGACAGAATGGTGTTTAGTGAAATATGTAATGAGATTGGGTTGTCCTGTTATGATAATGATCTAATCCACATAAATAGAAGTCGAAGATACAATGGACTGGTTGATGACAAAGGTGATAAGAGCCAGGCCCCTACTTGTGAAAGTAAACAGTGGACTGAAAGAAAGGATCATGAGAAATGGATTTAGGCTAAAGCAGGCAAAGAAAGTGGTGTACAGACACGTTAGGGTGGCACACGACATGTCAAGGAGGAGCATCACAATGACAAGACACTGAGGGAGGAAGCAAAAGCCAAAAATTAAGCTGAAAAGAACACAGAAAATTTTTACATAATCAGGGGAAATCCTTGGGAGTGACGAATACTAAGAGTGAAGAGGAGAGAGGTGAACCCGGTGCCAATCACAGCACCGAGGAATGCGGCAGAAGAATCAGAAGGAGGGGCCGCACAGCCCATCAGAATCTAGCCGGAAATCAAAACAATCACTTGAGGAGACGAGGAGGACAGACAAAAGACACCACCCAGGCGAGAGAATACATGAAGTTTGGATGTATGAATGTGAGGGGTTGGGTGTTGGTAAATATGAGGATGTATGCAAGGATTGAGTGAATGGAAATTCGAACTAGTTGGTGTGACTGAAACCCATTTAAGAGACGATATACGAATGCATGATAGTGAGTATGAGATGATTGGAAAGGACGAAGAAACAAGAGAACTAGGAGGGGGGTTGCCTTTCTTCATAGAAGGAAGGAGACCTTAAAGTAGATGAGATAGCGTGGGTAACAGTGCCATGAGTGAGGAAATGTTCTTTGCTGCTAGAGTAGAATGTTTGGGTCAGAACGACAAGGAAAAAAAGTTTATAGTGATTGTGGTTATACATGACGGTTAAAGGGTGATCGAGCAGGGAGAGAGAATAGAATAAAGTACAACATTAAAGAAATTTTTAGAGACCATGCCGGAGAGAGTGTGATGGTTATGGTGATATGAATGTATCTGGGTATGCTAGGAGGGGCAATAATCAAATGGAGAAATACTTGCTGAATTTATAGATGAGTTGGAGCTAGAAAACCTGAATGAGACTGTGGCAGAGGGTCGCGTGACGTGGAATGCAAGGATCAAGAGTCTGCAATTGATAATGTGTTGGTGAATGGCAAAATACGAGAGAGTGTTGCTCGAATGTGGATAGATGAAGATGGAAAAATTGATATTGTGCTGATCATAATATGCTTGTAGTGGACTGTATGATGTGGATTTACAAGTGAGCCAAAAGTAAGGACGGTGAGAACAAATGGAGGTTGAGAGATGCAAAATGGGAAGATTTTCAAGTGTGTCTGAGTGAGATGTGGGGCAGAGAAGAGTACGGAGGTGAATGAGCTAATGAGAGACTACGGAAAATGTGAGGAGCGCTGCACTTAAAAAATAGGGTTTATTAAATAAATGGAAGAAAGAGAGTGAATAAACCATGTTGGAATGAGGATATTAGAGAGGCCAAGGAAGGAACGAAAAAGGTTAAACAAAAAATGTAGAGGTTAAGAAAAGGAGGCAAGAAAGTGAAGAAGCGGAGGATGAATACCAGAATGCATGGACAGATAATGTGAAACAGCAGCGACTAACAAAACGAAAGATAAGAGATGCGAAAGTTATGTGTGACAGGAGTAAGATCCGATCCCTGAAAGAGAAAGGACTTGCAGGTGGGCGTGAGTGGTACAGATTCATGAGAGGGGAAAAGATGGCTGGGAATGAAGATGTGAAAGCCTTGAAAGTAATGCTGAATGTGTAACAGATGAGACAAAAATCAAAGAGGTTATAAAAACTTTTGGAAGACATAGGAGGCGTGGGTGAAATCTTTGACGTAAGACCAGAATGTAAACGTTGGAAAGAAAAGATGCGGAAAAGTTGAATGAATGGATTAGCAGGGATGAAGTAGAGAAGTGTGTAAGGAGGCAAAAGAATGAAAAAGCAGCAGGCCCGGATGAAATACCATATGAGATGTACAAGAATGGGGGTGAGGTGGTGATTGACAGAATGACTGACCTATTTAACCGTGTGTGGGAAGAAGAAAGGGTGCCTAGAAAATGGAATGAATGTAGAGTGACCCTATTGCATAAAGGAGGATACAAGAGTAAGAGTGAATTGAAGAACTATAGACCAAAAGCCCTAATGAATACAGTAGGTAAAGTTTTTAGTGCAGTGTTGAAGGAAAGGTTGTGTAAATAGTTGGAGAGAGCTTTGGTTTAGGTGAGGAGGGAAATGGTTTTCGAGTGGGTAGGAGGGCAGAGGACACATGTTTTGTGGTGATGAAATAATGAAAAGAAGGAAAGGGAGGGAAAGACACTGTACCTTGGGTTCCTAGACATTGAAAAAGCTTATGATAGAGTAAACAGAGAAATGTTATGCAAGGTTTTGGAAAAGGTTGGGTTGAGCCAAAAGATAGTGAACATAGTGAGAAGCATGTATGAAGACACTAGAGCTAAATATAGGCTAGGTAATATAGAAACAGAATGGGTGAGGAGTGAGAGAGGTGTTAGGCAAGGATGCACTCTGTCCCCAACCTTGTTTAGTCTGTATACTGGGAACTGGCAGTAAGGATGAGAAGAATGGATGCAGGAGTGAGAGTAGGAAATGCAGTCGTGGGCAGGTGCGCCGCAAATTGCGCCGCTGCGCCGCTGCGCCGGCGGCGCACCTTAAAAACCGGCGGCGCAGCGGCGCAGCGGCGCCGGCGCGAATTCTCAAAAAACCGGCGCAACGGCGCGCGTCGCAAGTCAAAAATCCGCGCCGCTGCCCAGTTTTAGGTACAAGTACTTGGAGTTTAACATGGAGGACAAGGAGGAGGAGGAGGACATTGAGTAGAAGGATGAGTAGAGACAGAAACTAAGACTCAGTGGGCGGGGCTAATCTGGCTAAATTTACCGCCGGCCGAGCAATATAGCTCACGGGCCATAGTTTAATCTTTAATGAGAATATAGGTAACTGTGATGCCTATTATAAGTTGTATTTTCAATAAAAATGACTTTTTTATAGCCTAAAATGGTTTTTTTGGGGGCTAAATATGTAGAAACTTTGGCACTGCACACAGTTTTTGTATAGGCATACTTAATTAATAGCGGCGCGCGGTGCAGCGGCGCAGCGCCGCGGGGCGCAACTGCAGGGGCCAAAAATAGCGGCGCAGCGGCGCGGGCGCAGGTGGGGATCGCCGCCGGCGCAGGGGCGCGGCGCAAATACCAAAATTCAGCGGCACGCCCACCTTTGAGGATATGACAAAATAAGCTTGTTAATGTATGCAGATGATATGGTAGTTATGAGTGAGTCGGCCGAGGAACTCCAGAGCCTGTTAGATGTGGTGAATGAGTATGGGAGAGACTTTGGAGTAAAATTTAGCCGTGAGAAAAGTAAGGTGATGATAGTAAATATAACAGAGGATGACAGAACGCTACATGGAGACTGGAGAAAATGAATTAGAACAAACTAGTGAATACAAGTACCTAGGGGTGTGCATGAGTTCCAATGGATGTGGAAAGCAAGGCTGAAAAGATCAGCCAGGTCAATCAGTGGGTTGGTCGACTTGGGAGTGTGGCAAGGATGAGGGCAAGCAAGTATGATGTGTTGAGGGAAGTGTGGAAGAGTGTGGCTGTCCCAAGCATTATGTATGGTATGGAGGTGATTGCAAGGAATGAGAGTGAAAAGATGATATTGGAAGTGGGACAAAATAAGTAGCAAGATGGCACTGAATGCACCCAGGTATGCAGCGGCTGAAGGTTTAAAGGTGACATGGGATGGAGTTCATTTAGGTAGAGACTTCGAAAACACACTCAGGATAAGACAGACTGGAACGAATGGAGGACACAAGAATTGGCACGAAAAGTTTATTTGTGGAGTGAAGTAGTAGTAAAATGGGGAAACGATGCCAAAAATGGGAGAAAGAAGTGGATTGCGATTTGGGGATGTATCAACTGATAGATGGAATACCGAAAGTAATTGACTGGAAGATGTTGAATGGTGATGAAGAAGACTTGATGGGATTTGAAAAGTGGAAAACTGAGGATCGATGAGTATGAGTATGTGGGTGCCTGAGTAAGGGAAAATGAGATGGAGCAAAAGAAAACACTTTAGAATGGTAGGTTAATTCAATGGTCTGAGGCGAGTGTGAATGCAGTCTTTGACCACAAGACATTTGCGTCCCAAGTCATAAAACACAAGTCAATTGGGTATGAGGTCATACCGAATGAGGTCATCTTGTCCCTTGTCCAACTGTCCCCTAGGACAAACCGGACAAAACCGCATCAAGTGTTCCCTTTTCAAAGCCGACTTGACCGCAAGTTTATCAATAAAATGAGTCGTCAGAGAGAGAGAGAGAGAGAAGGCGAGAGAGAGAGAGAGAGAGAGGAGGAGAGAGAGAGAGAGAGAGAGAGAGAGAGAGAGAGAGAGAGAGAGAGAGAGAGAGAGAGAGAGAGAGAGAGAGAGAGAAGAGAGAGAGAGAGAGAGAGAGGAGAGAGAGGAGAGAAGAGAGAAGAGAGAGCGAGAGAGAGAGGATAATAAGAGAGAATAGAGAGGAGAGGAAAAAGAGAATGGTGAGATATAATAATGACAGGGTTATTAATGATGAGAGAAGAGAGAAAGAGAGAGAAGGAGAGATAGAAGAAGAGGTACTTGAAGAGAAGAGAGATGAGAGAGAGAGAGAGAGAGAGAGAGAGATGAGAGAGAGAGAGAGAGAGAGAGAGAGAGAGAGAGAGAGAGAGAGAGAGAGAGAGAGAGACGATTAGAGCGAATACTTTTTCGAGCGGAGGACGATTCGAGCGAATACTTTTTCCAGTGGAGGACGATTAGACCGAATACTTTTTAGAGCGGAGGACGATTAGACCGAATACTTTTGAGAGCGGAGGACGATTAGACCGAATATTTTTTAGAGCGGAGGACGATTAGACCGAATACTTTTTAGAGCGGAGGACGATTAGACCGAATATTTTTTCGAGCGGAGGACGATTAGACCGAATACTTTTTCGAGCGGAGGACGATTAGACCGAATATTTTTTCGAGCGGAGGACGATTAGACCGAATACTTTTTCGAGCGGAGGACGATTAGACCGAATACTTTTTCGAGCGGAGGACGATTAGACCGAATATTTTTTCGAGCGGAGGACGATTAGACCGAATACTTTTTCGAGCGGAGGACGATTAGACCGAATACTTTTTCGAGCGGAGGACGATTAGACCGAATATTTTTTCGAGCGGAGGACAATTCGAGCGAATACTTTTTCGAGCGAATACTTTTTCGAGCGGAGGACGATTCGAGCGAATACTTTTTCGAGCGGAGGACGATTAGACCGAATACTTTTTCGAGCGGAGGACGATTCGAGCGAATACTTTTTCGAGCGGAGGACGATTCGAGCGAATACTTTTTCGAGCGGAGGACGATTCGAGCGAATACTTTTTCGAGCGGAGGAAGATTCGAGCGAATACTTTTTCGAGCGGAGGACGATTCGAGCGAATACTTTTTCGAGCGGAGGACGATTCGAGCAAATATTTTTTCGAGCGGAGGACGATTCGAGAGAATACTTTTTCGAGCGGAGGAAGATTCGAGCGAATACTTTTTCGAGCGGAGGACGATTCGAGCGAATACTTTTTCGAGCGGAGGACGATTCGAGCGAATACTTTTTCGAGCGGAGGACGATTAGACCGAATACTTTTTCGAGCGGAGGACGATTCGAGCGAATACTTTTTCGAGCGGAGGACGATTAGACCGAATACTTTTTCGAGCGGAGGACGATTCGAGCGAATACTTTTTCGAGCGGAGGACGATTAGACCGAATACTTTTTCGAGCG
>JACEEZ010003632.1:0-15330 GCA_016584305.1 Chionoecetes opilio | reverse complement strand
GTAATATGTGCGAATGGAGGGGGGGGGTGTTCTACAAAGAAACAACGTATGGTGGCCGGCCCTGGCTTTGAAATTGGCAAATGGGGAGCAGATTTTGGTGAGACATGGGGGGTCTATAAGAGTTATGAGTGTCTTTTGGCGCGTGCCCGGGTAGGGGACCGACAGCGGGGGGAGATTTGACAATTTTCGGGACGTGCGGGAAGGGGCCCAAGGAAAAGGGCCATAAAAGGAGTATCCCCCCTGATGAGGATCGGAGGTGGAGAGGTCGTGTGAGCCTGAGGTCGGATAATTAAAGGACAAGTGAACCGGGCTTGAGTCAGCTCCAAATCGCCTACAAGACTCACCTTGGTCAAGAATACAGGGGTTGAACTGAGAGCGGTAAAATTGGTTCTGGGGTGGGTGGGTAAGCGGGTAGGCCCCCGGAAAAATAAAAGGGGGACTTTTATTTTTTAGGTGGGACTTGGAGGAAAGGGATTTCCTGGGGCAGATCTAAAAAGGGACTTTAGAAACATGGGGGGTGGTCGAGATACTACTGGAGGTAGTTTTTTAAACCAGGAGGTGCTGTGTCTAAGGGAAAGAGATTAAAAACGGGGCGGGCTTGGGGGACCCCCAAAAAGTGAAGAACCCACCCCGCCTAGCCTTAAAAAGGGGTCCCTTTTAAAGTGTTTTCCCCAACCTTACAGCGGCGTTTTGGAGGTAAACCCCCCCTTTACAGTAACCCCAAATGCCGTTCCTGTTTGTACCCTTGTAAATGCTGCACCGGGAGACGTTTTTAAACTGGCTTAATCCTCTTTTGTAGTCTTGGAGGTGTTGGATCCTCCAAAAAAGGGGCCCCTGGGCACGAATTTTCTTTTTTACTTTCTGATTCATAAAATGTGTGGTTTTGATTAAAACTACAAATAGCACCAGGACGCCCCTCACCCATCCTTTCCAGCACTTTCACCTTTTCCGCAGGCCAGGCTTTTAATTTTTTTTTCCCTTTCCCTGCTGGGACCCCCTTGCGTGATAGAGCTGACATCTTGATATCAGTAGTATGATGAAACCAAAAACACAAAAAATAGGTGGCAAAGTAAAGAAAAGGTCAGCACTTGCGATTCATAAAGCTTTAGAAATCCTAGCAACTCCTAAGTTTTAAATTTTCCTAGAAGTTAGCTGGGTTTTTCTGTGAGTTGCTAAGAGTCAAGCAACTCACAGCAACACCCGAGCTAATTTGGGAAAACTCTTAAAACTTGGGAGTGTAGAGCTTAGAGTTGGACAGAGACCTCTGGAACCAGCGCGAGGCTGCCCCGTTTTTTTTTTGTCCAAGAAAACCGCCCTTGGATTCGAACCCCAAATCCAAAAAACACTTGCGAAATGTGTGATACTCTTGGATATGTTTGAAATGTTTTGCTTTGATTATTATTTCGGCCCTCCAACTTGTTTTTTTTGAAGCAGAAACCAACCTTTTTTCAATTTCGACAAAAAACGGAATTTTCGTATTAAGAGGGTGCTTGGACGACATAAACAGGCTCGCAGCTGACACCTACACGCTGCTTCCCCCCTTTGCTTATTTGCCACCTATTTTACGTTTTTTGGGTTTTACATCATACAGACTGTTTTCAAGATTTCGCTCCATACGCAAGGGTGTCTCCAGCGGGAAAGGGGAATAAAATTGAAGATCTGAGCCGCGGAAAGGGCAAAAGGACAAAAAAACACGCTTTATGCGACTGACGATATGCCGATGAAGCAAAGAGATGCTTTATAACATCAATATCCCGAGATCTTATTTTTGCCGACTTTCGTTTACTGTTCAAAAAAGGGGGTTGTGGGGCATGATATGCCGAGTGAAAACCATGAGAGCAGTTTTGGTTTAGGGGTAGCAAGTGGTTAGCGTCACGAGTGGCATATTCCCCCCTGCGTCCCCCCTTTTCGGCAGGGGTTTGGGGGCCCTTAAAGCATGGCGTAGCCCGAAAAATAACTACAGGATTTCTTGAAAAAAAACCTCATTTTGATCCACACAGTTACTTTTTCAAAAAAAAAAAAAAAAAAAAAAAAAAAAAAAAAACCCGTGTCCTTGCCAGCCGATTTATCAATTCCAAGTTTTACAGGCCGAGTTATAAGGGTTTTACGTATATATATATATATATATATATATTATATATTATTATTATATATTATTATTAAAATATATATATATATTATATTCAAAGTAACCCTTAAAATGGTACCTTGACTTACGATGCCCCAACTTTCGAGTTTTCCCCAGTTCGAGCATTGCTCGGTTTTTTGTGTGAGTTACAGCCAAAATCCGAGTTTTTGAGCGTTTTTTGTTTTTTTTTGTTTTATTTAAATGAGCTTCAGATACGCTGCCGCTATTGGCGCAGCGAAAGCCACAAATCCGCCCAGCATCCCGGTCTCACTGTTTATTTTACTGTTTCCCCCCGGGAAACTCTCTTTTGTGTTTGCTCACACAGGGAACAAATGGCGGGGGGGTGATGCAGTACTTTTGCGGGAGTTCCACCCCCAAATGTTCCAACGCTGATACACAGAGTATAAACACTACGAATGCAAATGGCGAGGGTGGGCAGTACTTTGCGGAGTTTCCCCCAAGCTGTTTCCAAAAAAGCTGATAAAAAGAGTATAAAAAACCCGGCGAAGCAAATGGCAAGGGGTGAGTGATACTTTTAGCGCAGTTCCCCCAGCTTTTTCCCAAAAGCTGAAAAACAGAATGTAAAACACTGGCAATGAATGGGGGGGGTTTTAGTTTCAGTACGTTTAGCACAGTTCCACCCACAGCTGTTTCCAACAGCGATACACAGGTATAAACCTGGCGAAGCAAAGGGGAGGGTGATGCAGTCGTTTTGCGGCAGTTCCACCCCAGCTGTTTCCAACGCTGATAAAAAGAGTATAAAAAACTGGCGAAAGCAAATGGGGAGGGTAAGGCAGTAATTTTTTGCGGCGTTCCCCCCACGCTGTTTCCAACAGCTGTGCCGTTTCCAACGTGAACACAAATGTAAACATGGTGAAGCAAAGGCGGGGGGTGAGTGCAGTCCAGTCAATAGGTACAGTAAAAAATTGGGGTGGTTTTTGGGGGCCGGAACGGATTAATGGTATTTCAATTAATTCAATTTTAAATTTTAATGGGCAGGGGGTGGGTGTTCTTAGGCCACTCGACGGTGCAGAAAAGATTTTAATGGGATTTTACAGCCCCATCAAAGGTAATTTAAAAGATGGGAAACCTCAAAAAAAAGTAGCCCTTTAAAACCCTTTAAACCCCCCGCCCTTCCCTTTCTTTTTCCACAAAATACTCCTTTAAAGTGATTTAAACCCTGACATGGTGGTTCTGTGGTTTCATGGGAAATGGGGGAGACAGGAGAGAAAGGAAGGCATTGGAAGTGTTTTTGCCGTATAAAAACCCTTTACACAACCATGCTGATGCCCTCACTACTCACCCCCCTCAGACCAAAAAAAATGAAATGTTTTAGTATCCCCGGTAAAAAAGACAAGGGAAATTTTACAAATCTGTTAACGGGGAAAAGTTTGAAAAAACCTTGAAGCGGCTAAGCTTTTAAATTTCACAAGAAGAAGACTAAACGGGGGACAGGCCCCACCGAGGTTTAAAGGGGGTTTTGAGCACGAACACGAGGGGGAGCACAAGCGGAAAGCCTTCGTATCTTTTTCCCAGATACACTGGGGGTTTTTGAACTCACGCCTGCGGCAAGTATTTGGGAAAAGGTTTCTTCAAACCCCCGGACCAGCATACGGGCTAAAATAGTTTATAAAGGAATTTTCCCCTTTACTACACAAAATCAAACAGAAAAAGTTTTTCGATGGCATGAAGTTGAGATATATAATTTTTAAATTAATTAATAAAAGTAGTGGCGGGTATACAAATTTCTCTTACCGGGTCATGGAAATATCGGTACGAGAAAGGCTGGCGGGGTTTGGCAGCGACCTGATGGGGGCGGCGGCAAAGCAATAGCCCCCCCGTTACCCGAACCTCCTTTATTATTTTCACTTAAAACACTTTTGCCCCCCTAGAATACCTAATAAACTTATCTTTTTTTCTTAAATAAAAATTGGGAAGAATTTTTTTAACATATCTCTTTAATCCCTCCAGATTTTGGAATGTAATAAAAAAACACGAAGGTTGAGTGAAGACACGGGGATACCCCTGTCTCCAACCTTGACCGCCAACCGGTCCCTGCTTTCGTTCCAAAATTTCAGGGTTTTTTATTCCCTTTTGGGTAAGCGAAGGTCTGCGTTCGTCGTTCTACCCCCCTACCGTATGACTCGGTGGGGCCACAGATTCTTCTTTTTTCTTGTGACCCCTTTGTCGTTTAGGGAGTTCATAGGTTCTTCCACTTCGTCTCCTTGTTAACAAAAATTGTTTTAAATCTTCCCCCGTTATTTCACCCGGGGGAAAAAATGTATCAGTTTTGGAGTGGGAAAACGCCGGCTAAAGGCTTCACCCACAGCATCCCCCTGGGTGATCCCAAATCAAGTCAAACTCCTCTCCTCCCTCCTTTCCTCCCCTTCTCCCCTTTCGTAGTGTTGGCCGAAGCCACCACTCCGGGAGGGGGTCCAAACCCCTTTGGTAACCCCGGTACCCCCTTCACTGCTAGGTGGACAGGAGCTTGGGCATTTTCAGGATATTTTTTTGGGGGAAAATGTGAGTCTTATAAGCTGTAATTAAGGTAGGGACACCTCGCACCGGACTAAATAAGCATTTTTACAGGGTATTCAATACCCGAGTTTCGCGATCCGCGAGTTTCACGCTATACCTTGGAAGAAAAGCAAGCGCGAAACTTGGGAGGTTACTGTAGTTAAAATGTAAAGAGAATGTGTAGGGTAACCAAAATCGGTCATCATTTATTGCAGGATGCTCCACGAATTGATATTCTAATATTTCTACCTATGACATTTAGCTAGATTTAATGTGTGTAGTACCCTTTGTTGCTTTTCTGCTATGTGTTTAGCTTGTGGAAAATTTGCAGTAAAGATAATGGTATTATTCGAGAATGGTCTTTCAAAAGTCCTAGGATTTTTACCTCCATTATCGTGTACTCTTTCTTCATCTGTGTATTTTGAGCCCAATTTTCCATGGCACTATCGAATATTAATGGCATTACATGTAGTACTAACGAAAATCTACCGTTATTTCAGCCAGAAAGTTAAGGTAGGTTAAATCAGATTAGGTTAGGTTAGGTTAGAGGTGGGGTTTGGTTTAATAACAGAAGATATAGAGATAAAACGAAAATTACCAATACTATGGCAGTATGAAGCTTAGCAATGTTTGCGGGGCGGGCCTGGATGGGCAGGGCGGCCCCCCCCCCCCCACCACCACACATGTAAACAAACATTGATTTCTGACAAAAACGAGAGCCAGATTAATTTAAAATACACCAAAACTATTCAGGAAAACTAAGTTTCGGCCTCGAAGTCGGCGGTTGCCCAATGACAAAAATTTACCTAGATATTAAGGTAACAGTGTAAGGAAAACATCTCTACCTTTTTGTTATTGTTGAAGAGCACCGATGTCGGGACCGAAGATGTTCGCCATGGTTTTACACCTGTGAATCTGTCACAGCGTGAGGGATGATTAGTCTTCCTCAAGAAGGTACAGGTGAAGGCATGATGGTACGTGTGATCGATTGAGGCGAATAAAGTTGTGGCGCATAGTTGTGGGTCCTTGGTCTTGGTGTGATGTGTGGAACTTAGTGGAAGGCTTCCGTCCAGGCTACAGGTACCGGTGCGGCCTTTTTACTAGCACTCTTTCCAGTTACAGTTTACAATTTCCTTATCCATAGAGATACAGGGTGAGGATTGAGGGATCGAGGTGGTATAAAGGCCTACCCTCTCTCCCATGCATTTACAGTGGAGAGTGGCAGCAGGACTAGGGGGTGATGTTTACATCTGACGGCCATCTTGGCAGCAGAAACCACCATCCAGCACAAATCTTTAATTTCCAAACTACCCTCATTCGGTTTCTATCCTTCTCTCTCTACCTTCATCTTAAGTTTCCTTTCAAGCCGTTCTATTGCAGCTACTGTAGACGGACATTGTTCTTCTCCTAAATCTATCAATAGTGGTGTTCCCCAGGGTTCTGTCCTATCACCCACTCTCTTTCTATTATTCATTAATGATCTAAGTCTAACTCAAAGCCCTATCCACTCCTACGCTGATGATTCTACCCTGCATTTTTCAACGTCGTTTATTAGACGTCCAACTCAACAGGAACTAAGTGATTCACGGAGAGATGCCACCGAGCGCCTAACTTCTGATCTTTCTATAATTTCTGATTGGGGCAAAGCAAACCTTGTTTTGTTCAATGCCTCAAAAACCCAATTTCTTCACCTATCTACTCGACAAAACCTACCAGATAACTATCCCTCTTCTTCAATGACACTCAACTGTCTCCTTCTACAATGAACATTCTAGGACTATCCTTTACTAAAAATCTGAACTGGAAATCTCACATCTCATCTCTTGCTAAAACAGCTTCTAAGAAGTTATGTGTCCTGTGGCGTCTGCGTCCTTTTTTTTCTCCCTCCCAATTGCTTGCTCTCTACAGGGGCCTTATCCGCCCATGTATGGAGTATGTCTCACATGTTTGGGGAGGATCCACTCATACAGCTCTCTTAAACAGGGTTGAGTCAAAAGCTTTTCATCTCATCAACTCCTCTCCTCTGACTGACTGTCTTCAATCTATAAATCACCGCCGCAATGTTGCTTCTCTTGCTCTTCTACCGTTATTTGCATGCTCACTGCTCTTCTGAACTTGCTAACTGCATGCCTCCCCCACTCCCACGGTCTTGCTGCACAAGACTTTCTACTCATTCTCATCCCTATTCTGTCCATATTCCTAATGCAAGAGTTAATCAGTATCTTTACTCTTTCATCCCTTTCACTGGTAAACTCTGGAACTCTCTTCCTGTTTCTATTTTTCCACTTTCCTATGACTTAAATCTTTTCAAAAGAAGAGTAACAAGACACCTCCCGAACTAAATTGGCTCACTCCTCTTTATTATTTTATTCTCTTACTGTCTTCTTTATAGGGACTGGCAACTAAGCGGGCTTTGTGTTACCCATTTTTGTTGTGCCCTTGGCCAGTTCTTTGTGATGTAAAAAAAAAAAAAAAAAATCTTGTTGCCCCACCTCTTGTTTTCTCTTAAACTACAACTTTTTCTTGTACGTATTATGCATTACTGTTGATTTATTAGTAACACAGTACAAATTTGTGTTCAGTGGTTTACTGCTCAACACAGATCACTCCAGACCCCCATAGTAACACACCAGCGGCCATTCTGCATTCACTGCCCGACCTCTCATTAGTAGTATGGCCGCATTAGACGCAGGGTGAATTTTGCATTCCCTTTCTTGGAAAAAAAACTGCGTCATATGCGCCGGCAAATACGGTACTTTTAATTTAGTTGAGTTATCCCTTATAGAGTGATGTCATGGCTCAATATTGGTCAATATGATGTGGTAGAGTTTGCTAACCTCTTTACCACCACGCTCCCTTCAGTAGTTGGTCCTCCCTCCATGCTGCCCTCCCCCATTTTCTTTTCCACCAAAATATTTAAAATTATTCATGAATCGAAAAGGAAAACTAAAATATATGCGTGTTTTTAGTACTCTTTTTGTGCATATAATTATTCATAAACACCTTGTATATACCTAGCTTATCTAGTTAGGTAACTTTTACTCAAATACTTGACAGTTTTTCCTTTTTCTCTCTGGGCTCACTCCCCCTTTGGGAATTATTGGTGTCCCCCAGGTTAAGAACTGCTTTGATATGGTATGAATTATGGAAGGTAATGCATCGATTGTGTATCAAAGGCAGATGATTCACTCACTGATTCATTTTGGGGAGGTGCACCTCAAAGGGGAGGGAAGTGTCACTGATAATGCTAATGATGATAGTGATGATAGATACATAATTTTTTCATAAATTTCTTGATGATTAATATCCATATTTATACCCTTTCCAGCTTGGATGTTGTGTTGGAGACACCGATCGTGGTGTTACCGGAGTCTCTCAACAGCCCTGATATACTGGTGGCTCATCTTGGTCAGATTTCCATCAATAATGCTCCTCCCCAGATCCAGCCCTCAACGCAATCTCTCTCTGCCTTCCCTCCAAGCAAGTAAGTTTGTGTTGAGATAGTTTTAAGTTTTGTTAATGGTTATTGTTCTGTATTAGTAACTAAACTTCAAAAGTTCGCGGGCTTAGCTCGCGGATTGATTACTCACGGGGTTTCAACCTCCCCCCCCTTTTTTTTTTTTTTTTTTACTACCCTCCCATTGCTTGCTTCTACAGGGGCCTTATCCGCCCATGTATGGTAAATATCTATCTATCTATCTATCTATCTATCTATCTATGGAGTATGTCTCACATGTTTGGGGAGATCCATCCTACAGCCTCTTCTAAACAGGTTGAGTCTAAAGCTTTTTGTCTCATCAACTCCTCTCCTCTGACTGACTGTCTTCAATCTTTAAATCACCGCCGCAATGTTGCTTTCTTGCTCTCTTCTACCGTTATTTTCATGCTCACGGCTCTTCTGAACTTGCTAACTGCATGCTCCCCCCCTCCCACGGCCTCGCTGCACAAGACTTTCTACTCATTCTCATCCCTATTCTGTCCATCTTCCTAATGCAAGAGTTAATCAGTATCTTTACTCTTTTATCCCTTTCACTGATAAACTGTGGAACTCTCTTCCGTTTCTATTTTTCCACTTTCCTATGACTAATATTTTCAAGAGAGAGTAACAAACACTTCCCGAACTAATAGCCCAACCCCTGTTGTATTGTTTCCTATGTCTTCTTATAGGGCTGGGGACTAGCGGGCTTGTTACCCATTTTTTTGNATTCATCGAGGTTAGTGAAGACAGGGAACCCGTGTCTCCAACTTGACCGCCAACCGTCCCTGCTCTTGTTCCAAAATTACAGGGTTTTTATCCGTCTTATGGTAAGCGAAGGTCTGCCGTCGTCGTTCTACCCTACCGTCATGACTCGGTACGGGCCACAGATTATTCTTCTTCTTCTTTGACCTTTGTCGTTAGTATCGTTCATAGGTCTTCTTCCACTTGTCTCCTTCGTTAACAAACTTGTTAACTCTCCCTGTTATTTCACCTGGAAAGAAATGTTGATCATTGATGTTTTGGAGTGGGAGAACGCCGGACTAAAGGCTTCACCGACAGCATCCGCTGGGTGACTCCCAACTCAAGCTCAAGCTCCTCTCCTCCCTCCTCTTCCTCCTCTCTTCTCCTCTATGTAGTGTTGGCCGAAGCCACCACCCCGGGAGGCGGGTCACAAACCCTTGGCTAACACCCGGTACCCATTCACTGCTAGGTGGACAGGAGCTTGGGGCATTTTCAGGATATTTTTTGGGGGAAAATGTGAGTCTTATAAGCTGTAAATTAAGGTAGGGACACCTCGCACCGGACTAAATAAGCATTTTACAGGGTATTCAATACCCGAGTTTCGCGATCCGCGAGTTTCACGCTATACCTTGGGAAGAAAGCAAGCGCGAAACTTGGGAGGTTACTGTAGTTAAAATGTAAAGAGAATGTGTAGGGTAACCAAAATCGGTCATCATTTATTGCAGGATGCTCCACGAATTGATATTCTAATATTTTCTACCTATGACATTTAGCTTAGATTTAATGTTGTAAGTATCCCTTTGTTGCTTTTCTGCTATGTGTTTAGACTGTGTGGAAAATTTGCAGTAAAGATAATGGTATTATTCGGGAATGGTCTTTCAAAAGTCCTAGGATTTTTACCTCCATTATCGTGTATCTTTCTTCATTCTGTGTATTTTGAGCCCAATTTTCCATGGCGCTATCGAATATTAATGGCATTACATGTAGTACTAACGAAAATCTACCGTTATTTCAGCCAGAAAGTTAAGGTAGGTTAAATCAGATTAGGTTAGGTTAGGTTAGAGGTGGGGTTTGGTTTAATAACAGAAGATATAGAGATAAAACGAAAATTACCAATACTATGGCAGTATGAAGTTTAGCAATTTGCGGGGGGGGCCTGGATGGGGGGCGGCCCCCCCCCCCACCCCCACACATGTAAAAAAACTTTGATTTTGACAAAACGAGAGCCAGATTAATTTAAAATACCCCCAAAACTACAGAAAACTAAGTTTCGGCCTCGAAATCGGGGGTTTTTCCCCAATGAAAAAAAATTTACAAGATTTTAAAGGTAAATGAAAGGTAAACATCTTACCTTTTTGTTTTTTGTTGAAGGACCGAGTCGGGACCGAAGGTTCGCCAGGTTTAAACCTGGAATCTGTCACAGCGGGGGATGATTATTTCCCTAAAAAGGTACGGGTAAAGGGATGAGGAAACGGTGTGATTAGGGCGAAATAAAGTTGGGCGCATATTTGTGGGTTTGGTTTTGGGGGAGGTGGAACTTAGTGGAAGGTTTTCCCGCCCAGGCTACAGGTACCGGTGCGGCCTTTTACTAGCACTTTTCCAGTTCGTTTAAAAATTTTCCTTTCCATAGAGATACGGGGTGAGTTTTGAGGGATCGAGGGGTAAAAGGCCCTCCCCTCTCCCCCCATGCATTTACAGTGGAGAGGGCAGCGGGGACTAGGGGGTGATGTTACATCTGACGGCCATCTTGGCAGCAGAAAACACCATCCAGCAAAATTTTTAAATTTTCCAAAAATCCCCTCATTCGGTTTTTTCCCCTTCTCTCATACCTTTCATTTTTAAGTTTCCTTTCAACCCGTTCTTTGCAGCTACTGTAGAGGGGACATTGTTTTCCCCTAAATCTATCAATAGTGGTGTTCCCCCAGGGTTTGTCTACCCCCACCTCTTTCTATATTCTTTAATGATCTAATCTAACCAAAAAGCCCTATCCACCCCTACGCTATGATTCTACCTGCTTTTTCAACGTCGTTTATTAGACGTCCAAAACTAAAACAGAAAAAGTGATTCACGGAGAGAGCCCCCAGGGCTAACTTTGATCTTTTCATAATTTCTGTTGGGCAAAGCAAACCTTGTTTTGTTAAATGCCTCAAAAACCAATTTCTTCACCTATCTACTCGAAAAAACCCTACCAGAAAAACTACCCCCCTCTTTTTTAATGACATAAACTGTCTCTTTTTTCCAAATGAACTTTCGGGGACTATCCTTTATAAAAATTGAAAGGAAAAACTCACATCTCATCTCTTCTAAAAAAAGCTTTAAGAATTATGTGCCCGTGGCGTCTGCGTCCCCCCTTTTTTTTCTCCCTCCCAATTTTTGCTCTCTACAGGGGGCCCTTTTCGCCCATGTATGGGGTATGTCCCCATGTTTGGGGGGGATCCACCATACAGCTCTCTTAAACAGGGTGAGTCAAAAATTTTCTCAAAATCCCCTTTCCCCTGATGACTGCTTTAATCTTTAAATCACCGCCGCAAGTTTCTTTTTCCCCTTTTCCGTTATTTTCTGCTCAGCTCTTGAACTTGTAACTGCATGCCTCCCCCCTCCCCGGTTTCGGGACAAAACTTTCTACTATTTCTCCCTATTCTGTCCTTTCCAATGCAAGAGTTAATCAGTATCTTTAAACCCTTTTACCCTTTCACTGGTAAAATCGGAACTTCTTCCTGTTTCTATTTTTCCACTTTCCTATGACTTAAATCTTTTCAAAAGAAGAGTAACAAGACACCTCCCGAACTAAATTGGCTCACTCCTCTTTATTATTTTATTCTCTTACTGTCTTCTTTATAGGGACTGGCAACTAAGCGGGCTTTGTGTTACCCATTTTTGTTGTGCCCTTGGCCAGTTCTTTGTGATGTAAAAAAAAAAAAAAAAAAATCTTGTTGCCCACCTCTTGTTTTCTCTTAAACTACAACTTTTTCTTGGTACGTATTATGCATTACTGTTGATATTATTAGTAACACAGTTACAAATTTGTGTTCAGTGGTTTACTGCTCAACACAGATCACTCCAGACCCCCATAGTAACACACCAGCGGCCATTCTGCATTCACTGCCCGACCTCTCATTAGTAGTATGGCCGCATTAGACGCAGGGTGAATTTTGCATTCCCTTTCTTGGAAAAAAAACTGCGTCATATGCGCCGGCAAATACGGTACTTTTAATTTAGTTGAGTTTATCCCTTATAGAGTGATGTCATGGCTCAATATTGGTCAATATGATGTGGTAGAGTTTGCTAACCTCTTTACCACCACGCTCCTTCAGTAGTTGGTCCTCCCTCCATGCTGCCCTCCCCCATTTTCTTTTCCACCAAAATATTTAAAATTATTCATGAATCGAAAAGGAAAACTAAAATATATGCGTGTTTTTAGTACTCTTTTTGTGCATATAATTATTCATAAACACCTTGTATATACCTAGCTTATCTAGTTAGGTAACTTTTACTCAAATACTTGACAGTTTTTCCTTTTTCTCTCTGGGCTCACTCCCCCTTTGGGAATTATTGGTGTCCCCCAGGTTAAGAACTGCTTTGATATGGTATGAATTATGGAAGGTAATGCATCGATTGTGTATCAAAGCAGATTGATTCACTCACTGATTCATTTTGGGGAGGTGCACCTCAAAGGGGAGGGAAGTGTCACTGATAATGCTAATGATGATAGTGATGATAGATACATAATTTTTCATAAATTTCTTGATGATTAATATCCATATTTATACCCTTTCCAGCTTGGATGTTGTGTTGGAGACACCGATCGTGGTGTTACCGGAGTCTCTCAACAGCCCTGATATACTGGTGGCTCATCTTGGTCAGATTTCCATCAATAATGCTCCTCCCCAGATCCAGCCCTCAACGCAATCTCTCTCTGCCTTCCCTCCAAGCAAGTAAGTCGTGTTGAGATAGTTTTAAGTTTTGTTAATGGTTATTGTTCTGTATTAGTACACTAACCCTTCATGTCGCGGGCTAAGCTCGCATTGATTATCACGTTTCAACCTCCCCCATTTTTTTTTTTTTTTTTCTATCCCTCCCAATTGCTTGCTCTTACGGGGGCCTTATCCCCCCAGGATGGTAAAATCTTTAAATCTATCTATCTATTATTTTTGGGTAGTCTAATGTTTGGGGAGGATCCACTCCACAGCTCTTCAAAACGGGGTTTTGAGTCTAAAGCTTTGGTCTAAACCCAACCCTCTCCTCGGGACTGACTGTCTCAATCTTTAAATCACCCGCAATGTTGCTTTCTGCTTCTACCGTATTTTCTGCTCATCTATTCTTGCTAACTGATGCTCCTCCCTTCCGACGTCCTCGCAAATACTTGACATCTTCCTTTTTCTTCTGGTCCTCCCATGGAATTAATCAGTGTCCCCTTAAACTCTTTCACCTTCTGTATGAACTGTTGGAATCTCCTTCTATTGTTCAAAGCCAGACTTAATATATTTTTAGGGAGAGTACACCCCGAAAAGGGCCTCTCTGAAAATTGTATTCTTTACTGTCGTTTAATAGGGACTTTTTCATAGGCTTTGTGTTTATCCATTTTATACCCTTCCATCTTGGATTTTGAAAGAAAAAAAAAAAAAAAAAAAAAAAAAAGAAATAAAAAAAAGCCAAAAAAAACCAACAGAAAGATTCCAACAAAAAATGCCAAACCCAGACCCTAGCGCTAAATGCAATTTCCTGCCTTCCCGGATAAGTAAGTCGTGTGGTGTTTGTTCTTAACCCCGGATCATAAGGGTTATTGTATAGGTATTCAATCAATCAAATCAAATCATTGGGGGGCATATGCTGGGGTGGAGCGTCGCCGCCCCACCCTACTACGCCACTCCCGGGGGTCACCACACGCGAGTTCCCATGCAGGCTCCCTTACCATACCAAGCAACTCTCGACAAGAAACATCAACTTGCCCCAGACCCCGAGCTTTGTGGTCGCCCCCTTGGCCTCCTCCACGCCGGATTTCTCTTACAGATACAACCCAGTGGGAAGGACGGTTTCAGGGGTAGCGTTTCCACATGCCCAATAAAGTTGGCGCTGACGACTAAGCAGGTAATAGGCCTCGATCAGTCTCACGGTGCTATCGCTGATTTATAACGTAATCATCCCAGCGATACCCATGATTCTGCGAAGACACTTATTTCCAAAGGCATCGATTCGCCTCTTCAAGTCGCTATTTAGTGTCCATGTCTTACATTCATAGAGTAAGACAGGGATCACAAGCGACTTAAAGATCCAGATCTTTGTACTCCTGCACAGATATCGACAACGCCAAATACTCTTCTTGAGCAAGTCCATAACACCGTGGGCTGTGCCAATCGTAAGACTTCTTGACGTGACGTGCATATCACTGCTGACACCCGATGGATGGTCTAAAGAAGACTGATAATGAGTTTGGTCCATGCATGGCAGTGCCGCCTACGCCTTGGTAAACAAACTTTTCACCGCACGTATTTCAAAGCATGCTTTCAAGCATACGGATTCCGAGCGTACGCCCGGACTCCGCGTCCCAGGTTCAAAGTGTACTTTGAGAAGTACGCTCGGGCTCAGGGGGTTAAGCATTTCTACTCCAGTCCCTCATTTTTTCCCCTTGCATTGTATGTATTGAATGCAACTTTGCTTAACTGTTGGTACTTCTATGCTTCATCAGTCATTTCTAAGGTTTAAGAAGCAAACAAAATGTGATACTTTCAGGTCTCTATAAAGTGTATCATTTTTTTCCTTTTGGCTTTTTGATTTTGCCAAATGATTAACCCTGGATAGTTTTTCATGTTTTTAACTATATTATTAAGTATTTATTTTAACTGAGTTGCTATTTATTCAAAACAAAGAGTGAAAATACTAGAAGAGATTGCTCTGACCTAAACTCATTGGGCTCCTTGGATATTTTTCAGAGTTGCTGAGTACCAGCTGATAGTGAGGGATATGAGCCTTTTCTCCCTCAATGTGGAGGAGAAACTTAAAAGCAGAGACAGCACATTCCAATGGTTCCAGTGAGTGTTGATGATGCTTGCACACACACACACACACACACACACACACACACAAACCTTGATGCAAAAGTGATTAATGCAAGAAGTATTCAAGACTTCAAAGGCAAACTGGGTAATAGTAGATTTCGAGACGGGACAGTACGAGCATAGCTCTTTTCCTGTATGTTACAACTAGGTAAATACAACTAGGCAATTAGGTAAATACACACACACACACACACATTGTCTAAGGCATGGAAACTGGCAAAGACAGAAATATAGAAAATAGGTAAGAAAAGATAGAATGAGGAAGAAGAGCTAGATTGAAGGATTTAAAGAAGCCCAAGAAAAAACGAATTGAGAACGAAGAGGAAAAACAGAAATTTACGGGGAGTTTTAGACCAAAAACTGAGAAATGGTATCTAAAAAAGAAAGAGAAGAGAAGACAGTCCCCAAAA
>JACEEZ010003631.1:0-10036 GCA_016584305.1 Chionoecetes opilio | reverse complement strand
TATAGGTTTATTTTTGTAAGTGTGTTTTCTTAAAGTGTAATGGATTAGTAAAAATAAATTTAAATTTTGAGTTAGGAAGGTGTAGCTTAAGTAAATCATTGAGTTTTTTTACGAATGATATAACTGAGATGGCCATAAAATGGAAGTTGTAATATAATGTTGGTTTCTAATGTAGGTTCGGGTTGGTTCAACTTAGGGTTGAACTTTTCATTTAAGAATTTAGAGGTAGTTTTCCTCAATTAATTTAGGGTTCCACTTTTCATTTAAGAATTTAGAGATAGTTTTTTCAATTCATTTTGAGGGGGTAGCCATTATTTTTGAAAAAAAATAGTGCGGAGTTTAATTTCATTATCAAAGGCAAACCAATTGGAAGAGAAACTATAGCATCTGTGTAGTAAGGTCTGAATAGTATTGATTTTAAAAAGTTTAGGGATTGAATGAAACATATTGTGTTCCTAGACCTATGAAAGTAGGTTTTCTGTAGACTGAGGTGGTACTGAGGTGGACACTATATATATATTATATATATATATATATATATATATATATTATATATATATATATATATATATATATATATATATATATATATATATATATATTATATTATAACTATATATATACTAGCGCGCAAAAGCCGCCCTCCGGGCGGACTTTTTGGCTAGCTCCTGCGGAGGGCTATTGGTGGGCCTTTGGCCCACCACCTGTATTTGGTGGGCCTTCGGCCCACCAAACACAGACTCTCCAGATAGCCCCTTCTAGCTTTCCTGAAATCATGGATGTAGAAATGTATGTTTTACGTCAACCCATTCACATCACCCCCAACCCATTCACTCACCCAATACCCATCACCCCCCACCCATTCACTCACCCATTACCCATCAACCCCCCACCCATTCACTCACCCATTACTCATCACCACACACCCATTCACTCACCCATTACCCTTCACCCCCCATCTATTTCCTCCCCCATCACCCATTCAACCCCCCACCCATTCACTCACCCATCACCCCCACCACCCATTACCCACACACCCCACCCATTCACTCACCCATTACCCATCACCTTACATCAAGGTTTCCTCAATTCTCGCAACCCACTTTTTTTCACAATTCTCGCTAATAGGCTGCTAGAAAAAAAAGAAAAAAAAAAGTGATCGGATCATCTCATAGGTAGGCTTAAAACCTTCCCCTGGTCAACCTGGTTCCAAAACTGTGCCATATGAGGGGATTCCGCCACGGGGGGCGGAACCTATACCACACACACAGACAGACAGACAGACAGACAGGCACACACACTTTCGCTTATATTATTATACTAGCCGCAAAGCCGCCGTCCGGGCGGACTTTTTGGCTAGCTCCTGCGGAGGGCTATTGGTGGGCCTTCGGCCCACCAAACACAGACTCTCCAGATAGCCCCTTCTAACTTTCCTGAAATCATGGATGTAGAAATGTATGTATTAACGCCAACCCATTCACATCACCCCCAATCCATTCACATCACCCCCCACCCATTCACTCACCCATTACCCATCACCACACACCCATTCACTCACCCATTACTTATCACCCCCACCTATTCCCTCACCCATCACCCATCACCCCCACCCATTCACTCACCCATTACCCATCACCCCCACACCTATTCCCTCACCCATCACCCATCCACCCTCCACCCATTCACTCCACCCATTACCCATCACCCTCCACCCATTCACTCACCCATTACCCATCAACACACCCCCATTCACTCACCCATTACCCATCACCCTCCACCCATTCCACTCACCCATTACCCATCAACACGCCACCCATTCAATCACCCATTAACCCATCAACCCCCCACCTATTCCCTCATCCATCACCCATCACCCCCAACCCAATCACCCCCCACCATTCACTCACCCATCACCCCACACCCCATTAGACCATTCACCCCACCCATTCACATCTCCCATTACACCCCAATCACCCTACATCAAGGTTTCCTCATTCTCGCAACCCAACTTTTTTTTTCTTCACAATTCCGCTAATAGGCTACTAAAAAAAAGAGAAACAAAAAAATTGATCGGAATCATCTCATAAGTTGCTTATAATAACTTCCCCCTGGTCAGGCCGGTTCCAAAACGTTGCCATATGAGGGGATTCCCGTCACGGGGGCGGAAACCTATACCCCACAACACACAAGGCACACAGTCAGATCGACAGACAGACACACTTTCCGCTTATATTTATTGATAGTCATATAATAGTATATATATATATATATAATATATATAAATATATTATATTTATATAGATATATATATATAATAAAAGCTAGACTTATTTCTGAACAAAACAAGGTTGTTTAGAAACAAATATATATGTAAGTTGGGGTGTGAAGATATTTGCTTGAATTTATACGTGCTAAGGTGGCTACTCAGTGCAAGTATAAAAATGCATTCTTCGGGGGACGCAGTGTTAAAGAAAACCCTTGAGCTCCCTGCTTAACTCTCATCATGTTTTTTTTCATGTTCCGACACTGATTTTTTTTTTGTTGTGTTCCTTCCCTTCTTCCGCTCCCGCCCCCATTACGTCTCCGTCTCCCCTTCTACTGGCCCGCTACGTCTGTTCTTAAAAAAAAAAACCGGTGAATGTTGGTCTTATCTAGTTCACGGATTTCCCCGCTTCCTCCCCCCCCTCCTCCCCCTTTTTTTGCTCCCATTTACCTGTCAAATGTCCTATTGCCCCTACATCTCCCGACTGGCTTCATTCGCTTTTATTAAAAACCCTTTACTCTCCTCCAAGTCCACCCTCCCCCTTACAATCGCGCCCTTGTTGCCGTCTGCCAACAGCAAGCTAATTCCTATCCGTATCTCCCTTCCTCTTAGCTTTATCTGTATCTCTCACCATGCTTTGCAGCTTTCCTCTTCGTCTCGTCCTAATCTGGATACGCTATCCCTTCTCCAGTGATTGAGTCAAAGAAAGCTTTCAGTACAGGCAGGATTCATGGAGCCCGTAATCATCTTATTGCCATGTATATATAAAGTGATATAATATAAATAAATAAAAATAATGTCATAATATTATATATATATATATATGTTTTTTTTTTTTTTTCATCGTATTCATATTTGATAGAGCGTAATGTGTTTTTCCATTGCATGAGTAAAACGATTGTTATTCCCACGAAACTAATATAAACATTTTTGGGTGACGTCGACCCGTAAGTACCCAGTTAAAGTTCATATCGTTGTAAACGTTTACTGAAAAGATAAAGGAAAAATCCCTTAAGAGCGAGACATTTCAAGTGGCAGGCCCTCGCTCCATGCCAGGCTTGGAGGCTCCGTCAAGCACGCCGCCCGTCAAACCCCCTATCATCTCATCTTGAGGAGGACGGCTCGAGCGGCCCCCTTCAACATCAAAGAAAATGGGTCGGGCCATGCGGAAAAAACATGTTATGACGTGATTTGAATTGCCCATTTTGAGAGTCCCATACAGAGCGGCATAATTAGATAGCAAAATACGGCAGCGGACGTCCCTCGGGTCGGGGGGTCGTTTTGACGCTTACAAATCCTGGCAGGGGCGGAAAGCTCAGTCCCTCGTCGAAGATTTGGCCCCTTGTAGTTTGGGGTTGTACGGACGAGTCTCCCTCAGCTTACACTTACCACAAAAACCGTCCAGACGAGAGGCTTGTGGAGTATCACCTTCTGATACATTTTTTTCCTTCCCTCCGCCCCCATTCTCTAACACGTGTGGACGGAGCCAGATGGAGTGTGTAATCGTGAAACCTTATAAATTTTTTTTCCGATCACCTGATAAATACAGATGAAGTGTTTTATTGAGATTCCGGGTGTGTTGAGGTCAACTGACTGTTAGTTCGGGATGTTTCATTTGTTTAAAGCATTACGATTTTTTATGTTTTTTAAAGTAATCGTCCAGCCCCCAATTTTTTTTGGCCGAATTATGTTGAATGTACATTCAAAAACACCTAATCCACCAAAAATATTGATTTTCAGGCCTTATTCCGTAAAAACACGATTTTTTTAAAAAGCGCGCGAAAAAAAAAATTTTCCCCCTCCAACAGGGCTACGACGTTATTGATGACGTCAGAACAGGGACGCCCGCAGACACTCTCTCTGCCCACCTGTCGGCAAATGTTATGATGAGCGATTGTACTTCGGTGTCAGACAGTGAATCTGTCGCTGTGACAGATCTAGATACGATGCTCAATCTGACACCAAAAAGAAATGACGCGGGTCGCGTATACTATGAGGAAAACAAAACCTCAGATTGTCATGGGATCCTATATGTTTGACCCCGAGTACGAGGTGGATGAACAGGTGTTAGCAGAGCCTGAGGTTCAGCAGGAGGACCTGGCACTTCTCCAAAACATGGATTGGTAAAAAAGGTTAAACCATGTGTGTGTGGGAATCACAATGAAGGTACTTTCGAGAAATCCTATGGTTAGTTTTGGAGCTACAGTCAAACGTCTTACTCGCGGAAACCACATACTAGCATTAACTACAGCATAGAGTTGGAAAATATGCGGGCGGGAAGGCAGAAAGTGTGACAGCCACACCACCACAGGGTCTCTCACCACAGGGCACGCCCACTCCACAACTGGTTATTTGGTTTACTTGGTCTTGTTAAGAGGCAAAGCCTCACAGTCGTGGTGGTCCACCGCTGCTGCCAGTCCTGGCGTCCCGTCTAACAGGGGCCATCTGGTCGGTATGGTGTTGGACTGAGTCACTGTCTTACGGGGGGGCGCCGTTTCTCAACAACAACTGCTCGCCCCAACACACTATAGGCGTGTATCCCCTACCACACGCCATCCTTCCGTGTGCAAACCTTTCTCGAAAGGCACAGCTGTCTTGCTGCACCCATAAAGAGTGCATGCATGTGGCATATAGCAAAATAATCTATCAGAAACACCCCAAATATCTTCAAGAAAATATATTTATCTCTGGTTACGTGCCTCTCTGATCAGCGCGGGAAGATGAGCCTCCCTGATGCTACGTCACCGACCCTGAGCCTGAGCGTCTGCAAACCTTGAGAGCGTTTTGAAAAACTCGGGGAATTTGCAGATTTTGATTGCGGATTATTAAAAACGGCTGACTGGATACAAAAGTGACGACGTATGTTAAATATACTCGTTAATGGCTATGATTTGATTGCATTAAATCAGGAATGATGAAATGGTCTGGACGATTACTTTAAGCGCAAAATATTGATCATCACTGCGCGGCATGCAAGCCTCAGGTAATTCGCGACCACTCAGTTTGCAACTTTTCATAATTTTATACTGATAATGATGATAGCAATGATGATTGAAACTATTAGCGTTTTATCATTATCATACAAAAAAAAACTCCCATAATATGAAATACTCAAAATGTTTTGTAAGACGTAATCGTCATCTTTTCAAAATTAAATATACATGTATGGCCGGAAAATACTTATCCGATAATTACAAAAGTATGCTGGGTTATCGCTTCGGATTAGGTACGATGGCCTATCATTACTTACTTTTAGATTATAAAAATCTAATTCACTTGTAATATAGCATAAATTGCCACCAGTAGTTTTGTATTGTTAGTATTGATGAATAATTATGGTATCTTGTGGTTGGTGCGGCTCTTTCAGTGAATGTGTAAAATGAAGTGACTCCCTTTCAATATTCATTGAATAGGGAGCCTACACGCTTTTTTGCGTATTCATTTTTTCGTTGTTTCTGTCATCATCGTAATGTAATTATACCAGTAAGACCCGCCTTAATCGGCGAAGGACGAGCGAGCCGAGCACGTGCGCACGTGCGGCGTCCCCCGGAGCTTGACCTGTGTGACATGCTAGGTGTGTGGTCTCAAACCACACACCAAATTTCAACTTTGTCGGTACAGCCGTTTCTCAGCTGTAGCAAGATAACGTTGTCTGACACCCCTAAACGCGGCACGCGCCACGCGCCATGCTGACCCCTCGCGTGAGATAAAACATGTCAAGCAAAATAGGGATTGAATGGGATGGGATGGGATGGGATGGGATGAATGGGAATGAATATCAGATGGCGAAGACCGCTGTCAACGGAAGGGCGGATTCCAAAGATATAAGCTCCTGAAAAGCGTGATGGTCGGTCGGTCGGTCGGTCGGTCGGTCGGTCGGTCGGTCGGTCGGTCGGTCGGTGGGGTGGGTTTGGGGTCGGTCGGGTCGGCCGCTAGATGTGGAGAAAAATCCCGTATCCAGTGAGGACTCGCGAGCGCTTCGCGCTCGCTCGTAATTACGTTTTTTCATTAATAATCTCCAAGTTAATTTGTCATAAATCCTAAACATTACATTTTGATTAGCAATAACATAAAGATTTTTGGGTAAAAATTTTAATGGAAACAAGTAAGTTAACATTTTTTCTTCTCAAATAAAAAATTAAGAACTAGAAACAAAACAGCACTTAGAGAGATACAGACCCACGCATGTAGTACCTAATATAGATAATACAGCATTAAGTGAGTACAGTAAATCTACTTGGAAGTAAAAACCTAACCTAATTTCTTCAATTTTGGTGTTCTGGTGTCATATTTTGAAAAGTTGTTTCCTTTGACTGAGGATAGAGAGGGAAGATTTCTTTGATACTATCTAAACAATTGCATGTATCAACGATGAGGTTATTGAAGATGCAAATTACTACCACGCCCGGGGGAACCTAAGTGGCAGTAGGTGGGATTTTAAAGTTACTGATTTTACTTATAATATAAGTAACTTTGTGGGATCAAAGCAGGAACGCGCTCGCAATCCCACGTCCCAACCAATGAACTACCCTGGACGGGCCTTTTTAACTATGGAAACTCTTATCAAAATATGCAATATAAAATCTAAAATGTAGGTAGTAAAGCTAGACTAACGTCCTTTAATTTCTTTTGATCTGTTGCCATAATTCTGACCCTACCAATCTTCAAGTTCAAAGTCAAAATAATTTTGGGCCCTGTGGGGGTATCACATTTCAAAATCAAAATTAATTACTTTGGTTTAAAAATTTGTCGAAAGAGAGACAAAAACCAACCCAAAACAGGTACTTAGCGAAGGTTACAATAAACTAGAAATTTCATGAAGCCTCTTTCTGCTTTAATTTTCAGTGGTTTTCATGAAAAGACGATTTTTAAAGATGAAAGTAAAAAAGTATTCTTTGTTTTGCCAAAAATTTTCATCCCGTACACAAAAAAGGGAAAAAGATAAACTACATTTTAATTTAAAAACCGTTTCAGTTATTGCATTGAAGTGTAATTCTGATATGCCTTTAAGAAGCACAGAGCATTTAGGGTTTAATTTATAGATCATTCAGGCTCAAAGTGCAGAAGAAGTGACAGCGCTAGAGACATCTGGTGGCGGTTAAGCTTTTTAGAATTGTCCCCATTGACTATGACCCCGGTTTAAAACCAGTAATGCCACTCCTGGGTTTTTTTTACCTAGATCAGTTTTTTTCCCTGTGACCTTGCTTCTGACGTTTTTTTTATATAAAAGGACATGAATCTGGGTTTTTTTTCAATGGTTATATACAGGGCTTTTTACAAATTTTATTGCAAGTATATTTTTCGCCATTTTCCTTGGGCAATGTGTAGGATTATATATTTCAGCCATTCTAGAGAGGGGGTTTATGTGTCACATAAGCACAATCACTTTGCAGTTTTAAAAATTTAAACTAATCACACCTACATAACCCACGTAGCTCAATGTGAAGTTTTATTAGTAGAGTTAGTAAAATTTTTAAATATGCAGTAAGATGCGAAGACGTCACCGGACTGCGTCCCCGTTCTGACACGTGTTAAATGTCCCATCTGTGTGGGAGCGGCGGCGCGTTCGTGCACGTTGTTCCCCGCATTTTAGCCCCGTGTTGCTCAAACATGGCTTCCAGAAACCAAGAAGTTTCATCGCCCGGAATTCCATCGACCATACGTTTCTTATACGGAGAGGAGATTGGGGCTATAAGAGTTGAGTTCGTGAATTCCCTCCCTAGAGCCCGGGCTGATCATGTAAAATAAAAAAACGGGGAATATCTGCCATTCATGCTGCCACTCACTTGATTTTTCGCGATGCCAGACGTACGAATCATAATAAAAAAAGGCAGCATGATACATTCAAGACAATTTCTACGAGAAAAAACCAACTAAAAAAGACCATACATGTATTTAGGTAGTTCCGTACCATAAGTATTAAAGTTTTTTTTATCTGGGTTATTTCACGGAATCTGGGGTGTTTTGGCCCACCCATCTGGGTCTCTCCGTATTTGCGAGTGGCAATACTGGGTTTAATAACACTCAACCCTGGGCAAAGCCCGGGGAAACATTTCAACCGTATAAGCAGGTTGTCCCGGGCTCCAAACACAGGGAATAAGTGTACAGTGATCTTAAAATTATGGAATTACACCAAAATGATCACAACATTTTTTATTTACACCCCACACACACGCGCGGGGCGCGCGCCCCGCGCGCATGCGCAGTTCACGTTAAATTTTTTTAGTAAACAAAGGTGGACTGCACCGCATACACAGAACTGCTATGCAGGCGATGAGGCGACACTGGTAGTATGATTATACTACTAGTGCTATGCTATACTACTAGTATCCCGGGGGCATATTTCCCCCTTTCGTTTGCCCATTTCGGCAGCTGGCTGCCCTCTACGCATGGTGTAGCTCCCAAACTAACCACAGGATTTTCTTGAAAAAACCTCATTGTGATTCCCACACAAAGTTCCGAGAAGAACAGTAAACTTTAAAACCCAACCTAACCTAACCTAACCTAACCTAACCTAGCGGTCTGCCGAAAAGGGCGAGCACTGGAGAATATGCATCCCCGGGGGCCGCGGGTGATGAGGGAGGAGTCGGGAGACTAAAAGTTTAGATTTGTTTGTGTATGCTTGCGTGTGGGTATCGGCGTATGCCCCACGAATTTTCACGAGTGGTGTTTTCCCTTTCATTCTTTTTCTTTTTTCATAATCTCATTTTCACCCCCTACGAGGTCTATAAGGTTTAAAATAAAAAATGGGAGCATACGCTAAGCTGCGCGTGGCATTCGGTGCTCATCTTCGTGGCATTAGCCCTTAGAGCAGTGGTTTTTAACCTTTCAGAGGCAAAACAAACCCTAACGAAAAACCTTTCCCCACACTGGCCGAAAACCCCCCAAAAAGTGATGGTTTTTTTTTTAAGAATTGTTCCAAAATTCAAGAAATATTTGGATAAGAAAAAGGGAAAACATTGTGATTTAATTGATGCAAATATTAGAGGGAAAAAATTTCCTCAAAATTCAAGTGTTATTTTGATAATAAGAAGGAAGGAAGGAAGGACTCTGAAGCAGTGGCATATATAGGTCCTCGGAAAGGGGGGGCACAAGAGGTGAATCCAGGATTTTTTTAAGACGGGTTGGACGAGCGAAGTGAGCCTCTGCAGCTGGGGGGGGGCTGATAAAGGGTCAGGATTTTTTTGAAAATCAAGCATTTTTAGGGTCATTTGAGGCTAAGGAGGGGATATAATTGCACTAAATTTGATATTTCAATGGCCCAAAAGAGGCCGTGCCCCCCCCCCCCCCCCCCCTATACGTATACATCACTGTTCGGAAGTGAGAGAGGCGGGCGACCACGCGCACTTATACACACCCACACATGACTCCCTTCATCGGCTGCTTAAATTTACGGGTTTATTTCCCCGTATCATTTACTTTTGGTGAATAATCTTGAATTATAAACAATAGGAAAATTGCAATGTTTTCAGAGGGCCTCCGCCGAACCCCTGAGACTGGCTCACCGAACCCTGGGGTTCGATCGAACCCAGGTTAAGAACCACTTTTCCTTAGAGCCTGTGGTGGATGAGGAACCCGTTACCCCCGAACACAAGGCTAGTGGACCCCAGGTTACCACAGACCTCCCAGGTACCCTAGGTACCCATTTATCAACCCCCAAAGGAAGGTAGAACAGCTGTTTAGGCTTGGGCACCACTTGCCCTGGCCCGGGTCGAACCTAAGGACGCAGACTCGTAGCCAGGCCGCTAGCCACGCACCACGGAGGGACACCTG
>JACEEZ010003630.1:65000-81411 GCA_016584305.1 Chionoecetes opilio | reverse complement strand
GTTTTTAACGGTTTTCGAATTGTGTTTTTTTGTGTTTTGAAGAATCGCTAGTAACGTTCGTCGCAATTTTTTTTTTTTTAGGTAGAAGTCAGTTTTTTTTTTTTTTTTTTTTAGTTAGGTAAAGGTTAGGTTAGGTATAGGTTAGGTTAAGTTAGGTTAGGTTAGGTATAGGTTAGGTTAAGTTAGGTTAGGTTAGGTTTAGGTTCTTTTTTTGTTTTCTTTTTTTGTCATTTTTGCAAAAAAAAAAAAAAAAAAAATTCTGACAGAAATGGTTAGCAGATTCATTCAAAGCACATAATAACACACCAGAAAAACATAAGGCGCATCAGAAAATCGTTGGTTGGGTGAAACTATAAATTGACCGTTTTGTTTTAATTGTAGGTGTCAAAATTAGTTTGCGGAATTGCGGAATTGCGATTGCGAAAAGGCCTATCTGAAAAAAATTGCGGAATTGCGATTGCGGAATTGGAAAAAAAAGTGCGATGCCCACCTCTGGCTAACACCTCACTCTTAGCCTCTCTCGCTTTACCACACACACCACACCTGTCACTACGGTGTCTGTCTCTTTGTATACACATGCACCCATACGCAACACACACACACACACACACAATTCGACTTATCACTGTTTGTAGTTCACCTCACCTCTCGCCAGGTGGCCATAGTGTCGTCTCAAAAATATGTGGACAACTATAAATCTCTCAATACAAGAACATTTTTCTCTATACATTTAACCAGTGCATTTTTCTCTTTCTTTTTATGTATGTTGGGTAATATATATATAATCTTTTAATTAAATGATCAGCAGTACAATATCTACCCGCAGGACGCTGCTCGTTACCATGACAACCACACCACATGTTTTCCTCTTAAAATTAGTTGCCAAGTTGTGTCATTATTGTCGACATACTTCTCTCTCTCTCTCTCTCTCCCTCTCTCTCTCTCTCTCTCTCTCTCTCTCTCTCTCTCTCTCTCTCTCTCTCTCTCTCTCTCTCTCTCTCTCTCTCTCTCTCTCTCTCTCTCTCTCTCTCTCTCTCTCTCTCTTATAGCTATTAACTGGTACTGTTCAGGAGACAAAATCTGAAATGAAATGGAATGAAATGAAATGAAATGAAATGATAATTAAACTTAAAATATTTAATATGGTACTGAGAGAGAAAGAGAGAGAGAGAGAGAGAGAGAGAGAGAGAGAGAGAGAGAGAGAGAGAGAGAGAGAGAGAGAGAGAGAGAGAGGAGAGAGAGAGAAGAGAGAGAGAGAGAGAGAGAGAGAGAGAGAGAGAGAGAGAGAGAGAGAGAGAGAGAGAGAGAGAGAGAGATTATTAATATGTGAAAGGTAAGAAGGAAGGAAGGGAGGAGAGAAGGAGGGAGGAAGGAAGGGAAGGAGGGGGAGTGGAGGTAACACGGCTCTCCTCCTCCTCCTACATAAGATTTATTGTAATATAATAAATACTACTATTACTACTATCATTGGAGAGAGGAGAGAGGAGAGAGAGAGAGAGAGAGAGAGAGAGAGAGAGAGAAGAGAGAGAGAGGAGAGAGAGAGAGAGAGAGAGAGAGAGAGAGAGAGAGAGGAGAGAGAGAGAGAGAGAGAGGAGAGAGGAGAGAGTTGGTCCAGTTAACACACAAACACAATTCCCAGCAAACACAAAGACGGAGGGCCTCCAGAGGCCCTCCGTATGTCTTACCGGCGGCCTGACGGAAGTGTGCGACGTAGGGCCGCTGGGAATTTGCTCAGAGGCTCACCGGCGGGCCGCTCCCAGCGGCCCGCCATATGGCATATGACCATTTGCCGCTGTTATATTAACCAATTGAGGAATATTTACGGTTACACTTCTAAGCATATTGCAGATACAGTAATGTTTTTAGAGGTGTTGCACAGACCATTAGCCGCTAAAGACTAATGGGCCCGTACCGAGTCATGCTGAAGGGCGAGCGACAACCTTCATTGACTGAAGAAGGGTAGCTACCATAAAAGGGATATTTTTCGGAACGAAGAGCAGCGACGACGGTCGTCAAAGACACGAAGGTGACCGTGTCTTTGTGCTGACCTACGTCGCTGCTCTTCGTTCCGAAAAATATCCCTTGTATGGTACCCTTCCTGTCAACGAAGGTCGTCGCTCAACCTTCATCATGACTCTCGGTACGGGCCATGGACTGTTCAACACCCATAAAACATTACTAAATATGCAATATGCTCTAAGTACAAGCCAATATATTTTTGTCGTTATCCAGTATTATGATGAAGAGAACCACAAATCACTTTGGACTTCGTTTTTTTTTTTATTAACACAAAAAAAAAATTTCCCAAAGGGATTTTCCCTTGGGGGAAACCCCCCTAAAGAACGAAAAAAGGAATGAAGATTAAAGGGATTTGAAAAATAGAGATCCTTTCAACTTTTTAAATATTTGCAGGCCTAAAAAAACATAAAAAATTTAAAAACCTATAAAATCAACCGGGATTTTTTTTGGTCAACCTTTTAAAAAACACTTGGAATTAGCAGGATTTCCTTCCTTTTTTTCCCTTCCTGAAATTTCCTTTTTTTCCACCTTCAAAATACCACTTTTTGGCGGGTTCTTCCATTTTGGGTCTCTAAAAATTTAAAATAATCCCTTTTCCCCTTTTAAAACATAAGGGCAGATGCGCTGGGGTTTTGATTTCCACTGAAAATAAATAAATAAATATATATATATATATATATATATATACGTATTATATTTTATACGTATTATATATACGAAATTTAATATACGTTATATATAATTTTTTTATATATATTACTTAAATTATATCATAGTATATATACGTTAGATATAAAAACGAAAGGGGAATATTACGTAATATATATAAAATATATATATAAAAGTAAAAATATATAACAGGTATATATTTTAACTATATATATAATACGTATATTATATATTTTACGTATATATAAAATATACAAATATTATAAAAATTTTTTATATATATCAGGGTGTTATATAATACGTATTTATATATATATGATATAAAACCTTTATATATAAAATACGTAATATATATACGTTATATAATACGTTATGTCACTGAAAAAAAAATTTGGACAAAAAAAGGTTCTTCAGTTTTTTTTGGCCCTTCTCAGGGGGTTTGTGTTAAATTTTTCTCGGATTTGTGGGATTTTCTGACATCTCACTGGGCTGGGGTTACCCCCTTCAAAAATTTGCTCCCAAAAATTTCGCCCCGGGCTGCCAAAGTTTTTTTTTAAAAAGGGGAGGGGGGTTTGCCATCTTTGCTCCTTGGGGCCTTTAAATTTCCCCAAAATCCCCCCCCTTCCTCTCCCCCCCTCCCCCAGGTCTACTGAGGGCATTTTGCCTGACAAATAAAATTCCTTTGGGTTAAAAGGGGGCCCAATTATAGCCCCACTTTGTACAGTGGTGGCAAGTCCATGAGCCAAAATAGAAATTGGGAACGGGAACCCCCAAAAAAATGCGCCCTAAATCGGGTGCATGCAGGCCCCTCTAAATGATGATTTTGGTAACTATTTTGGGGGAAAAAAGGGGTTAAAAACGCCCTCGGGAAAATGTCAAGACTTGCTTGCTTGGTCTTTTTTGTGTTCCATTTTTGCTTGGTCTTCTTTGACTTTTTTTCCAAAAGGTCGTTTTTAACTTTTTTTTCCCCCCAAGACTAGGGGGTGAAGATGAGATGGTGTGAGACTAAAATTAGAGAAGGGGAAAAAAAAAAAATTTCCCTTTTTTCCCAGGTTTAATCCCTCCTCCTTTCCTCTTCATGTCTCAACTATCTCACCACCACCACCACAGCTTCCCCTAAAAAACCCCCTTTTCCCCTTTTTTCCCCCCACCAACACCCCCCCTCCCCCCCAGGCACCCCAACAAAACCCCTAACTCCCCCCCAACTGAAATAAAAACAGGGGAACAAAGGAAATACAGAACGTTCTCTAGCTTCCTTGCATGGGAATAAAACGAAAAAGTATCATACCCCCTTTTCCCTGATGTGAACAATTTTTTTTTTGCCCCGGGCCCCGCCTCTTATTTTCTTTTCGGTGCCCTGCCTGAAAATCCTAAAAATTTTACAGTTTTTGACAGCAAAATTTTGTATGTCTTTAAAACATTTCTGTCGATTTTTTATGGGGTTTTATGAACGTGTCCTTGTATTATTATTTTCATTTTTTTAATTTTGGTTTTTTTTTCTGGCTCAATAAAAACAGGTATAAACCCACTTTAATTAAAGGCCCAATTGGGGCATCAAGTGAGTGGGCCAGCAGACGGGGTTAAAATTTCCTGCCGGAAAACCGGGGGGCACGTGGGTTCGCAGGGCGAAAACCACAGGACACCCTTGGGGGCAAAGGTAAAATTTTTTGTAGCGTCCTTTGGGGGATTGGCCCCGGGGGGTAGGCCCCCAAATTATTGATGCGATCAGGCTTAATTTTGTTTTCTCCTGAGCCCACCCACCTGAGGGGGTTCTCAGATGCTCCACGGCACTGTTTTTTGCCCCCTTTCTGCTCTAATTTTGGCATCTGCCCCCTTGCCCCCCCTTCCTTTTCCCATTCACCGGGTCAGGGTTTTTGTGCTGAAGTCGGCGCATACCCCGAAGCCCCCCCTGCTGAAGAGGGTTCGGGAATAAAATCTTCAAATATATAGAAAATATTTCTAAAACTGATCATATTAAAACCCAAGACGCACAACAAAAAAATTTTTTTTTAAGAAACATGAAAATTGAAAAATAGGGTACTGTTTTATGGCAACAGCCACATGTCGGTGAATGAGGACAGAAAAGGGGAGAAATGTACTGTATTACATATTTGGGGAAAAAATTTTTTTTTAAATCCAAAACAAATTTTTAAACCCCCCAAAAGGGGTGGGAAACCCAAAAATGGCTTATGGAAAAATGGTTAATATAATGTGACCCCTCATATTGTCAGTCAAAAGCATCCCAGTCACAAATTCAAATAAGGTGGGGGCGAGAACTGTTTTTGTAAATTTTTTCTTGGTTTTTGTGATGTAAAAAAATTTTCCCCAAAAATGCATTCATTTTTATCATTCCTTTGTTAGTATGGATTAAAATTCTTTAACTGAAAAGTTTTTTAACCACCCTCTCGGGCCAGTGAATGGGGTGGCTTTTTCCTCAAAAGGGTTGGGAGTCAAAAGGAAAAATTTGGGGCAAAAGGTTATTTAACCACGGGGGGTTCCATGGATTTTGGCACCACACATATGCACAGAAAGGAAAGGTAGGATTGGGCAAGCATTAGTTTTTAAACCCCCATACATCATAGGGGAAACAATATTTCACCTTGGGGGAAAGGTTGGGTTAGCATTAGTGAAAAAACCTTCAAATTATCTTCTGGAACTCTTATTTTTCTTTTCCTCTCAATTTCCCCTCTTTTAAAAACTCTTCCAACCTGAAAAAAAAGAAAACAATCCCGTTTTACAAATTTCCCCAAAGGTGAAGGCCATACTGTTGGGAATAGGTTTTTTCAAAAAGCCTCATATGTGTAATTTTTTTGAGTCCTTTTTCACTTAAAGCACTCCCCCCAAATTTCTATGAAACATTCAATAAAAAAATTACTTTTTGAAAGTTAGTTGGGAAAAATGGTGCAGGAAGGGCCACAATTGGGGAAAAGGGGTGGGTGCAGTGGCTAAAGGGGGGAAAAAAGGAAGACATCTTGCAATGATCCCCGCAATGACAGAAAACAACTCCGAAGGTTCCTGAAGGAAATTTTAAAAAGAAAAAAATGCATTTCCCCATTTAGGGCATTGTTTCGGTTTTTAAGTAGTTAGGATGGGGTCTGAATTGAAAGAATACCTAAATTGCCATTGCCCCCTGGGAACCGAAAATTTTTCATCATGAAAAATAAAAATGACCCGTAAACCCCTATATCAAATTTGAAACCCCAAGTCCCCCCCTACCCATAAAAATAACCCGCATAGCTGAGCAAGCAAAGGTTTTCACTGCAAACGGGGGATATAAATTAACATGGGGCTCGAAAAATCCCTGATTCTTTCTTTAAAACCAATGCTGTTTGGGTTTCCCTTTATCTGCAAATTTAAACCCAAACCCATGGTTTTTGGGGAGAAAAGAGGAGGAAGAGAGAGAGAGAGAGAGAGAGAGAGAGAGAGAGAGAGGGGGGAAGGGGGAGAGAGAGAGAGAGAGAAAAGAAGAAAAGAGGAGAGAGAGAGAGAGAGAAAAGAAAAGAGAGAAAAGAGGGGAGGAAGAAGAGGAGAGAGGGGAGAGAGAGAGAGAGAAGAAGGGGAGAGAGAGAGAGAGAGAGAGAAGGGGAAAAGGGGAGAGAGAGGGGAGAGAGAGAGAGAGAAAAGGGGAGGGGAAAAGGAGAGAGAGAGAAGAGAGGAGAGAGAGAGAGGAGAAAGGAGAAAAGAGAGGAGAGAGAGGAGAGAAGAGAGGGGAGAGAGAAAAGAAGGAAGAGAGAGAGAGAGGGGAGAGAGAGAGAGAGAGAAAGAGAGAAAAGAGAGAGAGAGGAAGAGAGAGGAAGGGGAGAGGGGAGAGAAAAGAGAGAGAAAAGAGAGAGAGAGAAGAGAGAGAGAGAGAGAGAGAGAAGAGAAGAGAGAGAGGAAAGGGGAAAAGAGAGAAAAGAGAGAGAAAAGGGGGAAGAAGAAGAGAGAGAGGAGAGAGAGAGAGAGAGAGAGAGAGAGAGAGAGAGAGGGGAGGAGAGAGAGAGAGAGGGGAGAAAAAGAGAGAGAGAAGAGGGGGAGAGAGGAGAGAAGAAGGGGAAAAAGGGGAGAAAAGAGAAAAGGGGGAGAGGGGAGAGTTATAAAACATGTTTAAAAATTTTGATGGCAAATAATATTTCCATTCATTTTTTTAAAAAGCTTTTTTAAAAGGGCCCAAAAACAAATTTAAAAACCACTTTTACAATAAAATATTATAAAAAAAACCATCAAAAAAATACTATATCCATATTAAAATTTTCTTTTAAACCACAATACATACCATTTCCTGCATTCTGAAAGGGGATGTTCCCCCACCCCACCTTGGTACTTTTTATCCCCCGTCGGGGCCCAAAAAGGGTTTGGGAAATTTTTACAACCAATTTCCACCACGCCTCAGTTCTGGGGGGGTTCCACATTTCCAAAAAGTCACTACCCCCCCCCATAAAAGTTATGGTTTTTCGAGAAGCATTCATAAATTTTTATGTCCCCATAGAAGTGATAAAACAAATTTTTTTTTTAAAGTAAACATAATTATATAATTCATGGGCCCCGGGAAAAAATTAAATTTTAAACATCCAAAATTTTAAAACAAAAAAAAATTCTCCCGCGTTTTCTCAGGTTTTGGTTAGTTTTCTGCTCTAATTTTAAAAAAAAGAACGGGGTTTCCCGGATTGAGGGTTAAAAAATATCTTCGTGATAAAAAAAAATAAAACGTCACATAAAAGGGGGGGATATTTTCCCCCAATAAAGGGGGGTTCCCTAAAAACAATCTTTACCCTAATTTATTTATTTAAAAGCAACTAAAACCCCCCTTTTTTGCAAACTAATTCAGTAAAAACTAATTTAATGTACCTTGAATAAAAAGTCCATGCATACAATCCCTCACACTCTGGGAATTTTATCCAAACACCATGCTCATCCTATTTTTCCCGCAGTGGTTTGATGCTTTAATAAAAGAAGAGAAAGACAAAAAATTTTAAAAGGGAAGAACATTTCTGCGTTTGTCGAGGGTTTTAAGTTGGTGTTTTTGCCGTGGGAAATTTTCAGTTTACAATTCCCAAGAACATTCCACGGTATTTCAAAACAAAGTTGGGTTTTTTTTTATTTCGGGAATAAATTTTAATTTAAAAAATTTATCGGGGGGGGGGTAAAATTTCAGTACCTTTTTTGACTATTAATTTAAGGTTTTTTCCTCGACTTACAGGTAAATTTGATATGTGGGGATGAGAATGGCGGAGGAATACAACATTTAATTATTAGTAGCTGTGTGGCCTGCCTTTTAGGTAAACCCCGTACCTCTAACATGGCGCAGTGAGTAGGATCGAGGTAAGCGATACACATTCCCCGGACTGGTTCTGGGGGTGCCTTAGGGGGGAGATGTGTGGGTTGTCACCAAGAGGCGACCGTAGTGTAACGGTAGCACGTCCGACCGGCAAGTGGAAGGTCTCGGGTTCGATCCCCGAGCGGTGCCTGCCTTTTCGGTGAACCCCCTACCTCTAACAGTAGCTAACTAAAGAAATATAATACAGGTTGAAGTTCCCAAACTCGGCATCCCAAGACTCGGCAACACCCATAACTCTGCTATGGTTCCGGATTTTCCAAAACACGGCAGAACACCCAAAACCCGATGCGTAGTTGCCGGGTCGGCCGCTGGGTGCCACCACACTAGGCCGCTAGGTTTCTCCCGCCGATTTGTTTGTTGTTATTGTTCAGTGGTGTTGTGACTGTAGAGTTGTGTACACTGTTATTGTGTGTACTTCTACACTGATTCTGATTTTCATGCTTTTCTTCCCCTTAAAGTAATCGTCCAGACCATTTCATCATTCCTGATTTAATGCAATCAAATCATAGCCATTGACGAGTATATCAACAATACGTCGTCACTTTTTGTATCCAGTCAGCCGTTTTTAAATAATCCGCAATCAAAATCTGCAAATTCCCCGAGTTCTCAAAACGCACTCAAGATTTGCAGACGCTCAGGCTCAGGCTCCGTGACGTAGCATCAGGGAGGCTCCTCTTCCCGCGCTGATCAGAGGCACGTAAACACAGAGTAAATATAATAGTACTTGAAGATATTTGGGTGTTTCTGATAGATTTTTTTTGCATATATGCCACATGCATGCATCCCTTTTAGGGTGCAGCATGCTTCCTTCCCACACACACGCCTGCACACCGACACCCTTCCCACACACACGCCTCCTTCCCACACACACGCCTCCGTCCCACACACACGCCTGCACACCGATACCCTTCCCACACTCACGCCTGCACACTCGCCTCCGTCCCACACACACGCCTTCACACCGACACCCTTCCCACACTCACGCCTGCACACCGACCCCCCTTCCCACACACGCCTGCACACACGCCTCCTTCCCCACACACACGCCTGCACACACGCTTCCTTCCTACAACACACGCCTGACACACCGACACCCTTCCCACACACACGCGGGAAATACTTTGGAACTCATCCTTCGGCTTGACTGAAATGAACTACCGCACTGTATTGTATGCTTATTGTACTTCACATCTGTAAAGGTTCCAGCGTGGCGCTCAGCCTTGGTTAACCCACACGGCCGCTATGAAATATGAGGTGAGTCAAAAAATTCTAAGTCCAGTTAGTTAGGTTAGGTATACTTTGTGGTTAAGGTTAGGTTAGGTTAGGTATACTTGTGGTTAAGGTTAGGTTAGGTATACTTTGTGGTTAAGGTTAGGTTAGGTAACTTTGTGGTTAAGGTTAGTTAGGTTAGGTATACTTTGTGGTTAAGGTTAGGTTAGGTTAGGTATACTTTGTGGTTAAGGTTAGGTTAGGTTAGGTTAGGTATACTTTGTGGTTAAGGTTAGGTTAGGTTAGGTTATACTTTGTGGTTAAGGTTAGGTTAGGTTAGGTTAGGTATACTTTGTGGTTAAGGTTAGGTTAGGTTAGGTTAGGTATACTTTGTGGTTAAGGTTAGGTTAGGTTAGGTAGGTATACTTTGTGGTTAAGGTTAGGTTAGGTTAGGTATACTTTGTGGTTAAGGTTAGGTTAGGTATACTTTGTGGTTAAGGTTAGATTAGGTTAGGTTAGGTATACTTTGTGGTTAAGGTAGGTTAGGTATACTTTGTGGTTAAGGTTAGGTTAGGTTAGGTTAGGTATACTTTGTGGTTAAGGTTAGGTTAGGTTAGGTTAGGTATACTTTGTGGTTAAGGTTAGGTTAGGTTAGGTATACTTTGTGGTTAAGGTTAGGTTAGTTAGGTTAGGTATACTTTGTGGTTAAGGTTAGGTTAGGTTAGGTATACTTTGTGGTTAAGGTTAGGTTAGGTATACTTTGTGGTTAAGGTTAGGTTAGGTTAGGTATACTTTGTGGTTAAGGTTAGGTTAGGTTAGGTATACTTTGTGGTTAAGGTTAGGTTAGGTTAGGTTAGGTATACTTTGTGGTTAAGGTTAGGTTAGGTTAGGTTAGGTATACTTTGTGGTTAAGGTTAGGTTTGGTTAGATTTTTACATATAGTGACTTTGATGATTTTTGGGGGGAGCCCATAAATCACTTATATTTGCTTCCCCACCCAAAAAACCCCATATTCCCGCCAGTTCCCCAGGCTTGTTGGCTATAGGGGGAAGAAAAAAAAGATAGGGGTGAAGGACTTCTTCCAAAGTTTTACCCACGCCTGCACACACGCCTCCTTCCCACACACACGCTTGCATACACGCCTCCTTCCCACACACACGCCTGCACACACGCCTCCTTCCCACACACGCCTGCAGACACGCTTCCTTCCCACACACACGCCTGCACACCGACACCCTTCCCACACAGACGCCTGCACACACACACGCCTGCACACACGCCATCCTTCCCACACCACACGCCTCCTTCCCACACACCACGCTTCCTTCCCACACACACGCCTGCACACCGACACCCTTCCCACACACACGCCTGCACACACGTCTGCACACCGACACCCTTCTTACACACACGCCTGCACACACGCCTCCTTCCCACACACACGCCTGCACACACGCCCTCCACACACGTGTGTGTTGTGTGTGTATGTGTGTGTGTGTGCAGGAAGGGTGTTGGTGCGCAGGCGTGTGTGCAGGCGTGTGTGTGGGAAGAGTGTCGGTCACAGCGACAGATTCACTGTCTGACACCGAAGTACAATCGGTCATCATAACATTTGCCGACAGGTGTCAGACAGAGTGTCTGCGGGCGTCCCTGTTCTGACGTCATCAATAACATTCGTAGCCCTGTTGGAGGGAAGATTTTTTTTTCGCGCGCTTTTTACAAAAGTCGTGTTTTTACGGAAATAAGGCCTGGAAATCAATTATTTTTGGTGGATTAGGTGTTTTGAATGTGCATTCAACATAATTAGGCAAAAAAAAAATGGGTCTGGACAATTACTTTAATATATCTACGTTCTAAAAGTAGGAAAATTCCATTACTCGGCTCGGCGCTGGTCCCGAGGTTGCCGAGTTTGGGAACTTCAACCTGTAGCAGAAATATAAAGTGTACGAATAAATTTTATGGTTTGATTATGGTAAAATAAATAGTTTAACGGGGGAAAGAATGAGTGCTAAAGAATATAAGGTAAAATTCTAGTGTTTGCCCATACTCTCCCACTTCCCCCAAACAAGTTTGGGGACCTGTGGGAATGCGGGGTTTTCGGGTGGGGAACAAATTATGCGTCAGAAACACGTAATTTAAGAGTTACCTCACTGTAACCCCCTAAAAGTTACAAACATAACCTCACTATAACCCCTAAAAGTTACTAACCTAACCTCACTATAACCCTAAAAGTTACTAAACTAACCCTAACATAACCCCCTAAAGGTTACTAACCTAACCACACTATAACCCCCTAAAAGTTACTTATATTGCCGTAGGCGGCCGCATTGGGTATACACCCACACGTCTCTGGACTCAGAAGAAATCCGATTAATTTTCCCTAGATCTATGGAATTTTTATTACTTCCATAACTCAAAAAGTATGTGGTTGCGACGCATATTTTGTACCCCAGCCATATATCCTGCATTCTCCCAGGTCCCCCAAGCTAGTTTGGGGTCAAAGGGGGAGTATGGGCAAACACTAGAATTATACCGAATATAGCAAGGAGCTATAGATAGGGCCAGTGACGAACAGCTATAAATACGGCAGTAGGTAGAGAGGCAGTGGCTATAGATACGTCAGTAACACGATAATATGAGCCCAACTTAATTATTCGGTGTTTTGTAATCGTTAAAGATGTTCACGGTTTATTAAATTCTCGCCGAAACACCAACCGAGAACTCTCGCCGATAGTGGAACACTCGCCGACGTGTAAAGTTTCGAAGACAGTTCCACTTTTAATAGCCTACCTGATCAAGCTATTGGTGGTATTTATGGTCTAAATACTGAAACAGGGGTAAAAAGCTGATTAAATAGATATATTGGGTTTATATAATATCAAGATCTGACTGAAACTGAAACTGTCAACGAGAATAAGATCATTCGCCGACGAGAAAAATTGGAAGTCGCCGACGGCGGCGACTGTTCTAGGTACCATGTTAACAATTCTACTTCTCCTTACGAACCTAGCTCACTTCATTCAACTTATTTAAGCCTCTCATCTTCCGTAACAAGTCACAAATGGAACAACAACAAAAAATAACGAGAGGACTTGCTAGCTAGATTAATAACGAACCCATATATCTGGTTCCTATATAATGTTCACCCGGGTAAATACCCGTAAAACATGATGTGCTGCTGCTCTAACACCTAACACACTCCCTTTTACGTGTTTCATGTCCTAATCTTACACGGTACTTACATTTCGATGGATGTAATGTCGGAGGCAGAGAGCTGTTTACGAAGCGAAGGAAGCCATTTTGGATTTTCAAATTTGTATTTTTTTCAAGATTATCTGACCTCCTGGAGCAACATTTAATCTGTACCACAGCAACACAGAAAACATGCACCAAGGCATGCACGAGGACAGATCACTATCTAAATAGACCAAACATTTTGCCCCGAGTGTAGCCGCATTAATATTTTCTTGTGCACTTCAAATATACACCAGCGGGCGGACGGAGATCTAAAGTCAAGTAGCCGCTGGTTATCACCACTAATGTATTACTACATCAATATCATCACATAACTGTTGTTTTAGAATGTTTACACATAAAAGGAATACATTTTTCAAATTCTGTACATTGATTTACAGATAATAAATTTTCCTCTCTGAAAATACACCAGCGGCACTACGGCGGACCTCGGGAGGCAAAGTTGCCGCTGGTGGCCGCCGTTCGCCGCTCTAATGCCTACGTAGGCCCGCCGGTGGTGGTTAGCTGGGTTAAGTCATCGTACTTCTAATGTTTATGGCCAGCCGGCCCAGCCGTGACATGCGGACTCTCGTGCGCCTGGCAGCGGGAAAGGCTGCGGCATATGATTGCCACTGAAGCCCCAGCCTTTATAATGTATGCCATTATTTCAATAGTTCCAGACAATGACATGTGTTTTCCTTTCAGGAGTTGGCTCAATATAGTCCCTAGTTACATCTCATTGGCATGTCTGTAAGAACTGCCTGTTTTAACATTGTAACAGGCCTCACTATTGGTATTTGTTAAATGTCCTTATCATTTTTTTAGTTTTCACACAACGATGAAATTCGTTTATTAATATTAGAGTATGCATATTATGATATACATTGGATACTAAAAACTTCATTGAAGTACAGCATCAGCTGATAAACAAAACAATAAAAATGCCTAACTGATTACTTTAAAGCACCTTGTCCCCATTTCTGAGAGACGACACTATGGCCACCTGGCGAGAAGTGAGGTGAACTGCAAATAGTGATAAGTCGAATTGGGTCCTCCGAATGGTCCTCCGCTCGAAAAGTAATTCGCTCGAAAGGTCGTGTATCTACGGTAGTCATCAAGTTCAACTCTGAGCTGAGTGTACGAAACGACTATGGTTTCATATGGACTACGAAACAACTTTTTGGTGTACGAATCGACTGGTGTACGAAACAACTTGTGTACGAACTGACTGCACCTCTTTCATATAGACTACGAAACAACTTTTTGGTGTACGAAACGACTTGTGTAACTTGTGTGTGCGTGTGTACATCAGACATTTGACACCACCACCATCATTATAGCGGCCAAACTTGTATGATGAACTATACGTTTTGATTCAAGAAGTCGACCGATATATATATATTTAATCATACAAGTTTGGCCGCTATAATGATGCGGTCGGTGGTGGTGGTATCAAATGGTTGACGTACACACGCACGTATACACACAAGCAAGGATATTATAAAGTTATACTATCCTTGCACACAAGTGTCACGTGTATGGGAGTGGTGTAGTCCCCCAGTGTGTCTTGTCTGACCTAAAGAGCGAACGCGCAGTTCTCGTCCACTATCACAGAGACCGCCGCCGCCACGAATACGGCAGACAGGTACGGAGCGGGCCAGCAGTGGCCCATAAATGCTAATTTCGGGCACGCGGGACTCGGACTTAGATTCAGTGCTTCAAGGTATACCCTGGGTACATCTCTGTAGTATTCAGCGGGAGAATATTACGCTGAAAGGCTAATATGGCGGCAATTATTATCGTAACATTCTGGCGATGTTGAGCTAAAATCGGCCCTTTTTCGGAAATCGGACGATTTTAGCTCAACACCGGCAAACATAGTTTTTAGGTTGAGTTATGTTTAAGTTATGTTTAGGTCTGGTTTAGGTTAGGTAAGGTTTATGATAGGTTTGTGTTCAGTTTTGTAGAGTTATTTTGGTTAAATAAGCGTCCGCGGGACGATTTCCGAAATGGGCCGATTTTAGCTCAACAGCGGCATTTGGAGTGTCTTTAAATTTATTTTTTGGTCTCCCTGTCAGCTGAGAGCAAGATGATTGGCTAGATAAGGCTGCGTCATGCGAGGCGCTGCTCTGTGATTGGTCAGCAGAATTTCCCCACACATATCCCTAGAATATCCCTAATATTCCCCACCCAGAGGCCACCGATCACCGTACGGGAGTGACTGCTCAGTACGAGCATCAACCTCAGCCCACCCTCGTAAGGTTATTGTAGCCATACACTCATAAGTTGTCCCTTACGAGGGATTTTCGAGCATCCCTGCCCTGGCTTGTCTGCCACATGTACGATGTATATAGTCTGGTGAACCAATTACATAGGCAAGAGCTGTTTAAACTTCCTCAGGGAGGCACACATGTGAGACGGAGGATATAATGTTTCTTTCAGAGGCTTGGCAAAGCCCCTCCGGTGTTGTAGGAGGCCTTGGACCTGGGCCATCCACATCAAGCCCACGAGGCTTGCTTACAAACATGTTGTACACTTTTCTGGCAGCAAATATACTAATATGGTTATAGTTGTTCATTAATTAATTAATCCAAATTTCTACCGTGATATAATGCTATATTGATAATATGAGAAATATTATCGAATCTTGAATGGAATGTACGAGTTGATTTTATTTAGAAAATAATTACTATTGACGCATATATTTTCATGTTCTATGCATCCTAGACACCAATGTTACATTTGTTAAATGAATTTGAATAATCTTTTGATTTGAATTAAAACTATATAGAAGCATGTACAAAAAATTATCTATGGAGTCCCCAATATATATCTATATTGTTACGATTGTAATACTGTTATCATGTAATCGGGTATGTGTGTATGTCTGGGTGGCGTGCGAGGCATGTAATTGTGTATGTGTGTATGTCTGGGTGGCGTGCGAGGCATGTAATCGTGTATGTGTGTATGTCTGGGTGGCGTGTGAGGCAATGTATCGTGTCTGTGTTTAAGTCTGGGTGGCGAGAGAGGGTGAGAATGCCTGGTAGGTACGACCTTGAGAGACGCCAGCAGTGAGGCGAGGCTGCTAGAGGGGGTGGGGAGGGGTGCTAGGGAGAGCGTGGCGGGCAGTGGCACACAGGACAGAGGAGCCAGTCGTCGCCCGTCCATGGTAACGCCCGGATCTGCTCTCCCGCCTCTCGCCTCTACGCCTGTGCCCTGGAATGCTTGAAGCGTGTGCTTGTGTGTGAAGATAAGTGTATACACTCCCCTCCTGTAACTGTGTGTGCCTTCTCAAGTACCATGTGGAAATAAATGGTTAAAGGAGACGCTCTTTTACTCGCCAGTGCTTTAAACGTTACCAGTAAGTAGTCCTCGGACCACCAGCCCCACGCCGAACTCAGAACAGTGAACTGTCTTTGGTAAGTTACGGGGGGGGCGTAACAATATGTATATATGAGTGAGATTCACAGGCTCTAACGGGATCATAAAACTGAGTGTAGTGGTTAATGGACCCATTTACTCTACTTGAAGTAACGATAGATTGGAAATCTTCAAGACTCATATAGTAGGGCAGTGATGCTGAATTTTCGATGTGAACTGTATTTTTGATGATACAGCCATTTTAAGTGGAGGAAAATTTGTGCGCTCCAAAATGACCGGCACCATGCTGTGACGTCAACAACGCAGGGTTGTCAAGCGGCCGCAGCGGGCCGGTCCACAGTAACATTAACTTGCATTACCCGTACTACCGCAAGATGGCCAATAATCCTTCAAGTTTTGTGGTAGGTTTTCACTGTGTTTGTGAATATATAAGTTGTAGTTTATAAGGAAGAAGTGATTATACAGGGACAAGTGACCCATGACAACAGGCAATTAAGTGATGACTTTAGGCATCGCAACTCCTTACAAAGAGCTCAAATGAACCAGAACCTACAATGACATGTAGCCTACACCTAGACAGAT
>JACEEZ010003630.1:0-62500 GCA_016584305.1 Chionoecetes opilio | reverse complement strand
GACCCTGTGGTGGTGTGGCTGTCACACTTTCTGCCTTCCCGCCTGCATATTTTCCAACTCTATGCTGTAGTTAATGCTAGTATGTGGTTTCCGAGTAATGACGTTTGACTGTAGCTCCAAAACTAACCATAGGATTTTCTCGAAAGTACCTTCATTGTGATTTCCACACACACATGGTTTAACCTTATTTACCAATCCATGTTTTGGAGAAGTGCCAGGTTCTCCTGCTGAACCTCAGGCTCTGCTAACACCTGTTCATCCACCTTGTACTCGGGCTCAAACATAGGATCCCATGACAATCTGAGGTTCGTTTTCCTCATAGTATACGCGACCAGCGTCATTTCTTTCGGTGTCAGATTGAGCATCGTACTCTAGATCTGTCACAGCGACAGATTCACTGTCTGACACCGAAGTACAATCGCTCATCATAACATTTGCCGACAGGTGTCAGACAGAGTGTCTGCGGGCGTCCCTGTTCTGACGTCATCAATAACAATCGTAGCCCTGTTGGAGGGAAGATTTTTTTTGCGCGCGCTTTTTACAAAAGTCGTGTTTTTACGGAAATAAGGCCTGGAAATCAATTATTTTTGGTGGATTAGGTCTTTTGAATTCAACACATGCAACATAATTCGGCAAAAAAAAATTGGGTCTGGACGATTACTTTAAACTCTTCGCCAATTAATATTTTGCTCGCAACATTTTACATGGAGAATATCAATAGAAGCGGAATTTAATTAGCTTACCATTGATATATTTAGTGATAAATGAATGAGCAGCATGCATAAATTAGCGCTAACTAAATATAAAAAATCATGAACTCGGGTAATTTCCTACCTTTTATCAGTATCAGTGTTTATCAGTATAAAATATATACTGTTATCTTCGGAAATGTTTGTTCTATAATATTATCAAATAAAAAACCGTAAAACACACTAAAGAAATGCCATTATGAGACTTTCAAGAAATATGCATTCTCTTCGCCATTTAATATTCTGCGGGAAAACTTTTTACATGGAGAATATCAATAGAAGCGGAATTTAATTAGCTTTCCATTGATATTTTTTTTTTTTTTAAATGAATTAAAACCATGCATAAATTAGCGTTAACTAAATAAATAACATCATCAATCGGGAAAAATTACCCGATTTCATGATGTTATTTATTTAGTTAACACTAATTTATGCATAGTTCTAATTCATTTATCAGAAAAGGAAACATATCAATGGAAAGCTAATTAAATTCCGCTTCTATTGATATTCTCCATGTAGAAAGTTTTTACGCAAAATATTAAATGGCGAAGAGTTTATTAAGTTCATGCATATTTCTTGAAAGTCTCATAATGGCATTTCTTTAGTGTGTTTTACGGTTTTTTATTTGATAATATTATTGAACAAACATTTCCGCAGATAACAGTATATATTTTATACTGATAAACATATATTAGGTAGGAAATTACCCGATTTCATGATTTTTTTATATTTAGTTAACGCTAATTTATGCATGTTGCCAATTCATTTATCACTAAACGAAATATATCAATGGAAAGCTAATTAAATTCCGCTTCTATTGATATTCTCCATGTAAAATGTTTGCGAGCAAAATATTAAATGGCGAAGAGTTTAAGTTAATGCATATTTCTTGAAAGTCTCATAATGGCATTTCTTTTGTGTGTTTTACGGTTTTTTTATTTGATAATATTATAGAACAAACATTTCCGAAGATATCAGTATATCTTTTATACTGATAAACATTATATTAGGTAGGTAAACTTGTACTGGGAGCGGAGCGGTGAGCACTAGATGGTGTGACGTCACGGGCGATTCATCAGGCCTTGTCTCTCGGTGGCCACGGTGGAAGGCGCTCTCACTCTATACCTGTTTTTCTATGAGTTCGTCAAGAGTACATAATGAATCGCCTAGGGCCCTAGATGAAGGAGAAATTCACACTCACTACAGGAACTACCTCGTGTAAGTCGCACGGTCTCTTGTAGCTTCCTTATGTTCTTATGTTATTATGTTCTTTTCGATGCTTCCCGTGCCCACAGCCAGAGTTGCCAGATTTGGGAATTTGTCCCTATATTTGGGGATTTCGGGGCACTGATGGGGACATGGGGACATTCACTCTCGATTTGGGGACTTATGAGTTTTCAGAAAAAAACATATATTTTATCACCTAAAATAATATTATTAATATGAAGGTTAAAAGAAAACATGAGGTTAAACCGACGGCAAGGAAGAAGTAATTTGAGCTTCATTGATCCCAAAGAAGTAAGTCAAGAAATGTGGTCTCCATTGGTCCATTGGCTAGTGTATTTCCTGGAATTGTAGGTCCTGACAAAATAAATCACCTAGACAAAGAATGGAGAGTACTAAGAAACACCGATCTTGCTGATTCAGAAATCAATGATGTTGAAGGCTTCTGGGAGACAGTTAGAGAAATAAAGAGTGGTGATGAAACCCCCATGTTTCCAAATTTGTCAAGTTTTGTTTCTGGGCTATTGCGTCTTCTTCGTTCTAGTGCCACAGCAGAAAGGATATTTTCATCTGTAAACAATTTAAAAACAAAACTAAGAAACAAACTCTCAACCAGAGAACTCTATAGTTGGACTTCTTCATTCAAAGCGGTATTTGAAAGAACGGAAATGTTTCAATTTTGCTGTAAATGATAAACTAGTCAACATGATGACTTCAGATATCTACAAATACCATGAAAATGATGCTTCGAGTGATGATAGTATTTAGTATGCAAATGTGTTATTCTATTCTTTCTTTCTGGCTTAGTACAGTATGTCCAGAATATTAGTTGGATTATTTAAGTTCCCCAAGAGGCTAAGAGCATTAATATTTTCATTTATTTGTGTATCATAATTCTAAGCAATTTAAGGAAATATATCATCCCCATCAGCCTTAAGTAGAACATTTTATTAAATGTATTTTTTATTAAATGCTCATGAGGCTGTATCCTATTACTGCCTTTTTTGTGTTTTTGCAGTCCTTGTGATGATTATAATAAAAAAGTGAATTATGCTACTTCATGTGTAATGTAATATATTATGTAAAACAAAGTATGAATTAATATCATTAAATCAACATAGCAATTTTAATTTACATGTGGAGTAGCTATGTAGCATAGATTTCAGCATATTTATAACAAGTATGGAAATATATGAAATGGGGATTTCTGGGGATTTTTCCCCGAATATATATAGATTTTTAGACCAGGCTGTCTGGCAACCCTGCCCACAGCATTGTCACAATAACACAACGCCGCGTGTGTTGTGTATGTGTGTGTGCATGTGTGTGTGTAGGCGTTTGTTACTTCATCACTGCATATACAGACAAACACCAATCACCAATCCGTAGTACTATGTATACTACACACACACACACACACAGTGTCACACACACACACACACACACACACACACGAGTAACATGTGTGTTCCCTCAGGGGAATCACGCCTATAGTAGACATCTAGTACCACTGTTTACTTTTTTTCTTGTCTTTGGACACAGATATGAACACTCTCTGGTGTTTTAATCGTGTTGTTTTAGCAGATTGGCACATAACAAACAGTGTGTTCTCTTTGTCCAGCTATATAGGCGAGGAAGCGGGTTAGAGAAGGAAGCGGAAGGGATGTTTCTGCGCTGACTACGTCACAACCAATCACAGCGCGTTCCGCGGCCACGTCATATTTTGGCCCCAAAAACTGCATATATCTCATTCATGGTGCATTTTTAAGCAAAATGAATATGAGTACAGTGATAAGTAGCTTATATTGCATCCAAAGCTTCACAAAACTCATTGTTTTAGGTGTGAGTAAACGGGTCCATTCAATGCAATACACAGGGCACGTAGTTATAACCGTCGTCAACTTGTAGATCTGTCCATTTGCAGTATTTCTAACCCGTACACCAGTCGTCGAAAATGAATAGTAGTAACATAGTATGGTCTGCGAGGGCTGTAACCCCCGGCTAAGGGTAAAGGCGGGGGCAAACACTATGCTGCGCGTGGCCTCGGTGCTCGTCTCCGTTGCATTAGCCCTTGAGCCTGTGGTGGGTTAGAACACCTTACCCCGGAACACAGGGCTAGTGTGACATCCGGGTTACCACAGTTACCTTCCCCAGATTTCCTCAGATATCCAATTATTAACCCCAAAAGGGAGGATGAACAGTTTTATGGGCTGGTCGCCGATTTGCCCTGGCCCGGATTCGAACCAGGCCCCACAGAAGTGTAGCTTGGCGTGCTAGCTACTACACCATGGAGGCGACATGACCCTTTTGGTATTAATTTGGTAGTGGGCTTTCAAAAGTCCTAAGATTTTTACCTACATCATCATGTAATTTTCTTCATTTTGAGTATTTTGAACCCCATTTCCCATGGCACAATTGAATAATAATTGCAATACATATAGTTACTACTAGAAATTTACCGTTATTTCTGCCAGAAACGGTTAAGTTAGGTTAAATCAGTTTAGGTTAGGTTAGGTTTCAAGTGGAGTTTGCTTGAGTAACAAATGATATCAGGAAAAAAGCCTACTTATTATATATATATATATATATATATATATATATAATATATATATATATATATATATATAGATATATATATAATATATATATATCTATATTAATATCATTATATATATCTAAGCCAGTACAAAGTGGAGCAAGGTCTGCGGGTGGACCGGGAGGGTGGGGCGGCCCCCCCACACCGTAAACAAACATTAAATTCTGATAAAAAACGAGTGCCAGATTCATTCAAAACATCAAAACTATTCAGGAGAACTAATTTTTGTCTTCGAAATAGGTGAATGCCCACTACAGAAATTTTACCCCTAGATCAGGTTGCGTAATCACTGTCCATCAGTGTCTGAATTAAATGTCACGGGGCCCTGGACACTGGGGCTAGGTGGGGCCCCTAGTGCGTGAGGCCCTCTATGATCTTCCTATAATCACTGAGCTACTATGCCTACTAATTACGTGTTTCATAATGTCATATACAGTGGTCCCTCGCGTTTGGGGAATATTAGCTTGGCGAAACACAGTATTGGCGATGGACTGGATACGGTACCCAAATCCCAATTTGGCGCTTCAAATGAACTTTTGGCGAGACACGCGCCGACTTCACGGAATGAAGTCGGCCCAGAATGCACCGCCCGCAAGCGCCCATGTTGGTGTTTGTTATCTTACCGGTGTCTCTTCCCGGAACTTGGGCCTCGTCAAAGACTAGGTGACTCCTCGTCAGGTGGGCCTTGAGTGTTGTGTGGGAGCAGCCTGCAGGCGGGTTGGGGAGACATCCAGAAAGCGGGATATTTTTTTTATCTGTAGGTGCGTGCGTCTGAGCTGTAATGACCCATGACAGTGGCAAGGAGGGCGTATCCTAGCGAGGTATCCCAGGTGAAGCGGCAGACCCGATTTATCATACGTTTTACAGTGGATAAAGGCAGCGGGAAGGGGGTGATGTTTACATCCGACGGCCAATTTGACAGCAGCAACCGCCACCTTGTTGACCCAGCTTGTGTGTTCTCTTAGTATTATGCATTACATCAGCACCTAACTCTAATTAACTTATGGTAAGTAACATTTGTTATCTAATATACTATAGGAGTAGCCGTGTGTCTGTGTCTGTCTGTCTGTTTTGGGTAGCCGAAACTGTATATTCAATTTTGATGAGAGTAGGCTCATAAAATCGCAAATGCATGAATTCACTTAAACACATCGTCATGTTAAACTTTGTGAGACAACATATTACATGGAAGATATCAATAGAAGCAGAATTGTATTAGCTTTCCATTGATATATTTCGTTTTCTGATAAATGCAGTAGTACCTTGCAAAAATAAGCGTTAACTAGATAAATGGCCGCGCAGGCCGCTCTCTGTGATGACTGTGTTCATAAATAATCAAATATATATTGGATATATATCGCCTTTTATTCAGTCTTTATAACAATTTTTTTATGTTTTAACTTTTAGCTAGTAAATTAAAAGATAATTTATAGTTTCATCCAACCAACGATTTTCTGATGCGCCTTATGTATATAATAAGGCGCATCAGAAAATCGTTGGTTGGGTGAAAATATAAATTGACCAAATTAAATGTACTAAATACTCAGTAGATAAGGAATAACTTACTGTCCAAGTGACTCAAGTTAGCTGGAAGCTTCTCTCCACCTGTTTCCTGGCCCTGGCTGCTCTCACGCTCCGTGCTCTGGCTGAGGGGCTGAGTGCTGGGGAGATCATCCTGAACCTCCAAGTCACTTCTGACACAATCCCCACTTCTAACACTATCAGTATCCAGTGTATCCACACTCATACTCATACTCCTAGGCGACGGAGATGGCGACAAAAACTTGTCCATTCTGGTTAAATTTGCTAATTTTCAGAAGCAAAAATAGACTAAATAAACGGCGTTTAGTAAATAAACGGCTATTTTTGCTTCTGTCTAATTTGTAATTTCAGTAATTTCAAATTTGTCTTATATTTTGCAGATTGTGCTCATATAATTAGCGTTTACTAAACGCTAATTATATGAGCACAATCTGCAAAATATAAGACAAATTTGAAATTACTGAAATTACAAATTAGACGGAAGCAAAAATAGCCGTTTATTTACTAAACGCCGTTTATTAAGCCTATTGTTATCCTATATATAAATTAATAAACCAGTTTATTAACCACAATAGACACTGGTTAGTGGTTACTAACCACTAACCACTGCCAGTAACCAGTGTCTATTGTCTAATTTGTCCAATCTTAGTACTTCACTAACACAACAACAGTATATGTAGGATAAATCAATAATCACCCACACGGCCAGCGTAGTGAGCGTACACGCTCTCAATCCCAAGTCCCAGAACGCACTGACTGAGTGAGTGACTGTGCTACACTAGCTACAACACTAGCTAGCGATGCTTGGACGATGCTTGCTTGGTCTTGGTACGAAGACTGTTTTTTCTCGCAATTGAAAACTGATTGGTTTCTGCTTAGAGATGCAACTAAAAAAAAACCATGCCGTTTTTTTTTTTTTTAAACATGTTTTTTTTTTTTTTAAACCAGTGTCCAAAAAAAACAAGGATATTTTCGTTTTTTTTTAAATATTGTGTTTTAAATAACTCAGCAAGAAAAAAAACCACATTACAATTGTTTCTAGATTATGAGACACAAATAATAGCTGAGTTGGCAAATTACAGGTCCAAATCAAACTTGTTTTCAAAGCCATTTGTTTGGAGTGCTGTCCTGTCCATAAGACATCACCCTCTAGTTGGTGGAACGGGATCTGTTGCTCAACTCAGCTGTCCCATGTTGCCTCAAATATCCTGCAACTGCCTAGAGATGCAACTAAAAAAAAACAATGCCGTTTAAAAAAAAAAAAAAATGTTTTTTTTACAAAAAAAAGTGACCAAAAAAACCAAGGATATTTTCGTTTTTTTTTAAATATTGTGTTTAAAATAACTCAGCAAGAAAAAAAACACATTACAATTACTCCTTTAATAGGGTACTCCATGGTGTAGTGGTTAACACGCTCGGCTCACAACCGAGAAGTCCCGGTTTCGATCCCCGGGCGGAGCGAAGACAGATGGGTGGTCTTTCTTAAAACCCGAGCCCCTGTCCACCCAGCAGTGAATGGGTACCGGGTGTTAGCCGGGGGTTTGTGACCCCCCTCCCGGGGTGGTGGCTTCGGCCAACACTAACCTGGAGCGGTAGTCCACTATGGCTCTGAGGAATTGTATATCCTCTAAACAATGAATGACAAATGACAAAATGACAATTGTTTCTAGATTATCAAATAAAACATATTGTGCATACACTATATTTATAATAAAAATTTACTGTATATCCTATTTTATGTGTAGCTTATGTAGTTTTTTTTTTTTTTTTGTAACATAATGGGCCCCAGACATAACTACGTCACGGTTTGTTTACATCGGTGCATTGTGGGGATAAGGCGGGGTCGCCGCGGGTGGACCTACGAAGGGAAAACTACGGCGATGGAAGAATTTCGAGTTATTTTGCGCGAAATTGATATTCCAGGTGCTATATTACTGTGCTCTGTTCTCGCTGACAACACTATAGAGAAGACCTGAGGTAATGGCTGATGTGCAGAGGCTTCTAAACCAAGAAAACAGAGTCATAACAGAGCCTCGTCAAAAGGTAAGCAACTGGTAGGTACGTAATGTGTCCCTACCACTTGCTTACTTCTTAATGAGACTCTGCTGTGACTGTTTTCCTGGTTTAGAAGCCTTCGCACATCAACCATCACCTCAGGTCTTCTCTATGTTATCAGCGAGCACGGAAATATAGCACCTGGAATATCAATTTCGCCCAAAACAACTCGAATTTTTTTCATCGTCGTAGTCTTCTCTTTGTAGGCTGTACATATTCATGGTTATGATAGTATTAAAATACCTTATTAATTGAGTTCCTTTTGTTGTCTTTCCTCATAATAAGTAGTGCTACATCATGGTTTAAGTGTTACTTGACGAGCCAATGAATACTCTTGAGTCTATACCAACATCACCAACCTTTGCTTTGATTTATCTTATTACTCCATCCATAAACAAGTTGCATAACCACGGTGACATTACCCATCCTTGCCTCATGGTACCTGCATGGTACTCGTCTACCGATATTTTTGTCCCTACACAAATCGGGAGAACTCGCCGACAGTAATGGTTAGGTTGGTATCCGGTCATTTCGCCCACATGCCATTTCGCCACACCATAGAGTCATTTCGCCCACACTATGGAGTCTATAGGAGCTAGTTATATTTGTTTAGTGTGCCGAAAACCCCCAACCCCCCGCTAGGAGGTTAGGTTAGATTTGTTTAGGTTAGGTTAGATTTGGTTAGGTTAGGTTAGATTTGGTTAGGTTAGGATAGGTTAGGTTAGCTTAGGTTAGATTTGGTTAGGTTAGCATATCGGTGGGTCAAGCCCCCTGCTAGGGTAGGTTAATTTTGGTTAGGTTAGGTTTATTTTGGTTAGGCAATTTTCGTCATTTCGCCCACAAGACATTTCGTCCACATGTAAGTCAATTTGCCCACATATATGAGTCAATTCGCCCACTCTAAAGTCAATTCGCCCACACGATCCATGTCACGGAGTCATGTAATTATATCTTCCTGTGGCAGAAATGGAATGAACCACCAGTAACCTTGGGCGAAATGACGGTAAATTTCTAGTGTTTGCCCATACTCTCCCACTTCCCCCAAACAAGTTTGGGGACCTGTGGGAATGCGGGGTTTTCGGGTGGGGAACAAATTATGCGTCGGAAACACGTAATTAAAGAGTTGTGTAGGGGGGGTAAAATTCCCTAGATCTAGGGTAATTTCCTTATATCTAGAGAAAATTGCCTAACCAAAATAAACCTAACCTAACCAAAATTAACCTACCCTAGCAGGGGGCTTGACCCACCGATAACCTAACCTAAGCTAACCTAACCTAACCAAATCTAACCTATCTAACCTATTAGATTAGATTTGGTTAGGTTAGGATAGGTTAGATTTGGTTAGGTTAGGTTAGATTTGGTTAGGTTAGGTTATCGGTGGGTCAAGCCCCCTGCTAGGGTAGGTTAATTTTGGTTAGGTTAGGTTTATTTTGGTTAGGCAATTTTCTCTAGATATAGGGAAATTACCCTAGATCTAGGGAATTTTACCCCCCCTACACAACTCTTTAATTACGTGTTTCCGACGCATAATTTGTTCCCCACCCGAAAACCCCGCATTCCCACAGGTCCCCAAACTTGTTTGGGTGAAGAGGGAGAGTATGGTCAAACACTAGAAATTTTCCGTCATTTCGCCCAAGGTTACTGGTGGTTCATTCCATTTCTGCCAGAGGAAAATATAGTTACATGACTCCGTGACATGGATCGTGTGGGCGAATTGACTCTTATATGTGGGCGAATTGACTTACATGTGGACGAAATGTCTTGTGGGCGAAATGACGAAAATTGCCTAACCAAAATAAACCTAACCTAACCAAAATTAACCTACCCTAGCAGGGGGCTTGACCCACCGATATGCTAACCTAACCAAATCTAACCTAAGCTAACCTAACCTAACCAAATCTAACCTATCCTAACCAAATCTAATCTAATCTAACCTAACCAAATCTAACCTAAACTACCCAAATCTAACCTAGCCTAACCTAACCTAAACAAATCTAACCTAACCTCCTAGCGGGGGGTTGGGGGTTCTCGACACACTAAACAAATATAACCTAACCTCCTAGCTCCTATATAGACTCCATAGTGTGGGCGAAATGACTCTATGGTGTGGCGAAATGGCATGTGGGCGAAATGACCGGATACCAACCTAACCATTACTGTCGGCGAGTTCTCCCGATTTGTGTAGGGACAAAAATATCGGTAGACGACATACCATGCAGGTATCATGAGGCAAGGATGGGTAATGTCACCGTGGTTATGCAACTTGTTTATGGATGGAGTAATAAGATAAATCAAAGCAAAGGTTGGTGATGTTGGTATAAACTCAAGAGTATTCATTGGCTCGTCAAGTAACACTTAAACCATGATGTAGCACTACTTATTATGAGGAAAGACAACAAAAGGAACTCAATTAATAAGGTATTTTAATACTATCATAACCATGAATATGTACAGCCTACAAAGAGAAGACTACGACGATGAAAAAAATTCGAGTTGTTTTGGGCGAAATTGATATTCCAGGTGCTATATTTCCGTGCTCGCTGATAACATAGAGAAGACCCGAGGTGATGGTTGATGTGCGAAGGCTTCTAAACCAGGAAAACAGTCACAGCAGAGTCTCATTAAGAAGTAAGCCAGTGGTAGGGACACATTACGTACCTACCAGTTGCTTACCTCTTGACGAGGCTCTGTTATGACTCTGTTTTCTTGGTTTAGAAGCCTCTGCACATCAGCCATTACCTCAGGTCTTCTCTATAGTGTTGTCAGCGAGAACAGAGCACAGTAATATAGCACCTGGAATATCAATTTCGCGCAAAATAACTCGAAATTCTTCCATCGCCGTAGTTTTCCCTTCGTAGGTCCACCCGCGGCGACCCCGCCTTATCCCCACAATGCACCGATGTAAACAAACCGTGACGTAGTTATGGGTAGGGTCCATTGTAACTGTAACCATTGATGACAAGCAAAAATTTGTAGTGTTTAATCCCTGAAGATTGTGCTAAGAGTAAACTAGAGTAGATTTTGTAAGGTTGCCATATTGGCCCATATACAGCATCTACACTTGTTGCAGCATCTGACAAAAAAGGTCATTTACTTATGTTTATTTTTATACTCTGTCTGTGCCTCTTTGGATAAGATAGGTACACATATGTGGAGGGATGAATCAAATACACCTGTTTTTATGTACTTAATATTAATATCTGAGCAACTTTGGCTGTGTTTTAAACCCCCCCCCCCCAAAAAAAAAAAAAAAAAAAAAAAAAAAGTTTTTATTACAAAAAAAAAACCGATAAAAAAAAACCGTTTTTTTTGCATCACTATAAAATTCTGCTACAAAAACACAACAAGCTTGGTAGGGGCCGAAATAATAATGAGTCCAAAACATTGCAAACAATATCACAAAGCAGTATAACACACATTTCAGCAAGTGTTATTGGAGTGGTCTTCGTAATCCAAGACGGTGCTTGGACGACAAAAACACGGCTCATTGGCAGTTGGCAGTGTCGTCTCCACCATATATGGTGGGAACTTATGTTCACGCGGGCACTTGCCATTTTGAAGGTGGTGATCGTCACAATTATTGCGATTGCGTTTCAAAATTTTGGCGGTCCGCAACCCGCAATTCCGCATTTTTTTCAGGCATCTGTAATTGCGCAATTCTGCAACCGAATTACCCATTCCGCAATTTATTGCGATTGCGCTTTAAAATTTTGGCGGTCCGCAATTCGCAATTCCGCAATTTGTTCAGGCATCTGTAATTGCGCAATTCCGCAACCGAATTACCATTCCGCAAGTTGCGGAATTGCGGACTAAAATTGCGGAATGCCCACCTCTGGTAATAATACCCTGGACCTGCTGTTAAGCAACAATTTTGAGCTAGTCCACTCTTATGAAATAATTCATACAATAATGTCGGACCACTGCCTCATCAAAGTCACCACTAATAGTCTCTCAACACCTCCAAAAACTCAGGCACCATTGAACCCGAGGTTAAACACTTCTCTTAGTGATCTTAACTTCTATGTATAGCAATGAGATAGACTGGGATAAACTGGGAGGAGAACTTGCAACTGACTGGCCGGCACTTTTTAAAGGGAAGAGCACATGTGAAGCTCTCGATATCTTCCTAAAGAGATGCCTGGAAGTCTGCATAAAATATGTGCCCCACAAAACCCCAAAGAACAGTCACGTGAGAAAACAGATCCCTCGGGATAGGAAAATTCTAATTAAGAAAAGATCCTTAACAAGAGCTAAGCTAAAGATGACACTCCACAGCCCCACCCTCGCTAAGCTGCATCAGAAGCTTGACAAGATTGAGATGATGCTTATTCTGTCTCATGAAGAGGAAAGAAAACGGGAAGAACTACAAGCAATAGAGCACATTAAGGTAAACAGCAAATTCTTCTATGCCTACGCCAAAAAGAAGCTCAAGAAAGCATCTTCAATAGGTCCACTTATGAAGGAAAATGGAGATTTTGAAAGCGAACCCCAGGGAAAATTGCCAAGATGCTCAAACAACAGTACGAAGATGCCTTCAGCCCACCAAATGAGGCCCAGAACATTGACGATCCATCTTCTTTCTTTGTAGTACCTCAAAAGCCAGAACACCTGCTTACGTCAGTAACTACAACAACAGAAGACATCATTGTAGCCATTGATAAGGTAGCACCGCACTCAGCTGCAGGGCCAGATGGCTTCCATGCACAGCTACTTAAACACTGTAAACACCAGTTAGCACTACCACTGAAACTACTAAGTGATAAGTCCCTAGAAACCGGCTCTGTGCCTCAGGCACTCAAAACTGACATAATCACACCCGTATTCAAAGTGGGCAGCAAAGGCTTGGCGAAGAACTATAGACCAGTAGTACTAACATCCCACTTAATCAAAATAATGGAAAGACCAATCCGATCCAAGCTGGTGAACTCCATGGAAGACATTGGAGCACTTCATGAAGGTCACCATGGCTTCAGACAAGGCCGTTCCTGCCTCTCACAATGGCTGACTCATTACCAGAAAGTTTTGCAGGACATTCAGGATGGTGACAATGTGGATGTCATATATCTCAACTTCGCCAAAGCATTTGATAAAGTCGACCACGGTATTCTTTCCCGCAAGATAAAAGAGCTCGGGACAAGTGGCAAGCTCGGAGAATGGCTACATGGCTTCCTTTCCGACAGAGCACAACGAGTAGTGGTCGAAGGGGAGCTATCAGATGCCAGCAGTGTTGTCAGCGGTGTCCCTCAGGGCTGGGTCCTAGGCCCCCTGCTCTTCCTCATTATGATAGGGGATAGAGATCAAGATCTGGCACACTCAACCGCTACAGCCTTTGCCGACGACACAAGATTAACAAAGAAAATTTGTGCACAACCAGATACTCAGCTACTCCAACAAGACTTAGATATAATCTTAGAGTGGGCAGTGTAACGGTTTAGATTTTTTAATGGGGGTTTTAAGTACTTAGACTTCACTTACCTCTCAATAATTCAATCACCTTCGGGTTCTTTGTTTGAGACTCACTATGAAGCTATCGGGTCCAGGACTACATACAGTGTAAACAACAAACACTTGGTACCTTAACTAGTTTATTTACAAGATTTACACATAGCAAAAATAGCACCCCAGCACGCAGACCGCTCATTCACTCCCTAGATAACTATCCCTAACTACGCCTACGATAACCTACTGTCTGGTATCTGGCTGGGGAATATATATATGGGGTTATGGTTATCTCACGCTTTTCGACGATCTGGGGAAGTCCTGTAGCTGTGGTACTCTCGTCACTGTACACACGTGGTCGACCTCCTGTCTAGCGACTCGCTCCTTGCTCCCAGCTCGCGTCTGCCTCAGCCAAGCCCTTCTTCTCCTCGCGGTGTGGCTCGCCCTGCGTCTGCTAGCAGGAATCAAGCACCAGACACGCGGGGAACTGGAAGAAGGTGGCAAGAGTGTGTTGCCTGAATTTGGGGGTCACTGGTATGGGGGTTTTAAGACTCGTCAACTTTACTTGAATGATATTATTTGGGGATGATTTGATAAAAGATTACAACTTGAATGGAGGATTTAACTTAGTCCTATGGTTTTACTATATGATTATAGTATGACCACGTCTCACTGCGGAGAGTACTGAAAAGGGGGATGTACTTAAGGGGAAAGGATAATAAGGTTTAGGTTAAAGGGATTTGCTGCCACCAGCCCTGGCGAGTAGTTCACTATGAGTACTCCCTGGGCACGTTTGATTACTATATGAAAATTTGATTGATCTTGGTAGTCGTGGTTGGTACGTGGAATTATACCGAGTAAAGGCTGACTCTTTTTGGAAGTGTGGGGAATTATTTTCCTAACACAGAATAATCACCTGGGTTTTTATAATAACACAAGAACTATATTTGCAAATGATATCCTATTTATTCATAGTGACATGGTAAGTCTCTCACTTAAGATCATATTCAACATATAAGGGTTAACACTATACCGAGAAAACTCTACTCGGAAATAAGAATAACCTTTACACTCTGATACAGGAAACTCTTACTATGTGATGAAAGGAAGCTCTTAGGAGCATAACTCTCCTCACTGGATCCTATTTAGTGAATTGCCCTACACCTAGGTAACATACCACTTAATATTTATAAATTACACATGGAAGATAGGTATCTAGTAGAGAAAGGATATGGCGAGAAAATGTTGTGTGTGTTTCCGTAAGACCATGTGGCCTTGGAGAGAACTCGAGCCAGCCTACAAGGAAGCGTAGAGACGACTCTCGTTAATAACACTTATAAGGATGGGCGGAACATCTATGCCTTAGTGACACTGAACTGTACCTATATATTTATATAGAAATATATAGATATAATATAATAAGGGAGAAAGAACACAGGAGTTAGGTGCAGATGTCTTACCTACAAGGAAGCGTAGAGACGACTGTCTCCTTGTGGCATCATGGCCTTCCCGCACCAAAAGGGAACTTGTTTGAAGAGTCTCGCCGTGACCTCAAATGAAAAACTTATAATCCCGAAATAACTATTTAAGTAATGAAAACTCGCGTACCTCAGAAGAGGCTGTCCCTAATACAAATCGGTTACTTTGATGTAGAAGAATTTAATATCTTTAATCTAATATCCAAGAAGGATGGTTTTATATGTAATGTCGACAGTCCGAACGCATATTCAGGAGTGAGGTGGTATGGAAGTGATTCTTAGAACTTTGGTGGGTTTTCATTTTAGCGTGTATCCTTACTACAACGCCCATATATGACCATAACCGATAACGATAGGGATTATTTTGAAAGACATGAGGAATCTAGGAGGGTTCCTAAATCTGAGAAGATGGTTGGGAAAGAATGAAAAGAATTGAATACATTAGTTATCACTGATCGCGGAATAATCATTCCACGAATTTTGACTCGCATACGGCATGTCAGGGAGAGAGGGAGGGAAAGAAGAAAGAAATGGCGGGTGAAGGCACGAAAGAAGATAAAACAAAATGGCGTGTAGGATGGCCAAATGATGAGAAAAGATGGCGGAAAGAAAGAAAAACGATGAGTCACCCGTAACAAAGAGAAAAAATTAACTACTGACAAGACATAGCTCGGGAATTTTATAATAATAATTTTCCTACTATCTCCCGAATAATGGGCATTACAAGAGGTCCCGAAGACGTCCTCGGCTGGGGGAGATGTAGTCATGGCTGCGACCTGTAACAGAATGGGGCCGAGGCAGGTCGCCTGCCTCGACTCCAAGATGGCGGCTGGTGGCGAGTTGCCACTTCGGCTCATCTTAACATATTTTCTATACCTTTTTTTCTATTATGCATGCCTGATTTCCTATCAGCCACCACATGCAATTTACTTAGGGTGTTTCTGCTAGCGCACCCCGCTACTCGTGGGGAGGCAATTGAGCCTAAAACCCCTCCCCACATACTGGAAAGCCTTTCCCGCAGCCAGAAAAACATTAACTGGCAACCGCCAGCAGGAACAAAAGCCTGGCGCTAAACGCAACTATGGGGACTTCGACGCCTGTCTAGGTCTAGCCATTACATTCGCCCCACCTAGATAAAATTCTTTCCGCAGAAAAAATTTACTACTTACCTGAACATGTTATAGCATCATGCAGGTTAAATGTAGTATATCTAATACATTGGATCCGACCTAAATAAGTCAGTCACACAACCAGGCACTCTGTGGTGGGTGTACTTTAAACCGTTTACAGGGGTTTTGCTTGTAACCAATGAGCGGGAAAAACCCCGCATGTACGTTAAGTTTAAAGTCTAGGGGATAAAAACTCCAAAGTTTCTAGCAAACCACCGTGACATTACCCATCCTTGCCTCATGGTACCTGGTACTGTCGTCTACCGATATTTTTATCCCTACACAAATCGGGAAAACTTGCCAACGGTAATGGTTAGGTTAGGTTACCGTTAGGTTAGGTAAAGGTCAGTTAGGTTAGGTATTCATAATCACAGGTAAAAGCTTATTAGTTATACATACATACTCCACTCCATACACACTCTTTAACCCTTCAATACATCCCACATTTCCTCCCAGTCTACTGTCATATGATTTGGTATTAGTCCAGATGAACACCGAACTCACTTTGGTGGACGAAACTATTTTTTTCTGGTGTGTTTTTATGTGTTTTGAATGAATCTGCTAACCGTTTCTGTCGCATTTATTTTTTTTTTATTTTTTTTTTAAAGGTAAGGGTTAGTTTTTTTTTTAGTTTTTTTTTTAAGCTAGGTAAAGGTTAGGTTAGGTATAGGTTAGATATGGGTTAGGTTTGGTATAGGTAAAGGTTAGGTTAGGTTTAGGTTCAATCTTTTTTTGTCATTTTTGCAAAAAAAAAAAAAAAAAAAAAAAAAAAAAATTATAGTAAAACAAATTGCGACAGAAACGGTTAAAAACACATTCAAAACACATAAAAACACACCAGAAAAAAATTGTTTCGTCCACCAAAGTGAGTTCGGTGTTCATCTGGACTAATACCAAATCATTTGACAAGAGTAGACTGGGAGGGAATGTGGGATGTATTGAAGGGTTAAAGAGTGCGTATGGAGTGGAGTGTGTATGTATAACTAATAAGCTTTTACCTGTGATTATGAATACCTAACCTAACTGACCTTTACCTAACCTAACGGTAACCTAACCTAACCATTACCGTCGGCGAGTTTTCCCGATTTGTGTAGGGATAAAAATATCGGTAGACGACAGTACCAGGTACCATGAGGCGAGGATGGGAAATGTCACGGTGGTTATGCAGCTTGTTTATGGATGGAGTAATAAAATAAATCAAAGCAAAGGCTGGTGATGTTGGTCAATTAAAATATTAATACTCAATTAAGAGTATTCATTGGCTCGTCAAGTAACACTTAAACCATGATGTAGCACTACTTATTATGAGGAAAGACAACAAAAGGAACTCAATTAATAAGGTATTTTAATACTATCATAACCATGAATATGCACAACCTACAAAGAGAAGACTACGACGATGAAAAAAATTCGAGTTGTTTTGGGCGAAATTGATATTCCAGGTGCTATATTTCCGTGCTCGCTGAAAACATAGAGAAGACCTGAGGTGATGGTTGATGTGCAAAGGCTTCTAAACCAGGAAAGCAGTCACAGCAGAGTCTCATTAAGAAGTAAGCAAGTGGTAGGGACACACTACGTACCTACCAGTTGCTTACCTTTTGACGAGGCTCTGTTATGACTCAGTTTTCTTGGTTTAGAAGCCTCTGCACATCAGCCATTACCTCAGGTCTTCTCTATAGTGTTGTCAGCGAGAACAGAGCACAGTAATATAGCACCTGGAATATCAATTTCGCGCAAAATAACTCGAAATTCTTCCATCGCCGTAGTTTTCCCTTCGTAGGTCCACTCGCGGCGACCCCGACTTATCCCCACAATGCACCGATGTAAACAAACCATGACGTAGTTATGGGTAGGGTCCATTACTGGGAGAGACTCAGGACACTGCACCTGTTTTCGCTTCAGAGACACAGAGAAAGATACGTCGTCATTTATGTTTGGAAAATTTTGGAGAACAGGGTACCTGTTTAGAACTCTAACACACCACAGCTTCACCTTCAGTGCTACAAGATTATTCAACTGTAGGGTGGTGTGGGGGGACACCGTACTATTAGTGGAAAAATATTCATAAAAAATCCATTTTTTACCTGAGAGAGTGCACACTGTGCCCAAAACAAACTTCACAATATGGCCCACCTATGGTACCCTCATGAATACTTAACTCAGATAATAAGGGTCATTTAAGGTTTTTTAAAATTTTTTGACTGTGATCCCCCCAGTTCGGTGTGACCCCACCCCACCCTACCTCTTAGTCATGAAGTCTACCCTGTTGCTCGCATGTAGTTCACTTAGGGTGGCGCTGCATCCGTGGTGGCATGGTGGCGCGAAATTTGAATTAATTTTCGCGTTGTAGCCTTCGTACGGTGATCCACACGTTCGGTGTGACCCCACCCCACCCTATCCCAACAAAACTAAGAAACATGAGGGATGTCTCACCCGACACCTTTAAGTACAAATTGGATGCCTGGCTGGCCAACATACCAGACCCACCGCCAACACCAGGATACACCAGCTCCAACTCAAACAGTCTCCTGCACTGGATCAAGGAGGAGAGAAAGCTGTCTGGTTACAGTGGAGATCCATCTCAGCTGCGTCGATAACTGACGGAATTCTTCAAAGGTATCCAAGGTAAGGTAATGCTGTACGATAACCTAACTGAAAATACGATAATTCTGGTGGCTCGGTACGGCAATGTGGGCTACAAAGGTTCACATCCCTGCAGTGCTGCCACACCAAGACCAAGGCTGTAAACCCTGCTGGCTGCCACACCAAGACCAAGGCTGTAAACCCTGCTGGCTGCCACTGACTGGCGTGCTGCCCTGCCACTGTCCCTGTCAAAACAGCAGTTTCCTTATTTGATTTATTTTAGTTAGCCATGCAAGCGCACCAGCTGGTGCCATTCTCTTGCCTGTTCCAATATTATTTATCTAGATTCATTTCTCTTTATTTATTTGTAGTACTTACCTGGTGGGGTTTTTAAATAAGACAACAATTAGGAAAGGGCACTAGTGTGTATTAGTGGAATTTGTTCGTAGTTGAACTGTGTAGTCGTGTAACGCGAGAAACTACATTAATAGGGGAAGAGATGAAATAACACATAATAGTGTTGCTGCCTGGCCCGCTCTCGCACCGACCACCGCCCCAAGCCAGCAATATGGCAAATTATGTCATAAATGATAAGTGTCCGTACACTATAAGGCTGTCCATGATAGAAGAAGACTTGAACAATCGCTGCATACCAGACACAAGCCCAGTGGTTAGATATATATGAACATATACGGGTGTTTTGGTGCACCTGGCACAAGCTGCAAGGGACGAGGACACTATGGCAGGTTTGTGCTCCTGTTTGTAATAATACAGTAACGTTCCCTGCTTTAACTTTGGTCGTACATTGAATAATCAGTATTGTACAGGTGGGCTAAGTATTTGTACAAAACAACGCGTTATTATGTGTAAATCATATCATGTTCACCCATCCACGTCGGAGGTATGCGCGGGAAGGGTGACACAGAAAAAGGCATATTTAACAGTAAGAATACAACGTCTGTGTGTCATTATCGACAAGTATGTTCCTGGTTGACTACTTTATATATTGTATTAGTGCCAAGGCAATACAGAATGGATTTCCATAGTAATAAGAACAAATAAGCCAGGCATCCACGTCGGATGTAGCGATCTCACCAGCTACCCTTGGCCCGAGTAGCTACACTGCACAAATACGCACTGAAACACTGCTCCCTGGGTGAATAGTTGTTTAACAATGTATACCAATTGTAATCCTGGGTAAAACATGGTGGAAATATTGAATGTAGAGTAGTAATTCAAGTAGAACATAGAACATTTCAAGTGAATGTGCCTTTGCCTAGAACACAACCTTACCAGTATACTGAAACACTGCTCCCTGGGTGAAGAGTTGTTTGACAATATAGTACACGTATACCAGTTCTGATCTTGGGTAAAACGTATATATTGTCAAACAACTATTCACCCATGGAGCAGTATTTCAGTATAAGCCTAAGGGGAGGGTACGTATATGTTCCAGGCAAGGGCACATTCGCTTGAAATGTTCTATGTTCTACTTTAATTACTACTCTACATTCAATGTTTCCACCATGTTTTTACCCAGGATCACAATTGGTATACATTGTCAAATAACTATTCACCCAGGGAGCAGTGTTGCTGTGCGTATTTGTGAGGTGTAGCTACTCGGGCCAAGGGTAGCTGGTGAGATCGCTACACCGGGAAGGTCGACACAGAAAAAGACATATTTAACAGTAAGAATACAACGTCTGTGTGTCATTATCGACATGTTCCTCAAAGACTATCCCAAACGTTTGCTAAATGTATCGTTCTCATAAGGAGTATTTCTAACAATTACAACAGCCGTCGGTAATTAAAACTAACAAGGTAGGTTTGGGGGAGGCAAAACCCCCCCAGTAAGGTTAGGTTACGTAATAAATGCACAGGTTAGGTTAGTTAACTAGCAGAGTAGTTTGGGGTGAAGGCGCAACGCCCCAGTTAGGTTAGGAAAGTATTGGTGACAGCAGTTTGTTTTGGTATCAATCCAAGTAGGTGTAACTGGAAACAAAAAAGTCTCAGAAGTCACTTAGCCAGGTGCATAAATAACGGTACAATGGAAATGTTCCCCCATGTTAAATCGGGTCCAAACAGATGTGATGTGAACAGTAACAAATTTGATGTTTTTTGTCATTGCAGGCAACCGCACGTGGAGGGTGACTGCATGATTGCTTGCGATGCCTGCCAGACATGGTAGCTACCATCGTGACTGTGAAGGCATATCATCACACCGATGGCGTAACCTGCAGGACTACGACACGACATATACATGCAACAGTTGTCGGTAAGATATACAATGACGCCTTAATTGAGTCCCCACTATTCATGCACATATAACAACGGAAAACTAGAAAAATTATATTCTCGAAGCATCTTTGCAGCATAGTCAAAGCTAATTCATAACGGCTGGGAATATAAATATCATGCACCCTACTCATGCTTTAACTAGCCAAACCATTTTGGGATAACCCATGGCTAGTATATACATTATGAACATTAAATATAAAGTTTTGTGGATAACGTAGACTCAGAAGGAATGTTTAATTAAAATAAATGCAGCAACATCATAACTGAGGTAATTGTCTCTGGCATACATTCCACACAATTTATTTTATCATTGCTCCCATAAACCTTGGTAAACTCAGCTTGTTCTCATGCTGTCCAGGCTACCGAGATAAGCCTCACAGACACTAGTGCTGTTGCCATTCATCTCCTGAAACTGTTATATATAAAACAGTTATATATAAAACCATATATATTTTATATTTGTATTTATATTTATATATATTTATTATACTTGATGTAGACATCACAATAACAAAGTGACAGGTGAAAACAATTATTGTATTTGGTCTCCCATTTTTTTCTCTACATCCCATGCATTGTCTTTTTTGCTGATTACCAAGTGCTGATATGAATCTATTATTTCTTCTCCAGGTTCTAGTCATCTGCCGATGTACAGCTGTGGCTGTCCCTACTACAGTCGGCGCAAAAAAAATTGGACGCCAAAAGACTTGGGGCGGGAATAACGTCCTTAGCTGTTTTGACAATTTCGGTGGGAGCGATTGAATTGTTTTACGTTTTTTGTATATCTGGCAGTGTATTAGGGTTTCTGCTGTAGATTCCTCGCTCCTGCCCGCTCTGTATCTTCCAAGTCATCATAGGAAGAGGTTGTTATGTTTGGTTCTCCAACCTTCCTACACCCCCATTTGCCCCTCCATCTTCTACCGCCTTCTCCAGGTCTAATAAAGCATTATGCCGGGCAAATCTCTATCAATTGTGAAGAAGACACATATAGTAACCTTGTATCGAAGTGGGAAAACAATTGGCCAGATAGCGAGGGAGATGTGTGTTTCCAAACATACCGTCTCGGTGTGGTGCAGGCGGGCGCAAGATGGTGAGTTAGAGACTGTTTTGGCATGGAAGAAAGGGTCAGGGTGGCCAAGAAAAACTTCAAAGAAGACTGATCAACTGCTCAAAATGATTATTGACATCAACAAACCTTATGAGCAGTTGATCAGTCTTCTTTGAAGTTTTTCTTGGCTGCCCTGACCCTTTCCTCCACGCCAAAACAGTCTCTAACTCACCATCTTGCGCCCGCCTGCACCACACCGAGACGGTATGTTTGGAAACACACATCTCCCTCGCTATCTGGCCAATTGTTTTCCCACTTCGATACAAGGTTACTATATGTGTCTTCTTCACAATTGATAGAGATTTGCCCGGCATAATGCTTTATTAGACCTGGAGAAGGCGGTAGAAGATGGGGGTGTAGGAAGGTTGGAGAACCAAACACAACAACCTCTTCCTATGATGACTTTGAAGATACAGAGCGGGCAGGAGCAAGGAATCTACAGCAGAAACCCTAATACACTGCCAGATATACAAAAAACGTAAAACAATTCAATCGCTCCCACCGAAATTGTCAAAACAGCTAAGGACGTTATTCCCGCCCCAAGTCTTTTGGCGTCCTAAGTTTTTTTGCGCCGACTTTACTGTTCGGATCAGCTGCGATGGTGTTTGGGGTACAGTGCCTTATCAACCCTGCGTTGGTTTACTGCCACTTTATTACTTTTTCTGCTTTTGTGAGTGTCTCCTTCTGTCCTGATGTTCTAGGCTGTTAGTTTTAAGTTTTAAGTTTATATTTTTTACACATTCTATAATCCTACTGTCTGTTTTATATTTTATTAATGTAGCAATTAACTTTTCTCTTTTCACTGAGTCATAGACCTTTTTGAAGTCAATCGCTGCCACAAATAATTTATTTGTTTGTATGCGTTGTTGATGCAGTGTTGTTTTAATTATAGGTTGTCCTCCAGTCTCCTTCCCTTTGTCAATCCTGCTTGTTATTCTTTTAGTCCAGTTCCCACTGTACAAAAAAAGGCTTTCGTTGTAATTTTTTGGAGATTTGCAAAACTGTACATTTTCATAAAGCTTAGGACCTCCTGAAGAAGGAAATCAATGTTTACATTTTTTCAATCACAATATGGCGGCCAGCTTGGTTTTTCAAAGTGGCGGCCATTTTCGCCTGGATTTCACGATATCTCTTCTTCTAATGGTGGTAGCCATCTGATCTTGGTGTCTAAATATACTTTTTCAAGGGCGAGGAATGTAATGGAACAGTGTTTTTGCAATGAATCATTATACTTAAGCTCGTATTCGTAGTCACATACCATGATTGCTTGTGGTAATTGCTATGATTTTGTTCCATTTCTACTCCGTCAAAATTATTCACTTGATCTTGTAGCTGCCGTGGAAAGTACAAGAGCAATCACAACAGAGGTGGCATTACATATTGATTTAATTAGGCCAAGAGAAAAAATTAACAATGACCACTAGGGTGTTTCATTTTGTCGAAGTCGGTTTTCCAGGAGGTCGAGCGAGTCGGTGCCAGGGAGCAGATCATTGGCCTTTCCTTCGATACGACGGCCTCGAACAGCGGCATGCTCGCAGGCGCCTGTGTACACCTGGAAAATCTCCTCGGTCGCTCCCTGCTCTGGATGCTGGTACGTGGTGCCGTCTGAAGGATCATGGCTGGCATGCCAGCCAGAGCAGGGAGCGACCGAGGAGATTTTCCAGGTGTACACAGGCGCCTGCGAGCATGCCGCTGTTCGAGGCCGTCGTATCGAAGGAAAGGCCAATGATCTGCTCCCTGGCACTGACTCGCTCGACCTCCTGGAAAACCGTCCTTGCGACTTCTTGTCCCGTTCCATCTTGTGCGACGGGGACTCCCAGGATCTCCTCGAAGTTCTGCCCTGTCGCAACCACGGCAATGCGGTCCTCTGAAGCCCATTTCGAAGTCGCTTTCGGTAGTAGTTTGCCATCCCAGTGGAGAACCAACGGAGGAGGATCCTTGAAGGCCTCCCTTTCCAGTTGAATGGCAAGTGTCTCCCTGTTCCTGGTCCTTGAACGATGGACAGTGCTCGGCGAAATGACAAGCTGACTGACATCGTGGCCCAAGTCCTTCGCTGTCGTGATGTAAGTGCTCGAGGCCTGACGCACGGACAGCCCTTCTCGGTCCCAGGCCGACGGTAGCTCGATATTTAGGGACAGCTTGTTTGTTGGTGCTCGCCGGGGTAATTTTGTTGCCGGTGCCTTGAAGTCGCCGTCCTCATCTTCCGACGAAGTAGTAGACAATGAGGAAAGGCCAGATCGCGTATAGGGGACCTTCTCCAGTAGGCGTTCCGTTTCAGCCTCCTGCTTCCGCTTGCGGTTTTCCAACTTCTTAGCGGCTTCCTTTTTCTTCTTTTCATTCGCCACTTCGGCGACATCGACGCCGGCCATGGACGAACTGGAACGATCTTCTCTCTGCGAAATGAGGAAGCTTTTGTCCTCATCCAAGATATCCCTCCTTTCAAGAACGTCTGCGCTGGAGATGTCGAAAAGATCTTACAAGTCGCCCTTCCAAATCTTCCGCTTCACCTCGGCCCGGTCAGTTATCCTATTCCGATCCTTCTTCAGGGCTTGGTACTCCTCGAACAGATTTTTGACGTTCTTCCTAATGTTCGCGTCGGTTTTCGTTGTCAACTTCGCCTTGCCCCAGATGGCCTTCAGCTTCTCACTCGTTGCCGACACGGAATCAGAGACAGTTTTCTTGAATACGTGGTGCTGATACATGAAGAAAAGGAACACTTGCTCCCGCGAGGGCAAGCGAGCACCAAGGATGTCTGGTTCTGGAGCTTTGTCGAGCAGCCACATCTGCGAAGACTTTCTAGTAGCCGCCATTTTACCTAAGAAAGAAAGAAAAAATGTATTTCACAAAGGGATTTCACGGAATTGACTGCAGCCCGATATACGGGCGAAAGTGCGCGACCCCTAAACCCTAATGGAATGAGCTGAAATTTGGCACGACACTTCACCAGCATATATACTACACGGGCAGCATCGATATGAACCAAAACTATCGACTTCGACTGGTTCATCATATAGGTTATTAACAAAATTTGTAAACCATGATTCTACCTCCTTTTATATTTTTAGGTATATAATCTGATGTATACAGGGTGGCAACTGTCAACGAGGAGACCATCTTTCCTAGAACGTAAACACAGCCTTAGGTGCCACCTACCTTCTCATTCTCCTTTTCTTAAAAGGATTGTCATTTCTCTAATCTCCATCTTGCCCTACCACAAGACTTGAGTTTCTTCGTTGTCGGTTCCCTCCCTCTGTTTACCCTTCTATATTTTTTTTTTTATTATTATTATCATTATTATTATTTTTATTACAATTATTATTATTATTATTATTATTATTATTATTATTATTATTATTATTATTATTATTATAATAAATATAATTTGCATTAATATTATTATTATTATTACTATTTTTTCATTACTATTGTATTGAATATTCTTATTAGTAACAAATTAACAAATAATTTAACTTTGCCTGAAAAGCTTAGCTTCATAGAGGCATGCTGCAGCTGTACAACATAATTTGTTAAAACGTTGTCTATCTTAAACAACTGTAAGCTATGAATATATGTTTCAAATGTTTCAAAATGTTTCAAATATTTCAAATGTTTCAAATATCAACATTTCTCATATAGCTTTTCATTTACCATTGCGTAATCTATTACGCTCCTTTTTCCTCCACTTTCACAGGTCTATGTTCCTTTACACTTGATATCATTGTTAAGGAGTATTAGTCGAAAATCTTCCATCAAGTTGACCACCATATTTCCTCCTGGTGCAATAATTATGTAAATATTAAATATGTAAATATGTAGACATTGAATGTATTTTGTATTTTTTTACTCTGGCTAGAAAATTATATGTACATTTTATTATATATATATATATTAGATTATCTTGGTAATTTATTTTCTTTCCCATGCTGTATATTGTATTCTCATAGATATATATTTCAATACCTTTATTAAAAAGAAAAACTATAATATTTAATTTTAGTACCACAATAGTTGAGGCATTGAATGTTATGTTATTGTTGTCCTGTCTTGAAAATTATATGTAGTATAGAGAAATATTTGGCATGTGCTTCTAATCATTACAGGCGTCTCCGTCAGGCCGTCAGTCCCCTGACCCCCACTGCCCCTGGTGCAGGAACGTCTCTTGAGACTATTGAACACTTTCTGCTGCCTCCCGCCAGGTGGCAGCATGCTCAGCGAACGTAAAAGTCCGCGGCGGGGTAGTTGATATTGGTGGTTGCCGGACAGTAAATACTAGAGTAGGATAAACGTCCGGGGGTGGGTAATGGCATCAGACTGTTGCGAATCCCGGATCAGTGCTTCCCCCTATTAGTCCTGGAAAACGAGGTTTGTGTGTACTCTATATATACGATATATATATATATATATATATATATTATATATATATATATATATATATATAATATATAATATAATATATATATAATATATATATATAATATATATATATATATATATTATATATATATATATATATATATATATATATATATATATATATAGTATATATATATATATATATATATATATAGTATATATATAGTATATATATATAGTATATATATAATATTATTATTATATATATAATATATATATATATATTATATATATATATATATATATATTATATTAGTATATATATATATATATATATATATATATATATATATATATATAATATATATATATATATATATATATATATATATATATATATATATGTTGATATTTCAGGGTGGCAAAGACACTTGTCATTCTTCGGGTTCTTTATGCGCGTGCAACGTTTCGCCAAATGGCACTTTGCATCATCAGGCTAGCATGGTGAGAGTGTAGCTCCCGTGACGGTCTGTGTATACCTGCCCTCCCTGGTGTGGTAGGACGATTTTTAGTTGATATTCTTAGGTTGATACATGTTGATATTTCAGGGTGGCAGGGTCTTTGCCACCCTGAAATATCAACATGTATCAACCAAAGAATATCAACTATATATATATATATATATATATATATATATATATATATATATATATATATATATATATATATATATATATATATATATATATATATATATATATATATATATATAATATATATATATATATATATATATATATATATATACAGTAAACTGTCGATAAACCGAACCAAGTGGGGGAAATGGTCGATCGCAATATCCGATAGTTTGGTTTATAGGATGATCAGTTGTCCGCCTCATAAACAAAACTCTTGAGGGGCGTCGTTCGTTTATACGTGTTCAAACAAAGTAAACTGTATGTACAGTATTTACATCACAGTCTTTGATCAAACTTCAAATCTGTGTTCCTGACTGCCTTGGAGACACACCCAACATTCTTGACCATTTCCTAACCTTTAATCCTTCTGCTTACTGTATGCTTCTTCCTTACTGTCTGCTTATGTAGTCGTGCTTGAATGCCATTAATTAAAGTACCAGTAAGACGCCTTAGTCGGCGAAGGACGAGCGAGCCCGTAGAAACCCGATAGCTAGGAAATTTGTCTGCTGTCATCTAAACTCCATTTACCTTTGCCTTTTTACGCTGAAACTGTTGTTTTATATATTTGCCTAATTCAACTTTTTCCACCACTCTGCTTAGTTACTCACCTGAGACTTTTTGTGGCATTAGTTAACACAGTCCGCCGCGTGAAGGCTGCCACAATGGACTGCACCATCGCTTTTTGTTAACCCAGAAGGAGGTCCTGGCAAGTGGCGGAACAGAGAACATTCATCGCCACATAGCTACATGGTAAATAAAATGTAAAGAAGCATATATACCACTGTATCTGTACCACAGTGGTCTATGATCGAAGTTATCACTGACTAGTATAAATAAATTGCCTACATGAGAAAATAATATAACTTGTGTTTTGGTGACACTATTTATCAGGGTACCACATTCATCGCCACATAGCTACATGGTAAATAAGCTGTAAACAGTGGCGTACCGAGGGGGGGGGGTCCATGCGGCCATGCCCCCCCCCCTTTGGCAAAGAATAAATTTTAATAAATTATTGGCAGCTCCCTTCGCTCGCTGCCGCTTACCATAAGACCCGTGGAACCAAGTTTCCGCCAAAAAGTGTATAACTACTCCTAAATATTGTCGGATTGAGCTGAAATTTGACATGCAAGTAGTGCTGTGCAAATCAATGGGGGTCGTCGGATTTTTTTTTGTTGCGTAAAACAAGCCCTTAATGAGTAATTAGCGTAAACTACTCCTAATTATTCTCGGATTGAGCTGAAATTCGACATCGAAGTAGTTCTTTCAAAATCAATGGGGGTCTGTGTAACAAACTTTTTGCGTAAAACAAGCCCTTAATGAGTAATTCACGTAATGAGTTAATTGGCTGGAACGTGGCTCGCTGCCACGTTCCAGCCGCAAGAACTGAGCCAAAAGCAAAGGGGTCAGAGGCTGGATGTCTATACTTGATATATATATATATATATATAATATATATATATATATATATATAATATATATATATATATTATATATATTATATATATATATATATATTATATATATATTGGCCCCCCCCCTTTTCAATTTTCTGGGTACGCCACTGGCTGTAAAGAAGCATATATTCCACTGTATCTGTACCACAGTGGTCTATGATCGAAGTTATCACTGACTAGTATAAATAAATGACCTACATGAGAAAATAATATAACTTGTGTTTTGGTGACACTATTTATCAGGGTACCACATTCACCGCCACATAGCTACATGGTAAATAAGATGTAAAGAACCATATATACCACTGTATAGTGGTCTATGATCGAAGTTATCACTGACTAGTATAAATAAATGACCTACATGAGAAAATAATATAACTTGTGTTTTGGGTTCCTTATTTATCAGGGTACCACATTCATCGCCACATAGCTACAAGGTAAATAAGATGTAAAGAAGCATATAGGTAATAATGGAGGTCAACAAAAGGATAATTTTAATATATACATCTTTGTTTAATATTGAGTGCAAGTAGAGTAGTAGTGTACAGTATACTGAGCCAAATTTTTTTTTGAAAACGTGAGTAGTAAGGTCTGTAGCGAACGTGAAACTCTCCTCCATTATAACCACCATATATACCACTGTATATGTACAACAGTGGTCTATGATGGAAGTTATCACTGACTAGTATAAATAAATGACCTACATGAGAAAATAATATGACTTGTGTTTTGGTTTCCTTATTTATCAGGGTACCACATTCATCGCCACATAGCTACAAGGTAAATAAGATGTAAAGAAGCATATATACCACTGTATCTGTACCACAGTGGTCTATGATCGAAGTTATCACTGACTAGTATAAATAAATGACCTACATGAGAAAATAATATAACTTGTGTTTTGGTGACACTATTTATCAGGGTACCACATTCATCGCCACATAGCTACAAGGTAAATAAGATGTAAAGAAGCATATATACTACTGTATATATATACAAAGATGTTGTGATAACTAGGGAAATGGTAGAAGAAAGTATAGACGGAATGAAGAATTTTAAGTCACCAGGTCCAGATGAAGTGTATCCCAGAGTACTAAAAGAATGCAAAGGGGTTGTTAGTGATGCGTTAGTGCATATTTTAAGTGTCTTTTTAACTTGCCCTCTGCGGGTCCCATTGTGTCACTGGTCTACGCCAGTGACCAGCAGGGTTCAACTCCGTATCACACCAAGGGACGCTAAGGGCGACATAATGAATCTGCAACAACGTTGAGCAACGCGGTAAATAAACAAGGTCCTCCTGGGCAGCCACTACAGCCCTGTGGGGAGCGCCTCGGTTCACAGGAATCACAGACACAGTGTTACAGTTCAGCTAACTCAGTTAACACGAAACATTGGAACTAAATCCCGCTCATTGTGGCGGTCAGGTCCAGAGAAACGTTGAAAGTGACAGTGGCGAAACCAAGGCAGCAGTGTAGAGCACCTCAGGGACCCGTCACCCGAGGGGCGACCTGTTACCTTGGTGCGCACTGCGTTGTGGTATGAGCGAGAGTGGCAGAACCTTCCACGACGGCTGCCGGGCCCAGATTTGCCTGCTGCTATTTTTTGGGGCAGTGGCCAGTGCTGAGCCAACAGACACATGAACACGTACCACACGAGTATAGAACTCTGTACGAAACGGTAAAATAAGAAAACGACATATGACGGTAACTAATAGATTTTACAAGTTATTGTAGAATGACTTAATGATGAACCGTTGGACCTGGTGGTTAAGACAATTATTGTTGACAGATAAAATAATTATAAATATATAATTCCAGCTTCCTTATAAATATGACATTGAATTATAGGTCAGCATGTCTCGTAGCCCCAGGTGTAAGGTTTCGTACCCCTGGTGGTACAGCTACCCCAGGTTAAGAACCACCAGTCGTGGGCGTTGCGATAAGTAAAGCGATAATGCGATAAAGCGATAATATCGCTTTAACCGAAAATTTACCGCTTATCGTTTATCGCAAGACCGGAAAAACTTATCGCTTATATTTATCGCTTTCAAATTTCCCGCGATAAATCCAGCGATAAAGTAGAAGACGAAAAACCGTTACGGCGGGAGGTTACAGGCTCATTGTTACGCGGCAAACAGATGCGGCCAGGCGCCTGGCGGCCCGCGCTTCTGTTGTCAGTTTCTTTGAATAGCCCCCCAAACTGGACGCATCTGATCTCAGCTCTGTGTTTCATTGTGCTACCAGCGATCCAAAGCTTCTTTGTGTGTTATAACTTATATATACTTAATTCTTATTGTATATTGCTATCTTAACAAAATACTAATTAATATATATAGTTTTATATATTTTTTGCGTTTTGAGGTGCGCCTCGCGCGTGCAAAACGTCGCGTGTAAAACGTCGCGGTTTTGTGTTTTTAACTTTTCCTTTTCAGGAAATCGTTTAGGTTTTTGCGTTTTATATTGCGTTATTATTTAGTGTCGCGGCGGGCGCGCTTCATTGTTCGAGATAGTAAATTTAGTGATTAGTGAGTGTCAAGATGTCAGGCAAAGGACAGTGGGGACTTTTTTTCCGCGTGGAGGCCAGCAGCATGATGTGACTCAGGAAGGGAGCGGAACATTTCCGGGATTTTCGGATCTGTGGACATTCCCACCATCTCCCGCTCGAGCTCCCTCATGTCCCTGGGCAGTGAGCCAGAGGACAGCCGCCCTGGCACCCAGGCCAGTGACCAGGTAACTTTTGTGATTGCGGGTGGCTGCAGTATTTTCGAGCCAGGAGCTGCAGACCATCAAAGAAAAGAGGGCCCCGGCTCAGCGAGGAGGTCAGCGCCGACCCATTTGCAGAGCTGTGTGACACAACCCAGGCTGACCAGGAGGACGACCTGGAAGAGGACATCAAGAAGGACTGCTGGCTTGGAAGAGGAGCAAGGAGGTAATAAGACATTGTGCTTAAAACTTATTGCTTTGTTCTTACTACTAGCAAATGTAATGTTGCGATAAAAAATGTTGCGATAATTGCGCTAACAAATGTAATATTGCGATAATATAAATTAAATATTTGTAATTGTTGCAGCAACACTGAAGAAGTCGCACTTCCCAGCAAAGTATAGGGACCAGTGGGTGACCCTCTTCATCAAGTACAACACTGGATCCCAAGCTCAGCAGCAGTGGAGCGATTATTCAGCACAGCTGGGGACGTCCTGAGGCCAAAGAGGGCGTGCCTCAGTGAGGGCAACTTTGAGTACCTGGTGTTTCTAAAGGGAAACCTCCACCTCCTCAAGCAGAAGTTCAAGGTGCCAAGGGGGGTGGATAGGAGGATGAGGAATGTTTTAAATTTTTGTATTTGTGGTTTGTGATGTTGTGCTGTGATAGTTTTGTTAATTTGTCTTCATTAAATGTTGTTATAAAGTAATAAATTTTAATTTCGGGTTCTTTTGTCTTTTATTAAGTAATATATGGGTTTTTAAGTATAAAAAAGAGGTTTTTAAATGCATAAGTAGCAAAAATAGAGTATTTTTGGATTTATCGCAGGACTTATCGCTTATCGCTTTAAGGTATTTTGGAAATTTATCGCTTTATCGTTATAGGACTTAGCGGAAAAATTTATCGCTTTATCGTTATCGCTTTATCGCAGAATTTATCGCTGCCCACCACTGAGAACCACTGCTCTAGATAGTGTCACATCGGCAAGTATCATATACCAACATCCCAGCAAACACACTACGTAAACCTTACGTTTTGAGAAGGTAGCGTTTTGGTAACGTTAGGAAAAATTTGTAATATATACGTAATCATACGTTCGCTTTTTGAATTGTGTATGTTTTTATTTAGGTAGTGTTTGGTTACATCACTACGATACGTTTTTTCAACGTAATTAATACGTTACAGAAATACGTGTTTCTTCTACTAATATATTACGTAGTGGTTTTACGTTTCCAATTACGTATTTATAACATCATGATGTAAAGTGATATTAGAGGATTCAAAAACGTTTTATATACATAATGAATACGTGGATACATATGTTAAAGATACGTAAGTATAACGTTAATATGACATAAACCGTTATTGATCAGTAACAGGACTTTTATGTTAAACCTGTAAGCAATTCTAGGGATGTATGAACACAAGAGAAAAGTTTCATTCATATCAGATTTCAAAGGTAAACTTTTCGAGTTCACATACATCCAGTTTACCACACTCTCTCTCTCTCTCTCGTCTCTCGCCTCTCTCTCTCGCTCTCTCTCTCTCTCTCTCTCTCTCTCTCTCTCCGTCTTCTCCCCTCTCTCTCTCTCTCTCTCTTATTCTCTCTTATTCTCCTCTCTCTCCTCTCTCTCTCCCTCTCTCTCCGTCCTCTCTTTCCCGTCTCTCCTCTCTCCTCCCTTTTAGNGAAGGTCTATTCCCCATAACCATTTTGCGCGAAATCATCAGAAGTCAAAAAAGTCAACTGGCCATGGGGGCCGCTCATGCGTCCCCGGGTCCCGGTGCGATCCCAACACCGATGAGGTTTGTCGTACCACGCCGTCTGGGCAGGGGAATTTTTGGCTCCAGGGTTGTCTCGGGCGATATGTCCCAAAAAATTCAACTCGGTCTCCCATGCTACCTTCTTTTTCCACTGTAAACCCCGGGGCAGTGGTACTTTATTTGCCATGAAAAAAACCTTCTCATTCGAGAGTACTGCAATATCTTTTGGGCAGCGGGATGTTTCTCCCGCTAAATTTTGGGGGGGCGTCTGAAGCAGGCTTCGTCTGTTTCTCATGCCTTAAAATGGGATGATCGACTTCTTATATTACCGCTAATCCAAACCCGCGGCCGCGTTTAAGGTCCCGACTGGGTTGGATGAACCCAAAGACCAAACGCTCGGGGGGGAAAAAATCGTCGTTCTCCCCCATCTTCAGGGCAGTCCCAGGTAATCCCGCAATACCGGGTTTCCCGGGCTTTTTGGTGTCCTTTCGTAAGTCGCCCTTTTTGGACCATCACCACAAACCCTAATGGGGGGAAATCACTAAAAACCCCCCCCGGGCCCAACCGGGCTGATAACTGGTTTTGGGGTAAACGGGGGGGGGTTTTTCATGCAAACTCATTGGAAAGGAGCCTTGGCGATGTAGGGGTCGGGGAGTTTGGTTATCCTTTTGTTGTTTTTGGGATCCCTTTTAGCGCTCCAGGGGTACATTTTTTTTTCATTTTCATTCCGCCGCGCGGGGGGAGGCCAGCTTGCTCCGGGGCTCCTGCCCCCCCAGCCGCCCCACGGCCGAGATTTCCGGGGGGATTAATTCCCCTGGGATACTTGGTGGATTTAACCACCCCATCTTCTATTTTCTTTTTTTTTCTCATCTTCACTGTCTTTTTTAATATTCTTTTGCGCTTATACCCAAAAAGTAAATATATATAGCACCTCGATAAACAATCTTTTTTGAAATCAGGAAGCGTAGCTTTGCTTGTTACGGTTCATTTATACAGGGCTGGCTTTTTCTGTCGGCCCTTTGCCTTGCACCCCTCGTCCCCGGGGCGCCGGTATCTAACATGTAACGGCATTTTTTTTTTTTTTTTTCTCCGTGGAGCCGCCTGACACCCCCGTCACGGGGAAGCGAGCCACTGGCCGGGGCCTCTCTCATGCTGTTGTTTTTCGCGGGTGGCACCTGTCCCTCCCATACGTGTAATCCTCACCATTCGACATGATTTGTTCCCCTCGGAAAGCACCTGCTGCCTTCCTCAGTCAAGAGGCAGCTCGGCAATCTCACCATGTAGGGACCTCTTTTTGTTTCATTCACGGGAAAAATTTTAAAAAAACAAATTGTTGAGTTAGTTTTTTGAGCTTATTTAGACTAAAATTGGATGCTGATTCAAATCTGTAGTCATTTTTTTCTAGCACGTAAAATTTTTTTTCTCCACGTTTACCCCCCAAATAGAAAAATTTCCCCTTGTGTCCGTCCTATAAACCAATGCCTCATTCCGAATTCCAGTGCCAGTTTTCAAAACTCCCTCCTCTAGAAATCTGAGTGAGTTGAAAAACGCAGTGACAGCAATGATCGATTTTGCTTTTCACAGATTCAGTTCGTAGGGGATTTATCACACGGTTGATGATTTAGACTGTTTTGGGCCCCCAAAAAAGCTTCAGAAATACTATCTCAAGACTGAACGAAAAAACATACTTAAAACGGGGATGAAGGTATCTATTTTTCGAACCAAGAAGTACATTTCTGCAGAAACTTTCGAATGCCACGGTTTTGTGTTTTGCCAAAACATTCCTGGTTATTAAAGGGAAATTGGGGCTTTCAATCTACAATCCAAATGAATGGCGATTGTTTATTGTAGCTCAAAGCGGAGTTTGAAGGGTTCCTTCTACCAATGGCAATTTGTTTGGCGCAGTCCCTATTGGCTTTTCGGTCTGTCTTCTGAAAAATATGGAGATAAAAAGAGATCTTGAGTTTTTTGCAATAGACAACACATTGGGGATCATCTGTGTTCCCTTTAAAAATGGTGCCCTTCCTTCTTGGTCAAAAACGTGGATACAAAAAGTACCCCTGTTTTCTCTGTATGTGGGATAGCAAAGCTCGAAGAAGCTTGAGTTCAACGAATTGCCTCCGAGATCTGATCTTAACCTGGAATCCAAACATTGTACATGAGCCACTTTTGGGCAAAAAAATAATTTTCCCCACCTCTGCACAAAAACTGGTCTCATGAAAAAATTTTTAAAAAAGCATTGTCAACTGATGGCGCTGTTTAAATACATCATCTTGCATTTCCTGGATTTCCCAATTAAAAAAATCAAGGCCGGGGTTTGATGGCCCACAAATTCGACAGCCATAAAAGTAACATTTAAACGTACATGCAACCTTGAAAAAAATTTTGGGCTATCTTAAAAGACGTCGTCAAGAACTTTCTTGGAATACACGTGCAGAAATTCACAAATTGTTCAGAAACTTTTGGGAGAGCTACAAGCGCTTGGTTGAAACTGGTATTAAGTACTTTTTTGCATAGCCATTTTCCCCAACTTTCCAAAAAATCTTGGTGTGCTACGACGAGCGGGGTGAACGATTTCACCAAAGATTTGAGGTTAGGGGGAAACTTACCGGGGGTAATGGGATTTGCATATGATGGCGCTATTTTTTTACATCAAACGCGTGCCCCAAAGTTAAACCTCCAGACAAAGCACAAACGAAAATTTTTTTCCCTTTAACCTGCACACAATTAAAAGCCTTATCCTTTCAAAAAACTGATTTAAAAAAAACTTCATTCATCCTTTTCTGTCATTTTTCATTGTATTTTTAACTTTGCAACTTTTTTAAAAAAAGCACTGTTACTGTTTTTACAGTATTTTTCATATTTTTTAAAAAAACGAAATCCTACGTTAAAAAATTTTAACGTATGGAAAAACGAACCAGTTTTGGATTAGCCCCAAAATTACTTAAAAAAAGTGTCCCTAACTAAACAAAATTTGTTCCCCAGTGTTATTTATACTTTATTTCTCCCTTCCGTCTTTTTAAAGTATCCCTTTTTGCGTCTTGTTAACATAAGTAATTTAAATATAACGCACTCATACAACTTAATTACTGTACAATCCATAGTTGTAAAAAAAGGTAGCGTAGCTTTGCTGTTAAATTTGGGCCTTCCTTGTCTACCTATACTGTAGCATAGGGGGCGGGGCAGACGGGTTCTGGCTTTCCTTTTTTTTTTCCCCCTTTTGATGAATTTTTAAATTTTTCATATTGCTTTTTTTATATTTGCTTCCTCTTATCTTAGGAAACTTCGTTTTTAAAAGTCGTCATGGGTATATTGGTATTTATAGAGCCTACTATTGGCTATAATTAACTTGAGTTTATCTAAAGGAAAAGTTCATTCTCACACAAATGCCCCATGGTGGCAGCTAGTTGGGGGAAGAAAAAAAAAATTGCCTAGCTGACTCTTGTCACTTTTAGTCTACTAGGGTAGCCGCCCCTATATCCCTATAGTGAACCGGGAACTGTTGATAAAAAGGGTTTTTGCTTAAAATAAAATGTACACCCTAAGGATGCAGAAACTGCGGGTGCAATTTGCATTTGTTGAGAAATTTGCATTATTGACCTAATTAGCATTTTCATATTATTTTCCCTTTTTAAACCCGCCTATAGATTCCCCTAGGGGTGTCTAGACCAAATTTTTTAAGTTCTCAATGATGAAAAACTGCAAGATGCACTGTGTATTTTTTTTTTTGGGCCATAAATTGTCTAATTAGCATTTTGATTGGGTATGTCACGAAATTACGAATATTCCCTATTTGACATAGCTTTGTTTAAATCAAAACAAAAAATCATTTTTTTAAAATTTATATTCTAAATCAAAATATTTGTTCTTTAAAACAAAAATTAGCACTGTGACAATGGAGTTGTCTTGGAAAAGGTCTGACGGATCAAAAATGAAAAATCGTCTGGTCAACTAAAGTATTTAGTGTTTGGAGTATGTTAGTGTATTGGGTAGTGTTAGTGTATTTGGGGTAGTGTTAGTGTGTTGGAGTATGTTAGGTATTGGAGTAGTGTTTGTGTGTTGGGTATGTACAAGACAAAAACTGGAACTTCGACGAAAAAGGGCAGATGAAATAAAAAAAATGAAAAATTTAAAGGGTTTAAAATGATTTGACTAATGCTTCATGTTCGCTTTTAATGCCAGATTATGTGATAACAATGCTGTTATGTTAAACAGGTTTTTTTCTCCTCTAACTCATAGAGTTATTACACTTTTTGTAGCTAAACCCGCCCCTTAAAGATAACGATGGCATATTTTTGCAGCAACAGGGAAATTTTGAAAAAGAAAAACTCCCCCCTTTTTATATTTTTGATTTGTCAAAAATTTTGTTTTTAACTTAACTAAAATTCAAATTTTCCTAAACTAAATAATCTAACCTAGCTTTTTTTTAAAATATGAAATCTGGGTTGTTTTGTAGCTGTCTATTAAATTATCAATCGTATTATCACATTCTTGCTGCCACTATTTCCATCTGGAGCTAAAAACCTCCCCGCCACCTTCGCCCCCCTGTATATTTCCTAACTAGTAAAAATATAACCAAAAAAATTCCCTTTTTACCTAATAACCTAAATACCCTAACTGGGGGGTGAAAAAAAGGGTTTTAAGATTGGGGGATAAATTTCTGGGTATGAAAAAGGGATAAAAAATTGAAAACACAGCAAAAAAATGTAAAAAATGCATTTTTAAACCAAACTCCTATTGACCATACTCTTCTGAAAAAACTGCGGGGCTCCACCATCCAGACCTAACTAACCTAGCTCAACCGGGGGATTGATTACTAACCCTTTGCTCCTGAGGCCGGGGGTTTTTGCTCACCACCAGATCCCCCTTGTTTTTTTTTTTTTTTATTCCTGCCGGCGGGGAATGGCAGTTTCAAACCAAAACTCTCTTTCATAAATGGGGAAAACTGCTCTCCCCCCGAACCCCCCTTAGTTAAATAACCTAACCTGGAAATTGATTCGCAAAACCTTTCCTCACTAGGGGTTTCACCCCCCCGACCCCCCTTTTGTTTTTTTTGTATGGGGGGGGTTTAAATACCCTTAGCGTGAAACTATGTATGGGGTTCTACTGTAGGTTTAATACTTAAAGGTAAAATTTGTGTTTTTCCCCTACTCTCCCACTTCCCCCCAAACAGTTTGGGGACCTTTGGGAATGCGGGGTTTTCAGGTGGGGGAACAAATTTTGCCTCGGAAACACGTAAATTTTGATTTAGGGGGGGAGTTGTGTGGGAGGGGGTAAAATTCCCCAGATCTAGAGTAATTTCCTTTTAAACTAGAGAAAATTTTCCTAAACCAAATTAACCCAAACCTACGGGGGCTTTTACCCCCCGATAACTCCTAACCAAATCTACCTAAGCTAACCGAATAAAAACTAAACCCAAGCTAACCAACAAACCAAATCTAACCTACCTAACCAAAAAGTGTGAACTTTCATCCTCACTAATGATGACCGAAATTTTCGAGAACCCCCCCCAAAACCCCCGCATAGGAGCTAGGTTATTTTGTTTAGGTTGGTTAATTTGGGTTTGATTAGGGTAGGTTATATTTGGGTAGGTTAGGTTGTTAGATTTGGTTTGGTTAGGTTTGCTTTGGTAGTTTAGGTTACTTAGGTTAGATTTATTTTGGTTTTGCTTAGGGCTTGGATCTTTTACTCATTAACTAAAAAATTAGGTCTGACACCCCTAGGAAATCTATAGGCGGTTTTAAAAAGGAATAATCAAAATGCAAATTTGGTCATAAAGCAAAATTTCTCCAAATGCAAATTACATCCAGCAGTTTCTGCTCTTGGATGTGTAATTAATTTCAAACATAAAACCTACTGTCTCAACATTTCCAGGGTTTCCCATAAGGGGATATAGGGCGGCTACCGTGAACTAAAATGACAAAAGGGCACTAGAGCATATTTTTTTATTAAAAAACTTTGCTCACCATGGTGCTTTTTGTGAAATGAATTTTTCCTTCTGATAAACTCAAGTTTTAAAAGCCTTTTAGTAGGCTCTTGAAATACCCTATACCGATGACGATTTTAAAACAAGATTTCCTAAATAAGAGGAAGCAAATATAAACAAATGCAAACACTGAAATTAAAAATTCATTCACAAGGGGGAAAAAAAAGGGAAGCCAGAACCCGTCTCCCTGCCACCTATAGCTACTGTAAATAGGTAGACAAGGAAAGGGCCAAAATTTTTAAAAGCAAAACTCGCTACCTTTATTTACAACTATAGATTCGTACAGTAAATTAAATATCTCTCGCGTGCGCTTTTTTATTCACATTACTGTTAACGAGACGCAAAAGGTTACGTAAAAAACGTGAAGGGGGAAAAAATGTATAAATAAAAGAAAAAAAATGAGGTCGCTACATGGGGAAATGCCGACTGCTCTTGGCTGAGAAAGGCAGCTAGGGTGCTTCCCCACGGAGAAAAAATCTGTCGCTACATGGGAATGCATTTCCCGATATTGTGGAGGGAAAAGGGTCCACCGACAAGAACAAAGGCATTAAGAGGCCGCTGCCTCAGCTGGGCCCCCTTCCCCGGACTGAGGTTGTCAGGCGGCCTCCCCGACGGAGAAAAAACATGCTGCCGTTACTGTTGAATACCCCCGCTGCCCGTGACGAGGGGGTGAAGGCAAAGGGTTCCTGACAAACCCACGCCCCGTATACATGCAACCGTAACAACAAAGCACGCTTCCCTTTATTTACAAGAAAATTTATCTCTCGAGTGTGCCATATATATTCCTTACTGGGGAAAAAGACGCAAAAGATATCTTAAGAAAGCTTTAAGATGAGAAAAATGTATAATGATGAAGATGGTTGGGTTTAAATCCACCCAAGTATCCCACGGCGAATTAAACCGCCACGGAAATCTCCGGGCCCTGGGGTCGACTGGGGGGAGCGGACCCGGACAAACTGTTTTCCTCTCCCCGCGCGGGATGAATAAAAGTAACATCGTACCTCTGGCGCCTCATGGATCCAAAAACACAACAAAATGGATACCAAACCTCCCAGACCGCTACACCGGGCCCAGATTTGCCTGCTGCTATTTTTTGGGGCAGTGGCCAGTGCTGAGCCAACAGACACATGAACACGTACCACACGAGTATAGAACTCTGTACGAAACGGTAAAATAAGAAAACGACATATGACGGTAACTAATAGATTTTACAAGTTATTGTAGTATGACTTAATGATGAACCGTTGGACTCCAGGTGGTTAAGACAATTATTGTTGACAGACAAAATAATTATAAATATTTAATTTCAGCTTCCTTATAAATATGACATTGCATTATTGGTCAGCATGTCTCGTAGCCCCAGGTGTAAGGTTTCGTACCCCTGGTGGTACAGGTACCCCAGGTTAAGAACCACTGCTCTAGATAGTGTCACATCGGCAAGTATCCTAGACCAACATAATCAGGCAAGTGTGTAGATTCAGGAACCGTGTTTAATATAATAGTACAAGGATAAATAGCTGACCACTAAGGAGTTGAAAGAACAAATGTTTATGCGCTACTTTATTTAGCCGTCATTTTCGTATAATTGATATTATTGTTGCAGATTTATGCTAATATGATGCATAATATTCTCAGGAAGACGATGGTGGCACTAGTATTATTTCCTTCAATATCAAATGGTGGTGTCGGAAAACTAGTTGGGAATAAGGTTTGATAAGCCCCGATGGTCGCCGCGCTAGGCTGCGGGCGTCACTCATCACAATACAGCGGGATGCGGGACTCGCTTTCTAGGTATATAACTCTGTGGTGAGCTTATATTCACATCATTATGTAAGAAGACGCAGAATGTATACTTAATAAAAACAGTGAAGGTGAGAAAAAATGTACAAATAATGAAACAGTTAAATCCACCGCGAGTATCTACGGCCGCATAAATCAGATTAAGAAAACACTACAGACTTTGTTGTTTACATCAACGCCTTAGATAGTGGGCTTAGCAGTGACATCACCATGTTTGCTGATGACACTAAGATAGGTAGCATTATTAGATCAGTCTGATATAAACGGTTTGCAGGGAGACTTAAAAGTGCCTCGAGTTAACAGAAAACGCAAGAAGAAAATTGCACACATGCGTAAAACTCTTGCGAATAAGAAATGTACATTTTTTCCGGCTTCTTGCGGCTTCCTCTCCAAAATTCGCCTCTAGAGAGAGAGCTCGACCGCGTACGTCTAGTCTCAGAGACGGATACTGAGAGACTGAAGCGCATTTGTTCGTAAAAAAAACCTTTAGCCGTGGAATGTATCAGTACGAGGCTGCGGAAAATGGGGGGAAGCAATGTTTCCATAATATCTCAAGAACCGTATTGGCTACGAGAAAACGTTATGGAGAGCAAAAAATCCTGATTTCAACAGGCTTCCCTGTGGTATAAGCAGATTTGAATTCCATTGATAAATGACCGAATTAAGTTTGTTTTTAGGTCATATTACCCGAAAAAATATTCCAGAAATCAAGGGAAAATTGCATACATGCGTAAAACTCTTGCGAATAAGAAATGTACATTTTTCAAAGTGGAATACGATTCCTGCAGACACGCTCTCCATCAAGACATAACAATATGTTAGACGGATAAAAGATAGATGTATGGTGCATCAATAAGCTGCTGGTCATTGAACGACACAAGGGTGCGCAAAATATAAAAACTTATATAAAAAAATCTGTATAAGCAATAAAGAAACGGATAGGTGCTTAGGGTAGATCTGGTAGAGCTTAACAAAAAGTATTCATGCCATTTTTGGTCTAGGGTCAATAGTTTCATAGTAAAAAATTGGGTAACGCAATAAAGGTAGTGTTCTGAACATTTTAAGCTGCTAAATTTTTGGGTCTAGTTTTATTGTCATACAGACGTAAAAATGATCTCAATACTAATTGTACATCTTGCGAAGAACAATAATAATTGTTCTAAATATTTTTTTCACAGAACCCTGCCAGTCAAAGAACAGTTTTAAAGTTTTTTGATAGTAAAGAACGCATTTCCCGTATAGATACGGGAAAAGTCAAGGAAAGCAAAGTTGTAGAGCTCCAAAAATCCTGTTTCCAATTCGTTTTAAATCCGCTCTCAGTCCAGTATTTAGACCGACAAATCCCAAAAGCTGTTTTGTGCACGGCAACTGTGTGCAACGTGCACACCGTAACCCACAATGTTACACACTTTATAACGTAAAATGTATTACATACACACACGGGGGCTATGTAGTAGCAGTACCCGATGGATGGGTTGGTTACGAGGAGGCCGACAAATATAACTCGTCACAGGCAGCCTCTGTCTCTGACTTGTTACTCTTGTCTCTGTCTTCTACTGGAATAGTGACACTTATTTCTTACGGCGTCAGTCTTCCGAACCCATCCAGTTGGAAAGACCATGTCCCCGAGAACGACTGTCCCTTGCATGTACTAAGAAGACCAAAGTTGAACCAGACTGTGAACATGGTGAAGGTAAATCATTACGAAAATAATAAAAAATATATAAGGTTTTATCCTTTTGTCATGCTTAAACATCATGCTGTTCTAAAATTGATCCAGGGGTCTGTATTCCTTTAGTATCTTTTTATAGGGACTTGCAAGCGGAGTTTTTTTTCGCCAGTGGTCTAGTCTCTAGTTCAGTGGTTTACTTAACCTTTTTTAGTGCTCGTACCCTTTGAGATCTCATAATTTGTCTCGTACCTCCGATCAGAAAAAAGTATAATTAGAGTAACGAACCTTTTATTTCACTAACTACAATACTACATAGTACACAATGTTACATTGCAGTGACTCTTTTGTTGTTGCATTTCAATTATAATGATTGAAAACGAGGTTCCCGAAGTGCCACACGCATGTCGTCACTTGCATCCAGACGGTTCCTAAACTTTGTTTTGGGTGTAGTTGTGTTGAAAAACGCATAAGAACGTGGTTACAAATGGCACAATCACTTCCAGAGGTCTTTCTGCTAACTGTGGGAATGTTTTGAGTTGTGCACATCAAAACATATCTAGCTGCATTGATTCAAACTGCTTTTGGATTATGTCGTTGGCCTGCCGCTCAACAAGATCATCTTTCAACATATTACTGTTATTCATGGAATCCAGGTTGAACATTATATGGTTCCCGTATCCATCTCTGTGCCACAGAAACCTGTCCATGGTGAAAGTATCCCTGCAAGGAGTGAATCAGCCCTTGCAAATGCTTTCACTTCAGTAACGATGGACACTTCCTCTGCAAAAGCAGCCTCATCTAATGAAGGAAAGTTAACAAAATTCCCTTCTTCAATGCGCCACATCCAAATTGAAAGTTTCTGGGTAAGGGCAAATAACTTCTCTGACAGTTCTCATGTTCAGCATTCTTCCTTGGATGGAGATGTTCAACTCGTTCAAGTGCGTGAATACATCTGTCAGGGCCAGAAGCCACAAAACACTTAAAGACCTTTTTTTGGTCGTTAGTCCAACGACGGAACCCACAGCGCGGAAAAGTCGTAGGTTTCGTCGTTAACGTGCACACTGGCCAACGACTGCTCAAGACCGGTATTAACAGATGTCGGAAGTCTCCAGGCATGCTCATTATTGCTTGGTATGCTATGAAATATCTTTTTTATAGGTGAATGTAGACATATGATTGCATTTGGATGGATATTATTCATATATATGAGTAAAGAGATGAAATGGGGAGTTTTCAAAGCTAAGCCGCCAGATGTCCCTCGCGCATCTCACATCCTCAGCACTTTCAGGCTGAATGATCTATCATTTACCGTAAATTCCCTGTACTTCTTTGGGACATATCAGAATTACCCTTCAATACAACAACTGAAACAGTTCTTAATAAAAAATGTAGTTTATCATTTTATTTGTCTGCACTTGGTGAAAATATTGGCAAAACAATTGAATATTTGAAAACTCAATCTTTAAAAATCGTCTTTTCATAAAAAAACGCAAGTTCAAGCAGAATGAGGCTTCAGGAAATATCTACTTGTATGTAAGCATTCACTGAGTAGCTGTTTTGGGTGTGTCTGTCTGTCTTGCGACGAACATTTAACCAAAACAGAGTGTGGCGTTCAGCATCTCCACAGAAACCATCCCGCCGGCAGGATCTGTTATCATCCACTTTCCTGTAGACACCACACGGGTAGGAACTCAGCACAGCGCCCCCGCTCCTTACCTCACAGCTCATATCTCTGATACTCCTAACTCCTCAATACCAGAAACTGTCATCCTAACTATTATCACCCGCTTATCTCATCACACTCTCTATCCTCTACTGGAATATTCGTGGCATCCGCTCCCACATACCGTTTCCCACATAAAGGAGACTTTCGTCTTTCGAGACGGAAATAGTAAACAAACGCTCTCAACTGTCTTCCATCCCGGACTGTTCGTTGAGGTGCCAAGCACTTAAATTACTTCTTGGTTAAATGTTCGTCGCAAGAGAGACATATACACCCAAAACAGGTACTCAGTGAATGCTTACATACAAGTAGATATTTCCTGAAGCCTCATTCTGCTTGAACTTGTGTTTTTTATGAAAAGACGATTTTTAAAGATTGAGTTTTCAAATATTCAATTGTTTTGCCAATATTTTCACCAAGTGCAGACAAATAAAATGATAAACTACATTTTTTATTAAGAACTGTTTCAGTTGTTGTATTGAAGGGTAATTCTGATGTCCCAAAGAAGTACAGAGAATTTACGGTAAATGATAGATCATTCAGCCTGAAAGTGCTGAGGATGTGAGAGCCTGAGAGACAGGCTTGAGCGTGAGCTTATTAGAAAACTCCCCATACAAGCAAGGGACTCATCCACGTCTGGCAGCGCGGCCTTCGGCAGCAGCAGCAGCAGCATGATGAAGCCCGTGAGGTGGATATCAACACCAACTTCACCAAGGGAGATTGATGTCTTTGGTAATATTTAGTAGGGGAGCGAGAACCCCTTGAGGAATCCTATGATCACTGGTGATATCCTATGGTGCTATCACAGGCGTGGGAGCTGACTGTCTTCTTCAGGAAGGCACAGGTGAGGCGGATAACTGCGGGTTTTTACTCAAAACTTTTGAGTGTGGCGGCTGTAGCCGCCAGCTCCTCCGCCACTGTAGGTTTGGGCAGGATTAAACGTCTTATTACTCGTTATTATACAACTTAGTGATTATGGTGAGATGTTATATATACTTGTCATTATCTAAATCAATGTAGCACCGTGTGTCACCTTAAATAAGGGTGATTTAAAGATGTTATGATGAGGTGACTGATGGCGGGGCAGAGTGACGGAGAGCCCTTGCCGCGGGGCCTCTCCATATCACAAATATTCACTATTTCAACCCCCACACACACCTTCTACCACCAAAACACTAGCAACACAGGCTCCTTACTTATACATCTTATTATCTGATACATTAAAACTCCTTAAAACGCAAGCATTCCGAATAAAACGAGAATTAGTTTGAGATGACGGGGACAGAAAGCGGGGAGAGGCAGTCTGGCATGCCATTCTTGCACGGAAATATGTCTCGCTGACTTGTGATTGGTCGAGAAGTTTTAAAAACTGTTTGTCATTGGCTGGTGACTAGGGTACGCAGTAGGTCCAATGAAAAGTGAAATCTAGATTATTTCGAATTTGGCAGTGTCTTCTTATGTAAAATTGAATTTTAAGGGTGGTTTGTCCTCTTCAACTTTTTGGTTTGAGCACTTCTTGCTATGCAAAAATGGACTTTTATATTTATATGCAAAACATAGCTTAAAGTGCGATTTTGCATAGTAAGAATTGCTCAAATGCAAAAAAGGAATAGGATAAAATCGTCTTATAATTCTAATTTACATAGGAAATTGGCATGCCAAACTTGAGAAAAAGAATTTTTGTTATACGGCGTACCCTAACCAGGGTACCAAAATAGTTGGATTGAGTTATGATGGGAGGAAGGACAAGACCAGGGCGATGGTGCCCGACAGCTATGGGAAACTGCATCCAAGGTTGATCAGGGAGGAGCATGTGTCAATGACAGAGGAGCCATCTGGAAGGTACCTTTGGCACTTTGTACCAGAGGACCCGGTGCCACCTGAGAAGCCTGCGTTCAAGGTGGCTCAGGCTCTCTATGATCTGCTGGTGACATACGACTCCACCGACTCACTGATCGTACTGCAAGGTGACTCAACTAGTGCCAACACGGGGTGGAAGGGTGGTACTCACGCCCATTTGGAGAAGATGCTGGGACGCAAGCTCTTCTGGAGTATATGCGTGTTGCACACAAACGAGTTGTCCCTGCGCCACCTTATCACCAGCATCGACGGGCCTACCTCATCTGACACTGGCTTCACGGGTCCAGTGTGCAATCTGCTGTCCAGCGTGAATGAGCTGCAGTACAACGCAGAGTTCAGAGGAGTGCCAGGCGGTGAAGATCTCACGGAGATACCGGAGTATATCCTGGTCAACATGTCCACTGACCAGCAGGTCTCCTACCAGCTGGTCCAGGCTGTGAAGCGGGGCGTTCTCCCGTCCGAGCTGCAGGAGATCAAGTGTGGCAAGGTGTCCCACTCCAGATGGCTCACCACAGCCCAGTCGCTCGTGTACATGTGAACCAGAAAGCATGGACTGACTGGCAAAGAACTGAACACCCTGGAAAACCTAGTCAAGTACTGCCTGCAGGTGTACTTCAAACTCTACTACGACATCAAGGTTCACCACAGACTAGAGGACGGCCCCAAGCACATCCTCACGCAGCAGAGTGATGAGGTCGCAGCCCAAGAAGGTCCAAACAGCTGTGACCTACGTGCGGACAGGAGCATGGTTCGCACACTCAGAATGTGTCCTCCTCTCGCTGATGGCGAGTCAGAGTGAGGACGACCGCAGGTTCGCCGTGACCCAGATTTTGAAGCTGAGGGCTGGCGAGGAGTATGGGGACACCAGTGTAAGACCTCGCATCACACCCAAGCTGAACTTGTCAGCCACCAGCTTGCAGACACTGATCAGCTGGCAGCCTGGCCAGGTGCACGAGCCGGCATTCACCTGTTCACTGTCCGGGGATCAGATCCAGGAGATCCTGGTCAAGCCGTACGAGGTTCCGGAGTTCTCTATCCACACTCAGAGCACCGAAAGAGTCGTGAAGCAGGTGACAGAGGCTGCGGCAGCAGTGGTGGGGCAGCAGGCCAGAGACGGGTTCAACCGGGCTCGGGCCCACCACCGGGAGACCATGCCCTGCTTCAGGTCTAAGGACATGATGGACACGTTCTAGGCCAACGTAGAGGCTGTGACACTGTGATGTAGTGCCTGATGAACCAACTGATCAGAAAGAACTTACCACGCTAGTCATTTGGAACTCATATTGGTGCATGATGCAATACACAGGACCAACCGGACACTGCGTACTCATTTAAGCATTATTCGATAAGGGTGCAATATAAAAGTCCGATTTTGCATAGTAAGAATTGTTCAAATACAAAAATGGAAAAAGATAAAATCGTCTTAGAATTCCATTTTACATAGGAAATTGGCATGCCAAAGTTGAGAAAAATAATTTTTGTTATACGGCGTACCCTACTGGTGACTGATGATGAGCTTGATGACGTCATTACTCGTCTTAAGCCCGGTTCCCACCTTCCCGCTTGTACGGCCGCCATACAACAATAATGACGTCACCATCATCACCGCTTGAGTGGTATTTGTGGTAACTGGGCACAGTTGGCAACTCCGCTCGAGCGGACACCGCCGAGCGGGAGAGATGACTTGAATTTAACTTTGTACGGCGGCCGTACAGCGGTACGGCGGTGCGGTAGACTTTGTTGTGACGTCTTTGTTGTTGTACGGCGGCCGTACAAGCGGGAAGGTGGGAACCGGGCTTTAGCCAGTCAGCGCCTTCCGACGCGTTAACGACCGACCGAGGGAGGCTTTGTAGCTTTAGTCGTAAGGAAAAGAAGTTCGGAGATGGTCGTTGCTGGCGCTACTACCTTTGTTGCTGGGTTCCCGCCCAGGTATGCTAAGGACAAAATGAACTCCCTGTTTACAAAGTGGTCAGCAATGTCACTGCCTTGATTTATAAGAAACCTCTTGATTTCTTCGTGTAGTTCGAAGACACGTGTAAGTAGTACGTGAGAGCCACCTCACTTCCGTGTGGAAAACAGGAACACTATGTTCAGCTTCAATTTCTTCACACAATGATGCAAAGAGACAAGACAAGACAGACAAAATAATTTTTAATATATAATTTAAACCTCCTTATAAATATGATATTGAATTATTGGTCAGCATGTCTCGTACCCCCAGGTGTAAGGTTTCGTACCCCCTGGTGGTACAGGTACCCCAGGGTAAGACCACTGCTCTAGTTCAAGACTCGCCAGGAGCTACTTTTTTGTCCGTCGTCGAGTAGCCGAAGACACCCACATGCTGCCATCAACTTCCCTCCGACTGCAAGTGTGGCAGACCGGACCAGGGGGAAGCATAAGCCTCAATTAATTACATGTGTCACTCAACAAATCCAGCCTGCGACACCACGAGCGAGGGCCAGCCATCTCAGCCTTCTAGAAATAACATATAAGGCCAACCACCTGAGGCCTCAAGGAAGATAAAAGCCTAAAGGCGCAACAGGTGTGAAATATTAATAAAAATAATACTAAGAAAATAAATATAGGGTGGAGTCAAAAGCTTTTTCGTCTCATCAAGTTCCTCTAACTGACTTTCAGGAGAGCTCGCACGCGTACGTCTAATCTCTGAGACGGAAATGAGAGGCTGAAGCGCGAAGCGCCATTGTTCGCTAAAAAAAGAAAAAAAAAAAAAGTTAGCCTTGGACTGTATCAGTACGAGGCTGCGGAAAATGGGGGAAGCAATAATATCTCAAGAACCGTATTACGAGGGAAACGTTATAGAGGAAAAACAAATCTAGATTTCAACCCGGAGATGGGAGACTGCCTTGGCACGATTGCGTATTGGTCACACTCTATATACTCATGGGTTCCTCATGGAGGGGGGGCCACCCTCCTTACTGTGATGATTGTTTGGTCCCCTTAACTGTGCGGCACTTGCTGGTCGAGTGTCCTAGTCTTGGGGACCTACGTGAGCAAGTTTTGTCCCGGTGTCGCGGGTCGGACGGTGCCTACCGTCTCTCCTGGCATTGGGAGAGAGGTGTTTCTCTCCGGGACACGAAGTCCATACCTTTATTGAGAGGGCTGGCCTTCTCAACAAGTTATGATGTTTTTAATTCACTTATTATTGTTTTTACTGTACTATTGTTCTTTTATGTCTTTTGTTATTTAAAATATTTTTATTCTATCTTAAATTTTGTTTTTTAATTCTACTTTTCTTGTATCTTATGTAGCAGGCGTCAATAACCCCGCAGTTGCGGCGCCTTAAAACTATAATATCTATCTATCTTCGCAAGATGTACAATTGGTATTGAGATCATTTTTACGTCTGTATGACAATAAAACTCGACCAAATTTTTGCAGCTTAAAAATGTCAGAACACTACCTTTATTGCGTTACCCAATTTTTTTACTATGAAACTATTGACCCTAGACCAAAAAATGGCATGAATACTTTTTGTTAAGCTCAACGAGATCTACCCTAAGCATCTATCCGTATCTGTTTTGCTAATACATTTGTATATATTAGTTTTTTATATTTAGCACCTCCTTGTGGCGTTCAATGGACCAGCAGCTTATGATGCACCATACATCTATCTTGTATCCGTCTAACATATGTCATGTCTTGATGGAGAGAGTTTCTGCAGGAATCGTATTCCACTTTGAAAAATGTTAATTTCTTATTCGCAAGAGTTTTACGCGATGTATCAATTTTCCCTTGATTTCTGGAATATTTTTTTTTGGGGTAATATGTCCTAAAAACAAACTTAATTCGGTCATTTATCAATGGAATTTAAATTGCTTATACCACAGGGAAGCCTGTTCAAATCTGGATTTTTTTTGCAATCCATAACGTTTTTCGTAGCTAATACGGTTCTTGAGATATTAAAGAAACATTGCTTCCTCCTGTTTTCCGCAGCCTCGTACTACATTTCCTTGTCTCAGCTAACGTTTCCTTGAACAAATTGAACATCTCCATCCAAGGAAGAATGCTGAACATGATAACTGTCAGAGAAGTTATTTGCCTTTACCCAGAAACTTCCAATTTGGATGTGGCGCATTGAAGAAATGAATTTTGTTAACTTTCCTTCATTTGATGAGGCTGCTTTTGCAGAGGAAGTGTCCATCGTTATTGAAGTGAAAGCATTTGCAAGGGCTGATTCACTCCTTGCAGGGATACTTCACCATGGACAGGTTTCTGTGGCACAGAGATGGATACGGATCCATATAATGTTCAACCTGGATTCCATGAATAACAGTAATATGTTGAAAGATGATCTTGTTGAGCGGCAGGCCAACGACAGAATCCAAATGCAGCTAGATATGTTTTTGGTGTGCACAACTCAAAACATTCCCACAGTTAGCAGAAAAGACCTCTGGGAGGTCATTGTGCCATTTGCAACCACGTTCTTATGCGTTTTTCAACACAACTACACCCAAAACAAAGTTTAGGAACCGTCTGGATGCAAGTGACGACATGCGTGTGGCACTTGGGGAACCTCGTTTTCAATCATCATAATTGAAATGCAACAACAAAAGAGTCACTGCAATGTAAACATTGTGTACTAGTAGTATTGTAGTTAGTGAAATAAAAGGTTCGTTACTCTAATGATACTTTTTTCTGATCGGAGGTACGAGACAAATTTATGAGATCTCAAAGGGTACGAGCACTAAAAAAGTTAAGTAAACCACTGAACTAGAGACTAGACCACTGGCGAAAAAAAACCCCGCTTGCAAGTCCCTATAAAAAGATACTAAAGGAATACAGACCCCTGGATCAATTTTAGAACAGCATGATGATTCAGCATGACGAAAAGGATAAAACCTTATATATTTTTTTATTATTTCGTAATGATTACCTTCACCATGTTCACAGTCTGGTTCAACTTTGGTCTTCTTAGTACATGCAAGGGACAGTCGTTCTCGGGGACATGGTCTTTCCAACTGGATGGGTTCGGAAGACTGACGCCGTAAGAAATAAGTGTCACTATTCCAGTAGAAGACAGAGACAAGAGTAAGAAGTCAGAGACAGAGGCTGCCTGTGACGAGTTATATTTGTCGGCCTCCTCGTAACCAATCCCATCCATCGGGTACTGCTACTACATAGCCCCCGTGTGTGTATGTAATACATTTTACGTTATAAAGTGTGTAACATTGTGGGTTACGGTGTGCACGTTGCACACAGTTGCCGTGCACAAAACAGCTTTTGGCATTTGGCGGTCTAAATACTGGATAAAAGAGCGGATTTGGAACGAGTATTAGGCAGGGTTTTTGGAGCTCTACAACTTTGCTTCTTTGACTTTTCCCGTATCTATACGGGAAATGCGTTCTTTACCATCAAAAACACTTCAAAACTTCTTTGACTGGCAGGGTTCTGTGAAAAAAATATATAGAACAATTATTAGTTGTTCTTCGCACGATGTACAATTGATATGAGATTATTTTTACGTCTGTATGACAATAAAACTCGACCAAAAAATTTAGCAGCTTAAAATGGTCAGAACACTACCTTTATTGCGTTACCCAATTTTTTACTATGAAACTATTGACCCTAGACCAAAAATGGCATGAATACTTTTTGTTAAGCTCAACCAGATCTACCCTAAGCATCTCTCCGTTTCTTTATTGCTTATACAGATTTTTAGATAGAATAGTTTTATATTTTGCGCACCCTTGTATCGTTCAATGACCAGCAGCTTATTGATGCACCATACATCTATCTTTTATCCGTCTAACATATTGTTATGTCTTGATGGAGAGCGTGTCTGCAGGAATCGTATTCCACTTTGAAAAATGTTGTATCCCAATTTCCCATGATTTCTGGAATATTTCTTTTCGGGTAGTATGACCTAAACACAAACTTTATTTGGTCATATATCAATGGAATTTAAATTTGCTTATACCCCAGGGCAGCCTGTTGAAATCTGGATTTTTTACACTCCATAACATTTTCTCGTAGCTAATACGGTTCTTGAGATATTATGGAATCATTGCTGCCCCCCCATTTTCCGCAGCCTCGTACTACATTCCAAGGCTAACGTTTTTTTTTTTTGTTTTTTGCGAACAATGGCGCTTCGCGCTTCAGTCTCTCAGTTTCCGTCTCAGAGATTAGACGTACGCGTGCGAGCTCTCCTGAAAGTCAGTTAGAGGGAACTTGATGAGACGAAAAAGCTTTTGACTACCCTATATTTATTTTCTTAGTATTATTTTTATTAATATTTCACACCTGTTGCGCCTTTAGGCTTTTATCTTCCTTGAGGCCTCAGGTGGTTGGCCTTATATGTTATTTCTAGAAGGCTGAGATGGCTGGCCCTCGCTCGTGGTGTCGCAGGCTGGATTTGTTGAGTGACACATGTAATTAATTGAGGCTTATGCTTCCCCCTGGTCCGGTCTGCCACACTTGCAGTCGGAGGGGAAGTTGATGGGCAGCATGTGGGTGTCTTCGGCTACTCGACGACGGACTAAAAAGTAGCTCCTGGCGAGTCTTGAACTAGAGCAGTGGTTCTTAACCTGGGGTACCTGTACCACCTGGATGGGTTCGGAAGACTGACGCCGTAAGAAATAAGTGTCACTATTCCAATAGAAGACAGAGACAGGAGTAAGAAGACAGAGACAGAGGCTGCCTGTGACGAGTGATATTTGTCGGCCTCCTCGTAATAGTCTCAGGTTCATGTCATGCCGTGGGAATTGCGTGCCAAAAGCGATTTTATTGTTTAAATGCCATCTATAGGGTGTTAATAAACAGAAAAACTTGAGTGGCAATTTTTCTTTTGGGAATTTGGGTTTCTGTGGGGTTTTTTAACGGGGGTACTGTCATTTCGCAGTTTATCGCCCGAAATGAAAGCGCTAATATTGTAATAACTATTTGTATCTCTTAAAATATTATTCGGAAAATTATGAAAAAAAAATCAGGTGTCTTCCTCATATCATTATTCATTTATATACCAAATATTTAGTTGATATCTGGAATAATTATTGATGGATTAACAAATATGTTATTTGTACATGCAGATGCAGAGTCTGTGAACCACGATATCCGCCGTCTCTGAACTAGGTTAAGATTTTGTCCATTTCAGCACCTTTGATTGTCTCCTACTATAAAACAATTATAACTAAATATATGTACAATAAATTAATGCTAGGCCTAATCGATGATAGTAACGTAGCACTATTTTATGAAGTATGTTCTTCCCAGATAAGTATCCAATGCAGAAATAAGTCATCCGTGACTAGAAGATTTTAACAACCTCCGCACCAGTTAGTGTCCGGAATTGTTTTTCTTTTGCTACATTATTTAGGCATATACTATGTATGATATTTAGACGATATGATTGTGTATGTTTATATATATAAGAAAAACAATTATGATAAAACATGTAATATTCATGACATGACTTCATAACACTGATACAAATAAAGGAAATAAAAATATACTTTTCTGTAATCATCACACATTCATACCACCTTTTACCACCAGTAATTACTCCACTCAACATCTAGATGAATACTAACAATAGACTAAATGAATGTAAAATCTTAAATGAATCTTATGGGGTCATTTGCTGATCGTAATACATTGGCTAACTGATTGGCTACATGTCAGCTTCGTCACAAATACTGTGATACACTAACACATACACTAAATACACTAACACTACTCCAATACACTAACACTACTCCAATACACTAACACTACTCCAATATACTAACACTACTCCAATACACTAACACTACTCCAATACACTAACACTACTCCAACACACTAACACTACTTGTAGTTGACCAGACGATGTTTCATTATTGACTCCAGTCAGACCATTTCCACGACAACTCCATTGTGCACAGTGCTAATTGTTGATTTAAAGAACAAATATGTTGATTTAGAATATTAAATTCAAAACTGATTTTTGCTTTGATTTAGAACATAAGCTATGTCAAATAGGGAATATATTCGTAATTTCGTGACTTACCTAATCAATATGCTAATTAGACTATTTATGGACAAAATTAAAATATACACAGTAGCATCTTGCAGTTTTACATCATTGAGAACTTAAAACTTAGGTCTAGACACCCATAGGAACTCTATAGGCGGTTTAATAAGGAAGATAATACGAATATGCTAATTAGGTCAATAATGCAAATTGCTCAACAAATGCAAATTAGCATCCAGCAGTTTCTGCATCCTTAGGATGTGTACATTACATTTCAAGCATAAAACCTTACTGTACTCAACAGTTTCATTTTCACTATAGGGCATATAGGGACGGCTACCGTAGTAGACTAAAAATTAAGTGACAAAGAGTCAGCTAGAGCATATTTTTTTCACTTCCACCAACTAGCTGCTCACCATGGTGCATTTTGTGTGAGAATGAATTTCCATTCTAGATAAGCTCAAGTTAATTATAGCCTATATAGTAGGCTACTATGAAATACCAGCTATACCGATAACGACTTCAATACGAAGATTTCCTCAGATAAGAGGAAGCAAATATATAAACAAATGCAATCACTGAAAATTAAAACTTCATTCAGTAAGGGGAAAAAACCGGAAAGCCAGAACCTGTCAGAACCCTGCCACCTATAGCTACATGTACTAGTAGGTAGACAAGGAAGGCCAAATTTTAACAGCAAAGCTACGCTACCTTTATTTACAACTATAGGATTCGTACAGTAATTGTATCTCATCGAGTGCGCTGATATTAATTCACATTACTGTGTAACGAGACGCAAAAGATATACGTAAAAAGACAGTGAAGGTGAGAAATAATGTATAAATAATGAGAACAAAATGAGGTCGCTACATGGTGAGATATGCCGAGCTGCCTCTTGACTGAGGAATGGCAGCTAGGCTGCTTCCTGACGGAGAACAAATCATGTCGCTACATGGTGAGATGCATTACACCGATATTGTGGAGGGACAGGCTGCCACCTGACGAAGAACAACAGGCAGTTGAGAGAGGCCGCTGCCTCAGCTGTGGTCTCGCTTCCTTGTGATTGAGTAACAAGCAAAGCTACGCTTCCTTGATTTACCAGAAGATTCGTCTCTCATCGAGTGTGCTTATATATATTCACATTACTGGGTAATAAGACGCAAATGATATACTTAAGAAAGACAGTGAAGATGAGAAAAAATGTATAAATGATGAAGATGAGTGGTTAAATCCACCCAGAGTATCCTACGGCGAATTAATCCGCCACGGAAATCTCCGGCCGTGGGGTCGGCTGGGGTGAGGCAGGAGCCGGGAGCAAGCTGTTGCCTCTCCGCGCGGCGGGATGAAATGAAAAGTAAACATCGTACCTCTGGCGCGCTACATGGCATCCGAAAACACAACCTTCTGGATAACCAAACCTCCCAGACCGCTACAGGGGCAGCATTCGTCGTTGAGTCAGTCAGCAGTTTGTAGGTGGTCTCGTCACCAACTAAATGGTGGTGATGATGCATCACCATTACGGGGCACCGCCTCATCACACCCTCCATCACTGCCACTGGTGGTGATGCGGCGTGATGAGAGGTGATGCTGGTGATAAGTGGCACAGGGAGGGACTTGTTTTCCAATTCATTATGTACAATTAATAAAAAAATTCGGCTACTGATCTAAGTAACGTAATGATTTATTTTGTTTAATTCCTCAAAAAAAAAAGAATGTTGTATGTGGTTCCTGTAGTCTCGATGCATGAGTGTCTGTGTGTAAACTACCTCAGTAAAGCCACAACATCCGGCAAGCGGTTTCGATTTGACCCAAAACTTAACAGTGATGCTTCATTAGAATCAGTTATAGTACGGTTTACAATAAACATAGCTGGCTGTTGCTCATATATATATATATATATATATATATATATACGTGGCTCGTATGATATATTGCAAGTATTAGGTCACTTAATGTTATATTTTTAAGAGAGAATCAGAGAAGTTTTATTTAGATTTAGTTGGGTAAAAAAATTATCACCCGCTGCATTTGAAAAGGGTATTGAGAAGAGGGTGGATATGACTATAACATTCCTGCATAATTTTTCCTATTCATCGCAATATTCCAGTACTTTGTGAAGTGAAGTAGATTAGAAATTTCTTCAAATATAGTGCAGTCTCCATTTTTCATCCACAAGAATTCAATTAGCATGCTTTGCTGATTTTGGCAGTTCATCAAATAGATATCCTCTCGATGGAGAATTCAGAGTGGTAGCAGAACGAGGATTTACGCAGGCCACTTATTTCATCGTGAATGTCATCATTTAGTTAATATCTTTTTCTGAATTTGGGATACAGCTCTATCAAGAAAGACTGACATGACTTATAAAACTATAGAAGTTCTTCTTTAGTTACTGTTCCCGATTGTATTAGATCACTTAATGTTGCTGATGCACTCACTCCTAAATATTATTCTCAATAGGTATTAATTAATACCATTGAAACAATTGGTTTGAGCAGAACTAAGAATGAAAGTGTCACATTCATTAACAAAATTCACATCCTTAAGTCAAAACACGACGAGCTTTTTAAAGGATTTTGAATATCTCAGTTCCTAGTGTGAAAAAAAAATGGAGCCTCAGACTGGAGGAGCGATTTTGTAACTGTTTAAACTACCCAATTTTATAGTTTAGAAATTCGAGTTGGTTTTCGAGTAAATTTGTTTTTCAGGCAGTAACAATCAGTGCCATAACATACAATGTATATATATATTTTTATGGGGGTCATTGAATGCTAATTCCTGTAAAATACAATCCTAATGCATCCCACTGGTCTCTAAAATGCCTGTGGGACAACCATCAGCCTTGGGCCTGGAGCGATTTTTATGATGTTCAATGTTCAACGAATTTTTTGAAGCTCTTGGAATTCAAGTTTTCCTCTTGAAGCTATTACTACAGTTGTGCAAAAGTTTACGTCATAAGACTTCAAAACATATTTTAGGAAGTTTGAAGCATTTGATACACAGAGATGATAATGTAGCCCTGAACTTTTAACAATTGTTGACATGAGGCAAACCAATGTACTTCTGAATGGTTTGCTTCCCATCATCACATTGGCAGTGTCCAAGAGCAAGGCCCAAACAATATTATCAACAGGAATGTCTTTTGATTGTGAACATTCTTTTCATGCATGGAACATTCTTATAGCTAAAACTATCATTAACCTCTATCAATCTACAGAGTTTTCAATTTCCCTTTCTCAAAACTGAAAAAGCCCTTTTCAACGTAAAATTTAATAGTCCAGTACCAAAATGCTTTCCAAACCTTGTCTAATAGGCCTGTGAGGCTCTTTGCTTCTCTAATATTACCTCTTTAAAACAACACATCAGAAACTTGCTTAAGCTCTCTATATTGTTCACATAATGAAATGGGCAAACCTATGCTCTTATAGAAAATACAACCCGAAGTTCATAAAATTGCGGCTGAATTGTAATTTGGGGTCATTTGGCAATAGCAAAAGTTGAAATGATTTTTTCTTTGGAAATTTGCAAGACTAGCTGTGTGGTCTAAAGATCGTGATTTGCCTATATAGTAACTTCTTGATTTTTTTCACATGTTCTGTACCAGTTACAAATTCACAGATGCATAATCGTTTCCTACTAGTTGAATCTAACTGAATGAAACTGATAACCACCCAAAAAATGAGGCCTTCACGCTTACCAGCTTTCACGCCAAATTTTGAATGTACATAATAATTAGTTTTAGCAATTTCAGTTTTCTCTTCTCAAAAGACTGTTTGGGTCATTCTTGAACTTTTTGAGGTTGTAAAGACCGTGTACGTGTTCCTGAAGTCAAAGATCATCAGAACGAGTTTCAATCATCTCATCTGAATTAAACACAGCGATAGTAGAAGCCGTAAAATATATGAGAAGTGGCCATACCCCCCCCCTCAACCCCCGAAATGTCCCTACTTGAATTAGAAATCAGATACACTAAAGTCAGTTTTAAAAAAATATATATTAACATGTTCTAGCGATGTGACAGCGTCCCACACCGCCCGTGTAAACCTATACTGTACCTTGCGTTGGTGGCACTTTATGTTCACGTAATGCCTAGGTCAAGCTCTACTACTCATCACACAGCCCAATCAAGTTCCTTTTATTTTGAAGACTTTTTAACCGTCAAATTTTGATTTCTGACAGTTCTTCTCTGATACTGCATGGCACACAATCAGATAGTCCACTACATGGCTGAGTTAATCCAATATGGCAAACCATTTCTTTTAAATCAGAGAATCTGTAATTGAATCACGGACATTGTTTTCAAAATGATACACAATAATTAAGAACATCAGCATCAGTTACCTTCAGTTATCTATCAGTTAATTATTTAGCCAATATATTGATAAAAAAGAGGCAGAAACTTCTTTTGAAATAATTTCCAAAAAAGTGTAATGAAGCCAAATACCTTGGCCTTTTGAATTAGCAAGTCATATTTGTTCCTTGCAGCTGTTTATTTTATTTCAACATTTCAGTTTTTCAAAATTTCTGCTACATAGATAGCTCACAAAATGCGTTAACCATCAAACTGTTAGTAGGATATTCATTTGCAGGATTATCATTTAAAAAGTAACTAAGAATAATCATAAAGTTCCATGAATCTTTTCGAAGCAATTCCCCCTTTTGATAGACACCTTATATCAGTGTGAAGCATAATCTACATGGTCTGCATTTTTTATCCTCAACAAAATTGTTTTGATAGACGCCCACATTTAAGCATGTAGCTTTTATAGAGTTTAATACATTTTACAATGAATTTAAGATTCATTTAGAGCAGTGAAATTCTTTTTGGCAACTAAATTCTCTCTACTGATAATACAATGCACCGCAGCATTTGTGGATTGTCCATCCTCCTTTAATTTTTAAACTGCCATTTTTCTTGCCCATCATACTGGAGCACCATCTTCAACACATGATCAATGTTTTCCATGATATCTGATTTGCATCCAAATATTTTTTAAAGTTACATATAATATATATCAATTTGCGGTAGTTGGTACTTTCTAATGATTCGCAGAACAACTATCAACAATTCTGCACTATCATGTATCTTGCATAGCCCCGAACAACAGGGCTTCACTGTCCTCTTACCTGTTGTTCATTCATCCGTCTGTATTGAGAATTTTTCAGTATTTAACTTTTCAACAAGCTGTGGCTTCAAAACATCCTCCACTCTTTCATCTATTCTGTTTGTTAACAGTATACTACAGTGGCAATGCCTTTGGCATCTTTATCATCCCTTCTCCAGAACTGTTCTTGAGAAAAATTGGCTACAATTCAATCCTCACGTATAGTATCATTCTTTCCTGATTTTGCTATACAATCAAATTTTATACAGTCGCCTCAAGAGTGCAATTGTTGGCTGTAGCTCGTGCAGAGAACATTGTATTTATTGTTGATCTTTTTTCACTTTATGTTTCACAGCGTTTTTAAAATACTCCAATTTCGAATTAACTAAATTTTTGTTTCGCCTTCAATATGCTTCCAGACTGAACCTCGTTTTCATCGATTCGTTGGTCAAGCATTGGTTGGCATTATAGGGCAAAAAGGAGACCGGTTCTCATGAAGGCAGGTAGGATCCAAGTGCAGATACTCTTCTGATACTACTGACGAACTTTTGTTTTTGCTTAGCAGTACTCATTTTATGCATCAGGGGAATAACTGACAAAAAGAAAATATCAGGTATATAAGAAAACAATAATAATATTATCAAATAGTTTGTTTTTACAAATACAATCGTACAAGTCATGATAGAACCCATTACTACTAAAGAATGACATCTGAGAAAATTGTTACCCACTGTGAAGGGACCTCGCGCTACTTTCAATACTGTGGTAGTTTTAAATATGTGTGGGGTATGTGATACCAAAGTCCATAACGTTTTGCCCTTCCAATCCTTAGGAATTTCTCTCAACATTCCAATTCTGTTGATTACAAATAGGGCCATAATAAAGTAATTCTTTTAGAAAGATAACAATGAAAATATTATTAGTTTCATAGTGACACTAGACATAGATTCAAAATTTAATGATTTTACCTCTTCTTTTGCTCGACAGCGCTATCAACTGCAAAGTGTAACAAATTCGCGCCATAGACGGTGACAGCTAGGGTTGCCACACAAACGTCAGTATTTCTTATTTATCATGGGAAAAAGTACTACTGCGGCTTTATTATAGACTTGATGTTGCTGTTGTCGTTACAATTAATATATTTAGATAATATTTCCCTCGCATGTTTTTAAATGAAAATGGTACATAGTAAATCGTAGAATAAGCATTTGTCAAATGATTCACTGCACGCCCACTTTCCTATTATTATAGTATGAAGGGCCAGAAATATACAATTTTTTCCTACACAGAGATAACTTTCTTGATGTATACATAAATTTAAATGCAACTGACGAATACCAGCAAAGTATAAAAGAAACATTAATGTGTACAGCAGTGTGTTGATGCCTGAGGTACGACACTTTCTATAGACTACCACACGTGGGTTTAATCGAGACCACGAGAGAAAAGGGCCTGGTACATCGCCCGTGACGTCAAAACCATTCGGATACAACCTGCTCCGCTCCCCGTACAAGTTTACCTACCTAATATAATGTTTATCAGTATAAAGATATACTATTATCTTCGGAAATGTTTGTTCTATAATTTATCAAATAAAAAACCGTAAAACACACAAAGAAAATGCCATTATGAGACTTTCAAGAAATATGCATTAACTTAAACTCTTCGCCATTTAATATTTTGCTCGCAAACTTTTACATGGAGAATATCAATAGAAGCGGAGTTTAATTAGCTTTCCATTGATATATTTCGTTTAGTGATAAATGAATTAGCGGCATGCATAAATTAGCGTTTAACTAAATATAAAAAACATGAAAACGGGTAATTTCCTAAATAATATATGTTTATCAGTATAAAAAATATACTGTTATCTTCGGAAATGTTTTTTTCTATAATTTATCAAATAAAAAAACCGTAAAACACACTAAAGAAATGCCATTATGAGACTTTCAAGAAATATGCATTAACTTAACTTTTCGCCATTTAATATTTTTGGTAAAAAACGTTTTACATGGAGAATATCAATAGAAGCGGGAAACGCATTAGCTTTCCATTGATATATTTCCTTTTCTGATAAATGAATTAGAACCATGCATAAATTAGGTTAACTAAATAAATCATCATGAAATCGGGTAATTTTTCTAGATTGATGAGGTTATTTATTTAGTTAAGCAATTTATGCATAGTTCTAATTCATTTATCAGAAAAGGAAATATATCAATGGAAAGCTTTAATTAATTCCGCTTCTATTGATATTCTCCATGTAAAACGTTTTTTTTTACAAATATTAAATGGCGAAAAGTTTAAGTTTTAAAGCATATTTCTTGAAAGTCTCATAATGGCATTTCTTTTGGTGTTTTACCGTTTTTTTATTTGATAATATTATAGAACAAACATTTCCGAAGATAACAGTATATATTTTTTACTGATAAACATATATTAGGTAGGAAATTACCCGATTTCATGATTTTTTATATTTAGTTAACGCTAATTTATGCATGCCGCTAATTTATTTATCACTAAACGAAATATATCAATGGAAACTAATTAAATTCCCCCTTCTATTGATATTCTCCATGTAAAATGTTTGCGAGCAAAATATTAAATGGCGAAGAGTTTAAGTTAATGCATATTTCTTGAAAGTCGCATAATGCATTTTTTTTTGTGTGTTTTACGGTTTTTTATTTGATAATATTATAGAACAAACATTTCCGAAATAAAAAGTATATCTTTTATACTGATAAACCCTTATATTAGGTAGGTAAAATTGTACGGGGGGCGGAGCAGGTTGTATCCGAATGGTGTGACGTCACGGGCGATGTACCAGGGCCCTTATCATCTCGGTGGCCACGGTTTAATCCCAAGCACCACCTCCCTCCCTTGGTCGCCTCCCGTGCGTTTGTACGTCTGGCAGCGTATCTTCCTGATGCAGTTTTCAGAGACTACTATATACATAGTCGGTCAGCCCCGGTCCGAAATTTTTTCTCACCGGTATCAAATTAGGGCGAGAATGCTAAAGTGTTTTTTGAGAAGGTATAAATGCCTAGAGTTAGAAACATGTGATAGCATTGTGGGGTGGCAGCTTTATATGAGTTATCTCCCTTTTTCCAAAAAGGCCGCCAAAATACACCCAAAATTAATTTTTTAAAGGGAAATTTTTTTAATTTTAAATTTTG
>JACEEZ010003629.1:0-16693 GCA_016584305.1 Chionoecetes opilio | reverse complement strand
CTCTTCCATTAAAATTTGCTTGTTGGTCGAAAGAGACTTGTGGCCGGAATGCCCCCGAAATGGTTGCGAGTTATCAATATATATTAGCAAATAATCTGTAAATACGTAAGTCCAAAATGATGATCCAAAGCAGAAAGTAACTGCCTTGAATGCGAAACAAAATCTTCATCCTGCCCCTTGGCTAAAACGTGTGTCGGCAGGGTTGAAGGAGTCCGATTGAGGATCCCAGTCACGGCTTTAGGTAACATCATTTACGTACTGCCATTTGTTGGTGTGAGTGAAAGTGACATCTTCGTTGTCAAAAAAGGGAAATAAGAATGACATTGTCCAAAGAACAGCAAGAAATGACATTGTCAAGAAAAGAACTACTTTACTGTTTTATGCACTATTCGTCGATAGTATTGTCAACCTTTTTGCAAAAAAAAATTTTTCGTTGATTGCGTGCAAACTAGGAAGCCGTTATTTTTCGTACGAAATTAAGTCCAGTATTCATATCCTTGCAAGAGACAATGATTGGGCAGGGAAAGTGTCTATTCCCCCGAAACGTTTTTACACCTAAGCACACTTCAACCACGCCACAATTGGTGGTTTTAGCGCTAGGTGGTTGTGCTCTATATGCCGAAAGGACGCTCCCTCATTTACTATTCCTATTCGGTCACCATTACAAGCTGTTGCATGACAAGTTCATCTAACTAAGTTCTCTCCTGTTTATGCGATCTACCGTTCTCCAAATGATGCTGTACCATTCCAAAATTATACATATATAGATTAGACGCATTTCTGAGAAATGTGCCTCTTAAAACTATATTTTTGTACAACTTGGAAATTGTTGTCTCTCTGTTTGTAGATACTTTCTTGGGCTAAGTAAAAAATGGTATAGATCAGTTTGTACAAGTTTATTTTACTAGTCCGTTGTGTAAAATTTTTAAACCCCTACGCGGTGGGGGGAACGTATCATACGCCCTGAGTAGGGTGGGTGAGCTAGGCGGGTGACGTTAGCCCTGTTCAGAAAACAATTTTTTCCTATTTTTATACCCCCCCTGCAAGGTTTCTCATGCTTTTTGACCGGGAAAAGCCGAAATTACAACCATTTTGAGCTAAAATGTCAAACCTTTGCCTCATTGGACCTCAAGATATTAAGCCCGCGACAGTAGAAAAGCGCCTAATTTTGCCTTCCGCCAGACTTTTTTTCACCTGAGACTTTTGTTACAATTTGGAAGAAACACAAATTTGGTATCAAATTGAAGATTTTAATATTATTCTGAAAAACAATCCAAGTAAACATTCAAGAAAAAAAGACATCATATCCAGAAAAAAAGCAAAATTTTCTGAAATTTCATATAAATTTTATAAATATTAAATCTTGACATAAAAAAATGTGTGACAAAGACTCTAAAAACTATTTTCAAGGGGCAGAAAAAACTATTGTCTATGTCAGAAGGACATTCACAGTCATTTTTTCAGAGTTTGCTTCTTGAAGCTATCAAATCGCTCACGGTTGTATTCCACGTTTGAAGAAGTACTGTTTTTGCTGAGAATCTGTGGTAATGATGTTTGCGAAATCAGCCCTCATCTTGACTCCCCGCTCGCAATGTCATTTACTACTTTTACATTGCGGGACATTTTCCCAAAGGCCTTGCTGTAGTCATCACTCCCTTGGCCATGTCGCCACAGGTTGCAGAAGCCAGTCATACTCAATGCCAAGGGGTTTGTCAAGCAGAAGATGACTCTCGGGACCAACTAGATCAGCCAGAGTCGTCTTGGCTGTAACCTGAGGGAACATGGGTTTTCCTCGTCTGAAGCTATCTGGCTTCTCAGTGGCGTGGCAGCTTGGCAGCAATGTCCTGCTTCTCTTTTGTCACTGAGTCTGCTACCGAAGAGAGCGAACGGCACAATCTCCTGTGTCAGGTACCACTTGTGGTTTTCAAGTTTTTGTAGCACTGCCTGAGCAATCTCTGGATCTGTTCTCTTGAACTCATCATGTCCTTCATAAAACTGCAGATCATTTCCCAGGAGGCATCTGCAGCAAGTGTTAGATGACATCCACATGGGTGTATAGAACAGTCCTAGGAAGAGGGGGAGGCGTTCCAGCTTCACAACAGTTTCTTCATCGTACTCCAGCTGCTCAGAAAACATAAACATCTTCATAGAATACAGGTTTTCTGGCCATCCACCTGGCCTGATAAAATGGCTCCAGGACGACTCCAGTGGATTCCGCGGGGAGGGGTCTCCAAGGACGATCAGTGTAAGCTCAGCCATCTCACGGTAGTCAGCTCTAGGAGGCTTCTCCGCCTCAGGATTTCCTTTTAGTATTTCCTTGCACTCTTTCTTCTTTTTATTCAACCAATTTTTGTCTGATGGACGGGTTGTAGGGTTGTCTGTGGTAAAATCTGTCCAAACGTCCTTGAAGTGCTTGAACAAGGATTCTCTGGGCTCTTGACCTTGCCAAACAGATTCTCCCATACAGCACCAACCAGCACTTCTAGAATGTGGTGTCTGCAGGCCCGGTAGAAAAACCTTCCTGTCAAAGCGTTTGCTCCAGAAGCTTGGCAGCTCCCCGATGTACTCCACTGTTGCTGGCCGTTGTTTTCAAACACAAGGCAGTGATCACTCCAGTAAGCCCCCATGCCTCCAGCAAATCCATGGATGCCTCTGCCTGAGCCGTTCCTGTTGAGCTGTCTATCACTGGTACTCCCAGTAGCTTGCCTTCAGGATATGCAGGGGTCCTGAGACAAGCACAGCCAGAGTCTCTGACGTGGTCCCAGGATCACTTCCCAGGACATCATCTCTCAGCATCTTGCCATCCCAGTGGAGAGCAGCATACTTGGGAGGGTCCTCGCTAAATGCTGCCATGTACTCCTGGCTGATGTGGTACCTTGTCAGCATCCTGTTCCGTCCGTTGTTGAGGTTGAGATGACAAACTTGTCCAGGTCAGCTCCACCAAACCTTCAATGTAGCAGAGGGCTAAGGCTGTCACTTGATTGTCAGACAATCCCAGACGATCAGCGGTACTGCATATGTCAACACACTCCCTGACCCTCCTGGGGAAAAGTGAGAGTCACAGTGTCTTGGTGATGTGAACATCCAGGACGAGGTTGTTGGTAATCCATGTCCTCTGCATTCCCTTCACTGTTGGTTGGGTCAGCCCAGGTTTGACACATCAGCACAGTCCTTCGCTGTGTGGCAGCTGAAAAAATTGTAGAAATTTTGTGTCAAATTCATATCTTGTTCCTCTCTCTGCTGCAGTCTTGCAGCCCTCTCTGCTTGCTGCTGGGGGCCGTGACTCAAATATCTTGTCATGACCAGACATGTGGGCCTTTCTTTTCTGTCTTCTGATCCTGGTAGAACCCGGTTCCTTGTCCTTCTTCTCCCTTGATAAACAGTCGGTTTCTCTCTATTTCCTGGATGGCATCTGAAGCTCCTATGTCGAACAGGCTATCTAATTCCAGGACAAAGGCACTCCTTTTCCTCCAGGGTCACCTGTTCTACCTTATTCCTTGCTAGATCTCTTGTGCTTTTTTTGAAGGGTCATGAAATTGCTGCGCTGCATTGTACTTGGTCATGGGCTTGATCCTAGCCATCTGCCAGAATGGGATGATAGCCTCCACTGTTTCATTGGCGAGGTCTTGATGCTTAGGATTCCCTGTATTTTCTGGCAAACTCTGGGATGGAGGAAGTACTGGAAGGCCTGTCTGTTGGTGGGTAACTGGGAGCCACTGATGCTGGATGATGGGTAGCCGATCAGGAAGGTTTCTGTAGCAGATCTAGTAGCAGGTCGGCGTGACGCTTGTCTCTGGACTGCAGGTGGAGGTTCTGAGATGTCAACTTTGGGTCCTCGGAGCTCCTTGCTTACTGCCATAAATGAAGTTATTTGTGAAGTATCTCTGGATTTGTTAGCAGGTTTCAACAGATCTGCAACAAACATAACAGACCATTAGATGTCATGCTAAAACCATTGTGAATTTGTGACTAGAGTGAAAAAAATTATATTTAGTTTAATTTTTTTTGAAAAAATTTTTCTGTAAATATCACATGTAATATTTCCTAAATGTTTCTATGCATTTTGATGTTTCAGTCAGCATCTATTCCTTGTTTTAAACCGGCTTATCCCCATTTATTGGTAAAAAAAAATAGGCGAAAAAAAACCTAAAATGCCCCGAAACTGGGTTTTTTTTTTCAAAAAACGTGAAACCAGAAAAGAATTTTCAGCTTCATGAGGAAATAGTTCCTGACATTTTTGGGCTTAAAAATGGTTGAAAAATTTTTTGATTTTTCCCCGGGCCCAAAAAAAGCTTTTGGAAACCGTGCAGGGGGGTTTATAAAAATAGGAAAAAATTTTTTTCTGAACAGGTCTGGGGTACGTGCGGGTAGGGTCGAAAAATTTTTGGGCCCAATTTTGGTCTCTTCATCAACCTCTTGTTGGTAAATATGAATCACACTAAAGGGAGTAGTTTCCGCCCACATAATTATGGTGCCCTTGTTAAAATAAAAGGGTATTCCTCGTCCCGAAAAATTGCTTCAAGCGCAGCCCTTTGTGGCCCAAAACCCAAAAGGGCGGCGTGAGGAGGGGGGTATTATTTTTTTCGGACATAAAAAAGGGCTACGCCTTTTTAATTTTCGCCTGATTTTAAACCTCTACATTCCCCCTCACTGGAAAAAGATCTTTCATCAGAAAGAAGACCGTTTGCTTGAGGCCAACTCAATAGACGCGGGGAATGTCTTTTCCCCCGACAGCCTCTACTAAAGCAGCCTCCCCACCCAAAGCGACCCCAAAATTTTAAACGCCTGTGAAAGCATTGAGGGGAAAGTGAAGTGAAGTGAAATAAATCAGCTTCCAAACCCAAATTCCCGGGACCTAGCATTTCCCCAAACTTCCCTCTATTTGCATAAAATAGTTTTTCTTTGAGGCTTTTTTTTTCCCACCTACCCCAAATGACAAAATATATAAAAAAAATTGGTGAAGGCATGATCACTCCCTCTTACAGAGAAAACAAAACCGGGAAATCAAGAGGTTGGTTGAAGTAAAGGAAGTGAAGGGGAAGTGATAATAATTTCAAAGAAAATTAAACTTATTCAATTCGTCTTTCGAGGTCTGGCTGCTTTTGAACGGACAGGGGTTGTGGCTTTATTGGCTTGAAAGACAATCTGCACATCATTAAAACAAAATATATCTTTACAATGTTTTTTTTTCTTACATCCCCGTAAATTTCCCGGGGAATCCCGTAAAATCCCGTAAATTTCCCGGGAAATTTACCGTGAATCCCCGGGGGAATAGGGGAAAACGAAACAAAAATAGGAAACTGAAAAAAAAGGGGGAAAAATGCAACGAAGGAAAGATTAGTAAATGGTAAAAGGCGTAAAAAGTGGAAGACTAATAAAGGGGCATACTAAAAAAAATAACGGAAATAATAAAATTGATTATGATAGAAATTTAATGATAGGAAAAAAAAATATTAAAAAGCATAAAAAAATATAAAAAAAAAAAACTTTTATAAAAAAAAAAGGGAAAACGAAAAAAATAATAATTATTATTTTAATGACAATAATAATAAAAAAAATTTATAAAAAATTTTTGTTATAACGAAATAAAAAATTTAAAATTGAGTACGAATGAAATGATCACTTACTAAATCATTAGGTATTTTATATACAGCAAAAAATTCTACTATTATTACTAGAACCTTACTACTTTAGTAAAAATTCACCACCACTACTACAAAAAAATACACATACATACTACACTACTACTACTACATATTCTATTCCTATTACTACAAATTTTGGGATACTAAGGATGATAAAAATTTGATAATGATAATAAATGAATATTTAAACTAGAATCAATAAAATGTATATGGCTAAAAGAAAAGCCATTTTTGACCTTTACAAACTTTTCGAAAACAGAGGTAAGCTCAGCAGCCTCGGGGACACACGAAAAAATTTTAAACATCATAACCTAAACTGTGAGGTATCCAGAGAACCTAGAGATTTTTCTTATTCTTGTAACGTAGATAAAAGATGAAGAAAAACGAGGGATCTTTTTAGTTATGGATAGCTTCAGTAGTTATTTTTAAAACTTGTCGTTGAAAAGAGACGATTTAGAGAAAAACCTGCCCGGCTGGTGGGGCACAGGGGAGGTAAAAGTCAAAACCCCCGTGTAAGGGTCAATGAAAGCCAAATAATGAAAAAACCCCCGGAAGGGGGCGGGGGAACTCGAAAGTGAGCGTGTACGTTTCCCCGTTGCCCAAAGGGCATTTATAATTTTTTTCCCCCACCCTTTCCCGACACCCCTTCAGGCTATTTTTCTTTTTCTTTTCCCAAAGGTAAAACGTCGATATATAAAAGGGACGTATATAAAATTGTTCTGGACCTACTTTGCTCGAGCAAAAAAAAGTGATAATTTGTCCCTAGGTTCCCCAAGGGGCTGACCCGGGAAAAAAGTTTAGATTCCCTTCTATCTACATAGTTAGAAAATCAATTATTGTTCAAAAAAATTTTGCCTTTTTCTTTTGATGTAAGATACATAAAATTTATTTTGTAGGGAAAGTTGTAATATTTGGTACATGAGTGGGGCTCATTTTTAAAATTTATATCAAAATGAAAGTAAAAATTAAATCTTATAGGGCGCACATTTTTGGGACTATTGACAACAGGGTTTGGGGCCCGCTATGATTTTTCGTCATAAAATTAGTAAAAAAAAGAATTTTTGGGGAATAAAAATGGGTTTAAAATAAAAATTTTCCCCCTATTTAAAAACACTCCACGCACACATTACACATAATCATTTTCAAACCTCCCCAAAGGTTAATAGCTTATATTTTAAACGTGTGCGGGTAAATCACATGGATTCTGGAGTGGATGCCGATTTCCCATTGACGAAACCGACCCTCTTTTGGGACGAGGACAGAGAGGCTTTTATCAAATTTGGGAAGGGATGTAAAGAAGCGGTTTTTTGTAATACAGGGGCGCGGCTTCTCTAAGCGGGGGGGGAACCGCCTTTGTTTCCGGGGGTTGCATGCGGGCCCGGACTGTGGGGTTGGCAATCAGACCTTTCCCCCCTGACGGGAAAAGGGGGAGAGGGGTCGCCCCCTATCGGAAAAGGGGAAAAAAGGGGCCCGTCGGACTGCGAAATTTTCCCGCGGAAATTACACTGTCAGGGGGCGGGGCCCAAGGGTTCCCTTGGCCACAAATTGGGTTGACACGGACCCAGAGTCATCCCCAACCCCTTTAAAGACCCCCGGCATCGGGGTTCAAGGGCCTGGAATAAAAACGGACCTTTACCTACCCGCTTCGTGCCCCGGGTTTAAACGCCGACTTCATTTTTCGACAGGGGGGACCCCCTTGCAGCCTATATTGTTCTAAAAAAGGCGTTTGACTCGTGCATCGTGGTCTCCCCGGGGGATCTTCTGCGAGGGATTCCTGTAAGGATTTTGGGTTTTTGATCACTGGCCTGAAATCTGGGACGGGAGAGTGCGGGGAAAGTGTGGGGGGGGTGCTTTCATCATGAAAACCTTTGTGCCCCTAATTTTAATTTTGTGACAAAAATCCACCGATACTAAAAAAAAAGGCAGCCAAACCCTTTCCATATTTTTGTCCCCCCGAATTCTTTTTTAAAATGAATACTTTAATATAATATATTATATATATATATATATATATAATATTATATATATATATATATATTTTTAAAATATTTTATATATATTTTTTTGGACTTTAAAAAAACATTTCAACAATTGAAAATTTGAGGCTTTACGGGGGGGGCCCGGGGTCGCCTGGGCCCACCCTGCGACCCCCAAATTTCCGGGGGTTTCCACCACTTTCGAGCCCCCAGGCAGGCTCCCTTCTCATCCCAAGAAACTTGACGGGAAAACCTCAAATCCCCCAGCCACAAGCCTTGGGGTCCCCCCAATTTGGCCTCCTCAACCCGGGGGGATTGTCTTTTTACAGAAAAAACCCCGAGGGGAAAGGATCTTTTTCGGGAAAGGGCGCGCCACATGCCCATTTTGGGCAAAAAATTTGGGCGCTGGTGGGGCTATCGGTGAATAGCGGGGTGGGCCCCCCGATACGTTTCACGGTAATCGCGTTTTGACACGTAATCATCCCAGCGATTACCATGTTTCCCTCCCAAGACAACCATTCCCAAAAGGCATGGGTTTTCCCGCCTCTTCAATCGCTTTTTAGGGGTCCAGTCTCACAAACTTTGTCTCTTGCCCGGTGCCCCCCTGGGGACCCACCTAAGGGGAAGTGCTTCTGGCACTTCAACTCAGCAAAAAGGGGGAAGACCAAAGGCAGTTTTACTCTGTTTTTTCCTTTGGAATGATTACTGCTTCCAGTAAAAGGAACCCCCCATCATTTTGGGGCAGAGCGCTTTAACTGAGGTTTAGTCTCTCGCATAGAGCGTACATTCCACACAATTGCTCAAAATAGAAAAAGCCCGTCCAACCTTGGTTTAACTCTGCTTGTTCTCATGCGTCCGGATAGAGGGGGGGCCCTCAAAAAAACAGTACCGTAACAGCCATTCCTGAAATCATCCCCTTTTAATTTCTCCCGTAAATCATCCCAAATCTTTATTAAATTTCCCAAAAAAACTTTTAAATTCATAAAAAAGGGCAAAATTTTTGGGGGAATAAAATTCCCCTCGTGACTTTTGGCATTAGAAAATAAAAATCTCAAAACAATTGTTTTTATTCTTTTTTCCGTCCAATGTTTTAAACCCGAAATGGCTCCACAGCGGTCTCACCCTACTTCAAAAAGCTGAACCCTTCGTTCCAAAACCTTTGCAAAAAATTCCCACTTGGTTGATAAAGGGGCCCTTTTTCCTCCTTTCCTCCCCCCTTTCGGGCTAAAATTATGCCTGTCTTTAAAGGGATCCTTCGAAATGATGTTTTTTTTTTCCCCTTTCTAGCCAAAATCCTGGAAGGGTTCGGCCCTAAAGGGAAAGTCCCTCCTATTGTTCTAAAAAATATGTTTCTTTTCTTTCACCCTGCCGGGGTAAAATTTTTTCCGCCCCTTTGTCCACTTTCCCCCTTTCCTTGCTGGGAAGTTTGTTCCACCCAAACTTTTTTCCAAAGGGAATGGTTAACCCTTTTCTAATCCTTAAAAATATCGTCGTAAGTTTTTGATTTCCTCCCTTTTCCTAAATTTTTTTATAATCTATACTTAATAAGAATTCTTTAAAATCTATCCCGCTCACAACTTCTATCTGATCGTTTGTTCGGTTACCGTAAAGGGCGATCTACTGGCGATCTTCTAGCTTTCCCAACTGAATTCCTTTGGTTTATCCCTTTTTTAAAGGGGTTTTGGTGAAACTTTTGCTGTTGCCCCTTTACAATCAAAATCTTTTATAGATTTTGGGACAAATCTTTTATTTCCAAAATACCCCATTCGGTTTTTTTCCTTTGGCCGTCCCTTATCTTTTAAATTTTTCCCTTTCAAAAAATTATATTGCAGCTACTGTTTAAAAGGACAATTTCGGGTTTTCCCAAATTTTTTTAAACATTGGTGTTCCCCCGGGTTTTGTCCTATCACCCCCTCTCTTTCTTTTTCATTAAAGTCTTCTTTTCTAATCAAAGCCCCCATCCACTCCAAAGCTGATGATTCTAAACCCGGTTTTTAAAAGTCGTTTATTAAAAAGTCCAAATCAACAGGCAAATAAGTGATTCACATAGAGATTCCACAGGGCCTAACTTCTGAAACTATTTTTAATTTATGATTGGGGCAAAACAAAAATTTTTTTTGGGTTAAAAGCCCCAAAAAAAACCCAAATTTTTTTCACCACACTCGACAAAAAAACCCACCAGTAAATATCCCCCCTTTTTTCAAAAGACAAACAACTATTTCCCTCTAAAAGAAAAAAAATTCTAGGGTATTTCCTTTTCCCTAAAAACTGAAAAAAAATCTCACATTATTTTCGGCTAAAACGCTTCTAAGGGGAAATTTTGGTGTCCGGGCATCTGGTCCTTTTTTTTCCCTCCCCCGTTGCTTGCTCTCTACAGGGGGATTATCCCCCCAAGTATGGAGTTTTGTCTCACATGTTTTGGGGGGGATCCATCATATACCCCTACTAAAAAAGGGTTTTTTGTCCAAAAATTTCGGGGTCATCAACTCCTCTCCTTGACTGACTGTCTTCAATCTTGAAATCCCCCGCCGCAAAAGTTTCTTCCCTTGCCCATCTGCTACCCTTATTTTCAAATTTCCCCCTGCTTTTTTAAAATTGTAACTGCCTTTCCTCCCCCCCCTCCCGCGGAAACGGGTGCACAAGGGCTTTCTTCATTTTCATCACTAATTTTGTCACCTCCCCAATGCAAGAGTTAAAAAGGGGCCGCCCCCCCCCGAATATTTAAAATTCATGAAAAAAACAAAAAACAGTTAGTCATATAATGATTTGCTGTGGGCCCTTTGGGAAAAAACACTGTTTTAAAAAGTTTTTCCCAAAAAGGGTATTTTTTAAAAGGGGTTTTTAATCTCCCTCCCCCTTCCCCCCCCCCCCCCCCACCACGCGAGCGCCCACGCCCATTTGAAATTTCCCTCAGGTTTTTAAATAAAATATCAAAAAACCCAAAGTATTTTTAGTTTTTTTGAGCCCTTTTAATGATTACTTATACGTCTGGGAATGCTGGGGGAATGTAAACAGTTTTCCGGGGGCGCAACCCCGTGCTCCCCCCGGGCTTTGTTGCCGCCCGAAAGGAAAAGGGTTTCTGTCGCATACCCTTGGGGTTTGAGGTTCCCCCCTCATAATAACATCCTTATTGATAATGAACCCGTTTTTAAAACCCCCCCAAAAACACAGAAAAAAAGAAAAAGAAATGCATTTTTAGGTTAAAAAAAGGATACCAATCTGGGAAAGTTTTTTGAAAAGGGGTTTCTACTAGGGACCAAAAGGGTCCTTTCCTTTAGTGACTAATATACTGCCCTGCCCCGGGGGGACCAGGGGGTGTCTTGAGTTTCTGCAAAAAAATTCATAATAACCCCAGAAATTAAATGGAACCTTTCCAAGGGCCCTATCAGGTTTACTGAGTAAAAACTTAGTCAAAAAAAAAAAATTTCGGCTCGTTTTTAAAAATGTAAGTTATTTCTTTAATTTCAAATTTTTTTTTTTATACATAATAATTTTTTTTCCCATCTTTCGTTTTGAGGCAGCAATGGGTGTGGTAAACAACAAAGAGAAGTAATTTGGGGGACTTTTTTTGGTTTTATGTCAATTACGAACATGGCACTAGTGTTTTAAACAATTTTTTGGGGAAAAATTTTTCAATTTTTTTAATTATTTTTTTCCAGGGATAAAAAAAAAGAAGAGAAAAAAACCCCACCATAAATATGTTTCTATAAGTTTAAAAAGTTTTTAAAGGGGTTAAAAAAAAAAAGAAAAGCTCATAATCCTAAGATTGAAAGCCCTTTTAAAACCCCCCCCGAAATTTTTCCCCTTTTTTCCCCCTTTTTTTTACTTGGCCAAAAACATTGACCAGAATGCATGAAACTTTTTGTTTTAATGTCTGTACTTAGCCCTTTAAAATCCCGTCAAATTTGTAGCAAGATCCATTTAAAAAAAATCTAGGGTGGGGGGGTCTCCTTAAAACATATCTTTCCCCTTTTTTTCCCTTTCATGATAAACTTGGTACCTCTTCCTGGGGTTTTTTTTTTCCCCCTCTACCCCTTAAAACCTTTCAAGAGAAGAGTAACCCAAAACACCTCCCGAACCCAAATTGGCCCCCCCCCCCCCTTTTTTTTTATTTTAATTTCTGTCTTCTTTATAGGACGGGCAAAATAAGCGGGGTTTTTGTTACCTCTTTTTGCTGTGACCTTGGCAGTACTTTTTTGATGTAAAAAAAAAAAAAAAGTATATCGTTCCCAGTAGGTAAATTTAAAAGTAAAAATTAATTGCTATTTTATTTCATTGGGTAAATTTTGTATTTTAAATTTAAAAAGTAGTGCAACAAAAAGTGCAAAAATTATTTTTTGTTTAATGGACCTAATGTAAATAATAGAAGATAGGTTTATCTAGTTTTTCATTTATTGGGTTTTTGTCCCAAGGGACAAAATGGGAAGTTTATTTATTTTTTATAGTAGTTTCCCCGTAAATTCTGCAGCTTTAAAAAAAAAAACAAATCCCTAAAAAATTTAGGGTTAAAGATTTCAAAGAGCGTACCCCACCACTGGTTTGGGGGGTTTTTCCCGTAGGGCAGCTAAAAGAAAAAAACATACTCGTACATTAGAATTTCAAAATACTGGTTATTTTATAGCTTCACGTGAACTGAAAATGGGAAAAGGAATGCAAGGAATGGAAAGAAAATGTTTTTTGTTTCGTGGGGTGACCGCAATTTGGACGGGGGAAAGGGTGCGGGACGGTTTTTATAGAAAAATTTTAATTGGGGGGAAAAGTTTTTTCAACCCCCCAGGTTGGCCTGTGCATCAGTAGTAGGGGGTTTTACAAATTTCACCTGTATCTATTCCTCTACTATCTCTTAAGTGGTTAAATTTACTGCTTTGCATGGGAAAAAAATTTGCGTGTTATTATATTTTCCCTTTGGGGTTTGGCCCAAGGGCCCTGTGGGGGGGTTTAAATGTAAAAATCAAATTTTTTTTGATGTTATTTGCTGGACTTGAAAGTATTTTACTACTCTCCCAAAAGCAATTTGGGTTTTCCGGGGTGTTGAAACGTTGGAACTCTAGCATGTCCTCCTTTTAAAAAAAACAGTAGCATTGAAAACTCCCTTTGCAAAACTTTTTGAAAATCGCCACTCTAACCTTTTTTTTTTTGTATTTTCCCAAAAATTTATACTGGCTGTGGCCAGTCTAGAACAGTGGGAAGGTAAACCTTTTTTTCCCCTTTTTTCCCCAAAACAATGAAAAAGTGGTGTATCACATGTACCTTGTGCAAGGAAGAATTAAAATGTGTCAGACACTTGGGGGAAACCATCCATTCATTCCCCCCAAAGCACCTGGGAAAGTCGAGCTTTTGAAGGTTTAGATGACTTTAAAAAGTTTAAATTTTTTTTTATTTCCCCCATTTTTTCCTATTACCATCCCCCTTGATGCTAGTAATAACTTAAGTTTTCATTTGTCAAAGTTTAAAAAGTTTTCAAATTTATGTCAGAAATTTTAAATTTTTAAAAATCGGTACCATTGGTTTCCCACAGCCAAAAGGGGGGATGTATTGGGAAATTTTAAAAGGGAAAACCCCATCCCCAAGGTTTTTGGGAAATGTTCGAGCAGTTTTGTCTTTTTAGTGGTGCCCCAAAACTGATCATTTAGGAAAAAAAAATCAATGGTTTCGAAAAAGAATTTTTTATAACCTGTTTTTTGTTAGTAGGATTTTTTTCTTTTAAAAGGTTTTTTAGAGAAATTTTTTGTTATGGGTGTTGAGCCAAAAGCCATGGTCCCTTTTGGGGGGTAGAAAAAAAGAGCAAAGGGGGAGGTTTTCCCAAATGAACCCTTTGTTTTTTAGCCAAAATTTGACATTCATATATTGTGCAAAAATACAAGGCGAAATTGGCCCAAAAATTTCCCCAAAAGTGCTTGGTGTAAACTCCCTCTTTCCCCGGGTTTTTCCTGCCAGGCTAAAAATCATGTTAAAAAAGGAAAAGGGTCTTGGTTTTCGTGAAAGAAAGGTTTCTGCCCGTTGGGGTTACAGGCGTTTTTTGGTTTTTTGTGAAAATTTTTTTTGTAAAGACTTTCTTGGGTAAATCAATATGGGTATTTTACAGTTTCTACACATACATTTTTTGAATCCAAATTTAAAAAAATTAAGTTTGGGTTTCAATCAAATATGTAGAAAAAAGCCAGTGGGGTGCGGGAAAAGATGAAGATGGTCCTTTTTTCTGTGTGGGCCCTCCAAATCGGCTGCCCTAGTTCTTCCCCTTTTTGGGTTGCTCGGATGCTTTCTTTTTTCGTGACCGTAAAGACGTTTTACATTTATGGGAAAACCCTTTTAAAAAAGCTGATCACTATAAAACATTTTCTATGGATCTACTTTTTTGAAAAAACAAAAGGTTTAGCTTCATTGGTTTCCACGGTTTAAACTGGAAAAGGGTGCCCTTTTACTTTTATATGGATTGTAATTATCTTTGTTTAATATTTTTACCAAATGCGGGAATGGTTCAAGATGTGAGGGAAATATTTTTTTGAAGGCGGTTTCCCGCCCGGAAAGGGGTTTGGGGGAAAAGGGGGACCAAAGCGATTAAAAAACCCCCGAGAGACAGCCCCGCGCAAAACAGAACGGCAGCCCCCGCGCCCGCCTCCCCCTTTTTGTGTTTTTACCCTCGCCTTTTTTTATGGCCCAGGGGGCCCCCCCACATCGATATTAGGGACTGTGGCAAGAACTGTGACTATATGTGGCCTTTTTGTGGAAAGGGGAAAAAGAGGGCCTTGAACAGTCAAAAAAAGCCTTTCGGTGCAAACGTTCCCCCGTTAGGGCCTTTCCTTTTAAACCCGTGAAGTGACCTTGAACTCGTACTTTAAATTTCTTCAATAATAGACAGGAAAAAACCCCTGTGTTTTTCCCCAAGCCCCTTTTCCCTGGGGTGTGTGGATAGCCAGGCAGTTTGGAAAGCAGTCAGGTAAGTCCCCGGTGTCTAGCACGACCCCCGGGAAACTGGGCCCAAAGCGGGCCCCCCGTCAGCACCAAACCTGCTACATGCCCCCCTCACGGGCAGCCCGGACAGATGTTAGGGGCCAGGTAAGGACAGTAGGGGCGGGGACGTAGGGTTGGTGTCTATAAGTGGGATCTTGCTGGAATATTTAGGTGAAAAAAAAAAGGGAGGTATAAATGAAATTCCATTTTCTGGCTTGGGGAAGAAAGATGCGGGGGGTGCTGAAATTTTGCGGCAAGCCGTCCCTGGCTGGCTTTAGGCGGTTTATGCAAAACCATGAGGTTTTAAAATTTGGGGGGAAAATAAATCCCTTTTCATAACGATTTTGGGCCCCGAAAAATCCCTTTTTACAAGAAACAAAAGAAAAGGGCAGGGGAAGGTTTTCTCTGCCCCAAAAGGTTTTTTACCTGCCACCACCACCTCCCGCAGGTGGTGGCTTTAAAAAGGGGGTTGGGCCTTTAAACCCTCGTCGGGAAAGGCCCCTTAAAATGGGCACCCGCTGCCCAACACCCTTGGGAGGCTTTTAGCAGGGTCCCTATTTCCCTCTGCAAAAGGGCCTACACTGTCTGTTCCCTATATCTAAACCCCAAATGACGACATTTCCTCTCCAAGTCTTTAGGATCTTACCCCCAGCTTCCCCGGCCATTTTTTTCTTTCCCAGGAACATGAAGGGCGGAAATTTTTTGTGGGGGAAATTCCACCAGAAAAACGTCGCGGTGATTCTTCCCCGTAACTCTTATAGATGGCAACAACTTAAATATATTAAACACGGGAGAACCAACACATTTCCATTCTCAGACGGGAAACTTGACTGCTATTGACCTATCACTGCAGTCCACGGTCCCCCTTCGACTTCCTCATGGGAGGTGGCCGATTCTCTTGGGGGGAAGTGACCATTATCCCATACTACTTAAAGCATGTCCTCGCCCCCTTCCCGATGTCTCCCAAAATGGTGCCTCTCTCGTGCAGACTGGGAGGGGTTTTAAAAAGGGTTGGTTTTTAACATCATATAGATGACTTTCCCAAAAATAGATGAGCCGTAGATTACTTTGTTTTCGAATCCATTTTGCAGCCTCGCTGAGCATCCGCCGCACATCTGGATCTTTTCTCGCCGACCTGTTTCCCTGGTGGACTCAGGACTGTACGGCAGCGAGGAGTCACTCCCGCCCTGCTGAGACGCAAACATCTCGCGGCCAACTTCAGTAGACCTAAAACAAACTTTTCACAGGTCGAGATCTAGATACCGACGGGTATAAAGAGCTCGTCACTCCTCTTGGAGGGCTTATATAAGTACGATCTGGCAAACTACCCCGGGTGTCCAAGGTTTGGCAAAGAGTGGGAAAATGAAGGGAAGTTTATCCCATCCTCCCCTCCAGTTCTATCGATTAATGGAGACCCTTGGGAGATCCCTTGACTGTACAGAGGAATTTGCTTCCCATTTTGTGTCAGTGGCGCAGACAGACTTGCGTCTCCAAGTGCTAGGGACAGACTGCGACAAGAACAGAGAGGCATAGTTTTTCATCCGAGGCGGGGAATCTTACAATGTTCTTTTACACCTCGTGAGCTATGTGAAGCCATGAAGGTTTGCGCTGACACTTCCCTGCCAAGATGATGTACCATATGCGATGCTCTGTCATCTAAGAGATGAGGCTCTAGATTTCTTTTTGAGCATCTATAATAGGATCTGGATTGAAGGAACCTTCCCAAGTAGCTGGGGGTGGGCGGTGGTGATCCCGATCCCTAAACCTGGGAAGGACATTCCTACGACGAATTTCCGGCCCAGATCCCTAACTTCATGTGTGTGTAAGTTATTCGAAAAAATGGTAAATAGTCGATTGTTATGGTTTTTGGAACGGGAAAAAATTTTTCTCCCGTTTTCAGTGGGGGATTTCCCTAAGCATCACTATAACTACGGAAGCGCTTATTTCCTTAGAGTCATCCATATGCAGGGCATTCGCCCCTCGACAAAACCAGTGCCATATTTTTCGACCCCTTGAAAAAGGGTAGACACGGCTTTGGGGACACGGTATATTGCAACTCTGAGAGTTTTCCCGGGGCCCCTTTTAAAAGGGGTCCCGTTTTAAAGCCCGGGGTTCCTTTTT
>JACEEZ010003628.1:0-12500 GCA_016584305.1 Chionoecetes opilio | reverse complement strand
TATTCCTATTAACTGACTCGTTCCTATTCTAACTGCGGCTTAGGTCTGCTGCGTGTACATACATACGTACATACACAGAAAGGGAGTCAAATATTGTAATGTCTGTCACTAGAAAACGTCTGCCATTTATATATATCCGTATCACTATTATCATTGATTACAACAATTAGTACACACACTTGTAATACTTTTAGCAATACTGTAATTTTAACGAGGAGAAAAATCCTGCCCCCTTGCTGCTTACTGACTGATATTTGATGCCAGGAGAAGGGAATGCTACGCTTATTCTAAATTTCAGCTGTATTTTATCATAGTTAACCATAGTATCAGGTAAACATAGGCATCATATTAAGCATGAGACCTTAACCCCTTCACTCCCAGATCTTTCCTTTGCTATAAAGAATCGTATGTTGTTGAGCCATAAAATTACGTAAAATAAATTAAAGTACCAGATTAGTTAGTCGACAAGGATACTAAACAGGTCATATCTATAAAAACATTGCTTATATCAACAAAAAATCCTCTAATGGTGGTCAAAATACAATGGAAATTACGTTATGGGTCTCAAGGGGTTAAGATAGAATGAGATTTTCGCCTCGTTAAAAAGATTAGACTATAGTAATGTTCCGTGCTCCCCTACGAGGCGTGAGACCCTGTAACAGCTTAGCGTTATTGGCAGTGCCTGAACATTAGATCCATAACGAGGGTATGTATGTTCGCCTCATTACCTTGTCTCTCTTAACTCCACGCCCAGATCTTTCCTTTGCTATAAAAAAAATCGTATGTTGTTAGCCATAAAATTACAATAAGTAGCTGAATATACCAAATTAGTTAGTCGTAAAGGATACTAAACAGGTCATATCTATAAAATATTGCTTATAGTCACAAAAAATTGTCTTATGGTACCCAAATTACAATGGAAATTACGTTCTGGATCTCAAGGGGTTAATGTCTCGTTATCAGTACTATTCTAAAGACCGAAGTAATAAGTCTTCAATATTTAATCAGTCAATAAATTATAATCATGAGTTAATTTCATAGTTACTTCTGTTTACTAGTTAGAATGATGGTGATAATGATGATGGTTTTAATGAGTGTATCTAATAATGATACATTTAATGAGAGTATTAAGTTTTCAATATTTAATCAGGTAATTATCATTCTTATTTCATAGTTAATTTCATAGCTACGTCTTTTTATTACTAGTTAATATAATGGTGATAAGGGTAATAGGGATAATGATAACAATATAAATAGTTAATGAATTGTACAGTTAATTTCATGGGTACTTTATTTTACTAGCTAATATAATAGTAATAGTAACAATGGGGATTAAAATGATAACAATAGAAATGATTAATGATGGTTCGATACTTATGTTAATACAGATGATATCGTTACTATTAACCCCTTCACGCCCAGATCTTTCCTTTGCTATATAAAATCGTATGTTGTTAGCCATAAAATTACGACAAGTAACTGAATATACCAAATTAGTTAGTGGACAAGGATACTAAACAGGTCATAGCTATAAAAATATTGCTTATACTCACTAAAATCGTCTAATGGTACCCAAATTACAATGGAAATTACGTTTTGAGTCTCAAGGGGTTAAGTTCATAGCTACGTCCTTTTTGCTAGTTAATATAATGGCAATAATGATGATGGGGATTAAAAGGGTAAAAATAGAAATAATTAATGATGATGCGATACTAATACTAACATTAACAGCTCTAATAGACTATACAATACTATACTTATTGATACTAATGTTAATACAGATGGCTTCGTTACTATTAATGATGCCGTAATGCTGCCTTGGTACGGTGGCTGGACAGAGATTGGCGTGTGATTGCCTGATGTGTCTCTTAGTATTAATGGCAACCCTTCCTTAGCCTGACAGTCCTGATGGCTGATACGACACACACACACACACAAACACACACACACACACAACACACACACACACACACACACACACACACACACACACCACACACACACATACACACACACCCACACACAACACAACACACACACACACACACACACACACACAACACACACACCATACACACATACACACACACGCCACGCACACAACACACACACACACACACACACACACACACACACACACACACACCACACACACCACACCACACACACACACACACACACACCACACACACCACACCACACACACACACACACACACACCACACACACACACAAAACACACACACACACAACACACACACACACCACAACACACACACACACACACACACACACACACACACACACACACACACACACACACAACACACAACACACACACACACACACACACACACACACACACACACACACACACACACACACACACAACAAACACACACACACACACACACACAACACACACACACACACACACACACACCACACACACACACACACACACACACACACACACACACAACACACACACACACACACACACACACAAACACACACACACACACACACACACACAACACCACACACACACACACACACACACACACACACACACACCCACACACACACACACACACACACACACACACACACACACACACACACACACACACACACACACACACACACACACACCACACCACACACACACACACACACACACACACACACAACACACACACAACACACACAACCACACACACAACACAACACACCACACACACACACAACCACACACAACACACACACACACCATCATCAATTATTGACAGCGAGCTTCGCTCGCTGTCGCTTACCATAAGACCCGTGGAACCAAGTTTCCGCCAAAAAGTGTATAACTACTCCTAAATATTGTCGGATTGAGCTGAAATTTAACATGATAATAGTGCTGTCAAAATCAATGGGGGTCGTCGGAAGAAAATTTTTGCGTACAACAAGCCCTTAATGAGTAATAAGCGTAAACTACTCCTAATTATTGTCGGATTGAGCTGAAATTCGACATGCAAGTAGTGCTGTCAAAATCAACGGGGGTCTGTCAAGCAAACTTTTTGCATAGAACAAGCCCTTAATGAGTAATTCACGTAATGAGTTAATTGGCTGGAACGTGGCTCGCTGTCACGTTCCAGCCGCAAGAACTGAGCCAAAAGCAAAGGGGCCAGAGGCTGGACGTCTATACTTGATCTATATCAATTCTTTTATCTCCCTTCCTCCTTCCCATCCCCATCCTTCTCCCTCTCCCTCACACGCACCTTTCCTTCCCTTCCTTCTTCCTTCCTTACCTTCCTTCCTTCATTCCTTCGTCCTTTAGGCATAACCTTCTCCATCTTTCCCTCTCTCCTTTCCTGTATCTGTAAAACTCCTATCAAATCCCTAAAATATCAATATTTCTTTCACTATCTCTTCCTATGTCTGTAAAACTATCCTTGCTTCATCCTCTCTGCATGCCGTTACTCCCTTACCTTCCCCTTACCTCCCCTTACCCTCATTCCCCTCCCTTTCCCCTTCCCTTTCCTTCTCCTCCCCTTCCCCTCCCCTTACCCGTCCCTTCCCTTCCCCTTACACTCCTTTCCCCCTCCCCTTCCTCTTCCCCTCCAATTACCCTCCACTCCCCTCCCCTTACCTTCCCCTTCCCCTCCAATTACCCTACCCTTCCCCTCCCCTTCCCTTCCCCTTCCCCTTCCCTTCCCTCCCCTCCCCTCCCCTCCCCCTTCCCCTCCTTTTACCCCCTTCCCCTCCCTACCACAAGACTTTATACTTCACAATAGCAATAATCGCATCTAAGATTATCCTCATTGGAAGCGATGGTCCCGTAACGCTAAGCCATTCCAGGAGGAGGAGGAGGAGGAGGAGGAGGAGGAGGAGGAGGAGGAGGAGGAGGAGGAGGAGGAGGAGGAGGAGGAGGAGGAGAGGAGGAGGAGGGGGGAGGAGAGGAGGAGGAGGAGGAGGAGGAATACAAAGGAAACACAAACAGCAACAGACCGATAGGTCCTTACAAGGCTGTTTGCTTTAACTACACTACACTAACTAGATAATAAGAGAGAAAGGATAAGAAGTAGAAGGCTCCTCCCCACCCACCCATCCCTCCAGCCGAAGCTGGCCGGGAAAAGAAGTGATACCATTGCAATATAGAAAAACGGGCATGGAATTTGTGAGGAAAAGTTGAAAGCTGTAATCTATGGCTAACTACTACTAGTTTGTGGGGTAGGTTTAGTGCTTGATAGATAGGTCATGTTATGTGTGTTTTGTAATGGTGTGAACATAGTGTGGAGGTTCAAGGGTGGTGCGGCAGCCTTGCCTGGCGCTTTCTTGGGAGGCAGCAGTCAATCAGGCCGCCAGCTCCGTTGAATCCACTGCGGATTGTGTACTTTCCATGTAGGACGCCGTACACTTCAATGCCTCCTGCAGCAGTGACCCCTGGTACCTTAAATCCCGATGGGGGTAAATAACTGTCAGGACCAAAATGAACCACAGCCCGTCAAGGCAGGAGTAGTGGTAACCGTTAATCGGGGCTATCGTGTTTTTATGGGGTCTAATGAGTTTTGGGGTGTAGGTCAGTGGGGAAGTTAAGGGTGGTTGCGGCAGCTTGCGGGCGTTTTCTTGGGAGGGCAGCAGTCAATCGGCCCCAGCTCCGTTTAAATCCATGGGTAGTCACTTTTCCAAGTAGGACGCCGTGCACGTCAATGCCCCTGCACCCCCCCAGTGCCCCCTGGTTTAAATCCGATTGTGGTCACTAACTGCGGGGCCCTTTTACTGAACACAGCCCGTAAAAGGCAAAAGTTGTAGTAGTGACCGTTTACGGGGGTCTTTTGAGACGTGTGGGGGGGTTTGTGTAGACGCGACTCTCAATATTTTACGCAATGAGAGAAGTACAGAGGCCCGCGAGAAAATTTTTATTCCGAGATAAACAGGACAAGGGGATTTGATATGAAATATTTATCGGGCGTTTTTTTAAATTATTTAGTTTTTGGTTACTATTTTGACGGCAGCCCATTCCATCGTTACAACAGGTTTGAAGAAGTACTTTGTTTCGTCGTTACAAACCCTTTTCCCTGCTTTTTTTAAAAATCCGTGTTTCTAGTTGAGTTTGAGGAGGAGGAGGGGAGGAGGAGGAGGGGAGGAGGGGAGGAGGGTCAAAAGCATTCTGAGGGGGAGGAAAAAAAAGGGTTTGGCGGGGTATTAGACGGCATATTATTAGTATAGGCACGATAGACCCAGCAGCAGAACAAATTAGAAACTCGCTTTAGCACTGGGAATCGAGGGGTGGTGTCTTGGGTAGCACGGAATCGATTGGGTTTTGGTTAGCACTGGAATCGAGGTGGGGGTCTTTGGTAGACGGGGAATCGAGGTGGGGGTGTCTTTTTTAGCACTGGAATCGAGGGGTGGTGTTTTTTGGTTAGCAGGAAATCAGGTGGTTGTGTTTTTGGGTTTAGCACTGGAATCGAGGGGTGTTTTGGTTAGAACGGAAATCGAGGTGGGGGGGGTCTTTGGGTAGCATGGAATCGGGGTGGTGGGTTTTTGGGTGCACTGGAATCGGGGGTGGGGTTGTTTTGGGTAGCACTGGAATCGAGGTGGTTTGTGTTTTTGGGTGCATTGGAATCGAGGGGTGGGTTTGGGGTAGAATGGAATCGGGGTGGGGTGTCTTTGGTTAGCATGGAACGAGGGGGTGTCTTTTGGGGTTAGCACTGGAATGGAGGGGTGGGTTTTTGGTTAGCATGGAATCGAGGTGGGGGTGCTTTGGTTAGCCTGGAAATCGAGGTGGTGTCTTTGGGTAGCACTGGGAATCGAGGTGGTGTCTTGGTAGACTGGAAGGAGTGGTTGTGTTTTTGGGTACCCGGGAATCGAGGGGGGTGGGTTTTTGGGTGCACTGGAATCGAGGGGTGTTTTTTGGTTAGCACTGGAATCGAGGTGGTGGTGTCTTTGGTTAGCACTGGAATCGAGGTGGTGGTGTCTTTGGGTAGCAGGGATCGAGGGGGTGGGTTTTTGGGTTTAGCAGGAATCGAGGTGGGTCTTTGGGGTACCCACGGAATCGAGGGGGTGGATCTTTGGTTAGCAGGGGGAAATCGAGGTGGTGGTTCTTTGGTTAGCATGGAACGAGGTGGTGGTGTTTTTGGGTTTAGCCTGGAATCGGGTGGGGGTGTTTTTGGGTTTACAGGGGAAACGAGGGGTGGTGTTTTTGGTTTGCACGGGGAATCGAGGTGGGGGTGCTTTGGGTAGCAGGGGAATCGAGGTGGTGGTGTCTTTGGGTAGCAGTGGAATCGAGGTGGTGGTGTCTTTGGGTAGCAGTGGAATCGAGGTGGTGGTGTCTTTGGGTAGCACTGGAATCGAGGTGGTGGTGTCTTTGGGTAGCAGTGGAATCGAGGTGGTGGTGTCTTTGGGTAGCACTGGAATCGAGTTGGTGGTGTCTTTGGTTAGCACTGGAATCGAGGTGGTTGTGTTTGGGTAGCCTGGAATCGAGGGGTTGTTTTTGGGTAGCACGGGAATCAAAGGTGGTGGTGTTTTGGTAGCAGTGGGAATCGAGGTGGTGGTGTCTTGGGTAGCAAGGGAACGAGGTGGTGTTGTCTTGGGTAGCATGGAATCGAGGGTGTGTGTTTTGGGGTTGCACGGGAAAATGGAGGTGGTTGTGTCTTTGGGTGCCGGGAAAATCGGGGGTGGTGGGTTTTTTGGGTAGAATGGAATGGAGGTGGTTGTGTTTTTGGGTAGCACTGGAAATGGGGGTGTTGTGTTTTTGGGTAGACGGAATCGATTTGGGGGGTGTTTTTGGGGTTAGACTGGAATCGAGGGGTTGTTTTTCTTAGGGTAGCGGGGGAAATCGAGGGGGTGGTGTCTTTGGGTAGCAGGGGAATCAGGGGTGGTGTTTTGGGTAGCGGGGGAAATCGGGTGGTGGTGTCTTGGTTTAGCCACCGGGAAATCGAGGTGGTTTTTTCCCTTTGGGGTAGCAGGGGAATCGAGGTGGTGGTGTTTTTTGGGTAGGGGGGAATCGAGGGGTTGGTTTTTTTGGGGAGCAGGGGGAAATCGGGTTTGGGGTTTGGGTCTTTGGAGCACTAGAATAAAGGGTGGTTGTGTTTTTGGGTAGCCGGAACGGGGTGGTGGTGTTTTTGGGTAGCACTGGGAATGGGGTGGTTGTGTTTTTTGGGTTAGCACTGGAATCGAGGTGGTGGTGTCTTTGGGTACCCTGGAAGGAGGTGGTGGTGTTTTTGGGTTTAGCACTAAAGGGGAGGTGGTTTGTTTTGGTTTTAGCACTGAACGAGGTGGTGGTTTTTTTTTGGGTAGCACTGAATGAGGGGGGGTTTTTGTTTTTGGGTAGCAGGGAATCGATTTGGGTTTTGTGTTCTTTGGTTAGCACTGGAATAGAGGGGTGGTGTTTTGGTTAGCAGGGAATCGAGGTGGTGGTCTTTGGTTAGCACTGGAACGGGGTGGGTTTTGGTTAGCTTTGGGAAAATCGAGGTGGTGTCTTTGGTTAGCACGGAAATCGAGGGGTTGGTCTTTGGGTAGAATGGAAAACGGGTGGGGTGTCTTTTTTAGTGGGTGAGGTGGTTGAGGTTTTGGGTTTTTTAAAGGTCCACGGAGTTTGGTTGGGGTAAAGGTTTTTGGGTATTTCAAGGTTTTTTTTGAATCTTGGTAATGAAAAAAAATTACAAGAAATATGTACGTACTTTGTTATGGGTAATATTTATGGAGAAGAATGAGTTTGTGAACGTTTTTTTTCGTGATTTTTTGTGTGTGTAATTCGATATTTTTATTAAACTGGATCTATTTCGACTTTTATTTTTCCCTCTTCCCTTTTCCCTTTTCCCTTTGTTCTTCCCCCATTTGGTAATTATTAGCCTTTTCCTCCCTCTTCTTTACTTTTCTCCCCTCTTCCACCCCTTTTGTATCCTGTTTTCCATCCCAGGCAGATTTTTCCATTTTTCATAATAATATTCCAAAAACACCATATCTTTCCACCCCCTTTCCATTTTTTTCCATACATTAATACCGTTATACTTTCAATCACCAATTCCCTTCCACCCCCTCCCAAGCCCTTTTTCCTCCCCTCCCCTATCACCTTTTAAAAGCTAAAATATACCTTTCCATTCGCCAATTTACCTCATAATTCCGCTCTCCCATTCTCCCTTTCTAAGCCTTTATCCTTGCTGTCTCGCTCCTAATCCCTTTTTTTTTCAATTATTTCATTTTTTCCATTTGCTTCATACCCTTTTTTTTCCTTCCTTTTTTTTCCCTTTTTGATTTCCCGCCTTCCTGTTTCCCCCTCCTTCTCTCAGATGATCTCCCTTTGTTTTCTAAATTTCGCCAAAATCCCCATCCCCCTTTCCCCTTTAAGCTTTCTCCTATTTGCACTCAGTCTTTTATCTATTTATTTTCTCCTCTGATGCCTGCACTTCCTCTCTTCCCTATTCTTCTCTTCAGATTTTCTTCCTTTTGTTTGCTAAAAAGACTGCCTCACCCCATCCCCTTTTCCCTTTAATTATTTCCCCTTTTCACTCAATCTTTTTTGTCTCTCTTTTTTCCCCTCTGAGTCTGCCCTTTCCCCCTTTCCCTCCGTTCTTCGTTTCTCCTTTTCTTAGCGCCTGATTTGTCCCACATTCCTTCCTCTTTCAGTTCCTTCCCATTTGCACTGACACCTTTTTTTTCTCTTTTCCTCTCTCTCCCATTCTTCTCTTCAGTTTCTCTCCCTATATTAGCTGCCTGACCCCACACCCTCCCGTTCAGTTCTTTCCTATTGGCCCATACCTAATTTTTCCTCTTTCCGCTACCATCAGCCCTTTCCTTTCCCTTCCCCCCTCCTCTTCCTTTTTTCCTCTCTTTCCTTCTTTTCTTGATTCTTTTCCCCTTTTTCCCCCTTTGTGCCTAAATCCACTATCCCTTCTTGCTTCAGTTACTTCCCATTTGCACTCACACATTTACGTTTCTCCTCCCACTACTCACTCGCGCCCTTCCTCTCTCTACAGCTGGGTGAGCAGGTAAACAACGTGCTGCCCAAGGTGCCTGGGGGTCGCAAAGGCGTGGTGCGTTGATAAGCCCCGGGCCCCCGCCAGCGCCCGACTCCCAGTGGGGGCACTCATAAAAAATTTAGGGAAGGATAGAGGGGTGGGGCAGAGGGAAGACATGTTTAAGGTAAGGGTAGAGGGGGGGCAGAGAGGAAAAACACGGGTGGGGGGGGTGGGGTGGGGTGGGGGTGGTGGGGTGGTGGTGGTGGTGGTGGGGTGAAGGTGGTTTGGGGGTGGTGTTGGTGGTGGTGGGGTGAAGGGGTGGTGGTGGGGTGGTTGGGGTTGGGGGTGGTGGGGTTTGGTGAAGGTGGTGGTGGTGGGGGTGGGGGGGGTGGTGGTGGTGGGGTTTAGTGGGGTGGTTTGTAATGAAAAGTGGAGGGAAAAGAGAATGAAACATTGAGAAAAGATTTGTTTTTCGGGGAGGAAAGGACAAAGAGGAGGGGGAAGAGGAGGGAGGAGGAGGAGGAGGAGGGGAGGAGGAGGAGGAGGAGGAGGGGAGGAGGAGAGGCTGGTTGGCTGAGCATATAAATCTATTTCATAATTTAGTAGCCGAGCAAACTGATCTATCCCCTTTACACAAGATCTGTATTTTTGTATTGCGTTTTGCGAACTCAAACTATTTCTCTTTTCTTGAACATTTTCTTGGTATTGTAAATGCACTTTCAATCCGACGCATTTTACTGGATTTTTTTTTCCATGGTTATGTCCCGAGGGTTTTCTTTTGGGGGTTTTTTTGTTTTTCCATTTTGTTCGTTCGTAGAGAAAGACTTTTTTAAAATTTTTTTTTTGTTTAGATTTTTAGATATTTATTTTGTTTTAATTTTAGTATTTTTTATTTTTCCCTTTGTTTTTTTGACAAAAATTCGAATTAAATATGTTCCCCGATTAGTTTTTATTCCTTTGACAAATTCGATGTATTTATGTTATCATTTAACTTTATTTCTCTATCCTTTTATATATAATTTTCATAAATGAATTCATTTTATTTATCTTTTCATTCATTTTATTTCAATAGAGTGGTCAAGGACTCAATGGAAAACCTGAAGTAAATGGATAATCCTCACTTCTTAAAAAAACTCTAGTGAAAGTATTCGAACAGAGAAACAGAAAGTCCCAAAAAGGGCTTCAATACTCTTCACTTTACTTGCTTAATGGACTGGATTAGCTATGTTGCTCTAAAAAAACCGAAATATTCTTTTGTACATACCTTTAACCTACTAAATCCAACACAACGCAACACACCCCCACACACACACAACACGCGCGCGCGCGCGCGCACACCCCAACGCACCCACCGCACCGCCCCCGCACACACACACACACCACAACACACACACACACACACCACACACACATACACATCACCCACACAACCACCCACACACACACAACACCACACACACACACACACACACCACACACACACAGGTACTCCGGGTGTAAGGGATAGCCCGCTCGGGTTCACAAACCCAAAGTCCGGGTTCGACCCGGGGGGGGCGGAAACAAAGGGGTTTTTTCCCTTTAAAAAAACCCGAGCCCCTGTCCACCCAGCAGGAATGGGTACCGGGTGTAGCCGGGGTTTTGGGGCCTGCTCTCCGGGGTGGTGGCTTCCCCCCCAAACTAAGCACTAAGGAGAATGATATAAAAATGTTTTGATATTGGAGACGGGGGCCCCACGAGCATTGCCTGGCCCCCGTAAAAACAATAGTGAATACAACTAGATGAAAACAACTAGATGAAAACCCACACCACATACAACAACACACAACATACACCACAACACACACAACACACACAACACACACAACACACAACACACACACACACAACACACACACCCCCCACCAAAGAATATTAAAATTACGGAAAAAAGGTTATCGTATTTCTTGTTCTCATCCCTCTGGTGAAATTGAAATAGGGGAGAGGAAACAGGAAAAAGGGAGACGGGTGGAAGGGAATAATACACAAAAAAAACCTTTCATCCATAATTCTACAGAAAATACCTATCAGAAAAAAAAAACCAGAGAAATTTTCCATTGAAATTAATAAAATCCCATAGAAAATAGATTTTTAAATTAAAACCCCTTTAGACCCAGAGCGTAATTTTTCCCAAAGTAATTTTGGGCCATTTGACGATTTTTTTGAAAATAAAACAAATTTTAAGATAGACTTGTTTTGTACCTTGTCGACTAAAAATTTTGGGATATTCGTTACTTTTTAAAAATTTTTGGCTAACTAGTACATACGATTTTTTTTATAACAAAGGAAATACCTGGGCGTGAAGGGGTTAATAAAATCCTAAAGAAAATACCATTGAAATAAATAAATCAAGACCCATGATGTATACAGTTAACATTTCCAACTCTCCCTAAAACAAGCACACAACAAGAAATATCAATTTACCCGTTGGATTTTAAAATAAGAGTCAGACAGGAGGGGGAAAGGGGGGGGCAAACACGTATATAGTGATCCGTGGACGAGTGATTGGCTAAGGGGAGGCGGAGGGCAAGGGCAGGTTAGAGACGTGGAGAGAGGATGAGGGCGTTAAGGTAGAGCTTTGATGGGGTAAATGACCACCTACTATGTTAAAGGTAAAGAAGAATAGGAATTAAAGTTGTAGATTTAACCCCTTCACGCCCAGATATTTCCTTTGCTATAAAAAAAATTGTATGTTGTCGAGCCATAAAATAACGAAAAGTAACTGAATACACCAAATTAGTTAGTGGACAAAGGGTATAAAAAGGTTAATCTATAAAATATTGTTAAAAATTCATAAAAAAACGTCTTTTGGTACCCCAAAATTTAAAGGAAAATTACGTTTGGGCCTCAAGGGGTTTTAAAAGAAAGAAGTAAAAAGTTGGGACGTGGGTGTTTATAGGAAGACAGGGAAAAGTGTGTGTGGTGCCTGAATTGAAGGGTTTTTGGCAAACCTTGTAGTTCAGATATATAAAGAGAACTTCACATATATTATTTTTGTATTTTAAGGCATGATGAGTTGTAACATAATACGAAAAACTATAAATATGACACGAAAGTTTATGGGAAGACTCGAAAAATTGTAAATGTAAAGGAGATTAGACATTTAAGGGTGGATTTAAATGGAAGAGTGTAAGTAGTTTGGGGATGTGATGTTTATAGGAAGATATGAGTGTGTGTTTGGTGTGTGTGTGTGGTGTGTGTGTGTTGTGTGGTGTGTGGGTTTTGGGTCTGTTTTGGTTGTGTCTGGTCTGTGTCTTGTCTGTGTTGGTCTGTCGTGTGTTGTGTCTGTGTCTGGGTCTGTTCTGTTGGTCTGTGTCTGTGTGTGTGTGGGTGTGTGTTTTGTGTGTGTGTGTTGTGTGTGTGTGTGGTGTGTTTGTGGTGTGTGTGTGTGTTTTTGGTTCGAAAAGGTCACTCAATAGGGTTGTAAAAGGAAAAAAAAGTATGGAAAATTTAGATTGACAATGTTATGAAATGTAACCCCGATTTCGAGGGGGGGGCTGTGGGGGGGTGGGG
>JACEEZ010003627.1:215965-243466 GCA_016584305.1 Chionoecetes opilio | reverse complement strand
AGCGGAGGTAGCGAGGTATGGGAGGTATAGAACAGGACGGCATGTAGTAGGTGGGGGAAGGGAAAGGGACGAGGGTAGAGGGGAAAGGGATGAAGCAACGGAAAGAAGCTTACGGAAAATTTAACAACTAAATGTAAGCCGTGCAACCCCCCTAAAACTCATTCAAGCGTACACACTTCACACCTGGTTGTAAGTCAAAGCGGAAAGAAAAAAAGAAAAAAAGCGAGAGATGTGAGTGAATGTTTGGACCCGTAAAGTCATTTGTTATGCTAAGATACAAAAAGTCACCGGATCGTTCCCATAACCAATTTTACAGCATCTTAGAATTCCTTTGATCTATAAGAGGTGAAAGATTGTAATATAACTTTTCTCTGGGCATTGCTTGGCCTAGGGTCGATATAGGCACAGACAGGGCGATTGAACTTAGATATTGTAGAAAAAACGGCTCTGGTTTTTTAGGAAGATTATTTCCATTACTTAGTGTAAGGCGGCTTGTTTCTGGTGTACATGATAGCGGTTGATCTGACATCCGAAATAAAAAACTATACTTCATCACACGCAGTCCATCAGGAGGATGTTTCATTCTTTCTCTTTCTTTGGGGGGGGGACAAGAAAGGCAGGGGTCAGGGCCCATGAAGAAAAAAACATTTGAATATGGATGAAATATAAATCACATAAAAACAAAAAAATACTTCGTTGACAAAAATTTTAAAAGGAATTAAAACTTACCTACATTAGTAAAATCACGCCAAAAATTTGACATAAAGTAATGGGAATAAAAAAAAAACATTTATAAAAGTTAGAATATGGAGGGACGAGGGGATAGTGTTGAAAAAAAAACTAAAAAATAAGAAAGATTAAAACCAGGAGGAAGGACAGATTCAAAATGAAGGCATTACCATGAACCAGAAAAAAGGGAAGTTTATAAAAATGAGGGGGAAAAAAATTAAACCGTGCGAAGGGGAATATAAATTTACATAAACATTACTACTGAAATTAAATCTTATTTCTTCCCCCTTTGATTGCCTCACACGGCACCAAAATTTACTCATACAATAATTTAAAAACCCTCATTACGTGCTACCTCTCGGAGCCAATTTTTTTTTCACTTGTCAAAAGAAAGAAAGCAGAGTATTGATTTATTGTAATAGAAAGTAGTAGTAGTAGCAGCAGAGGCACAGTAGTAGTAGTAGTGGTAGTAGTCGTTAGAATTTGTGGGAAAGGTTATGTAGGCAGTAATAGTAAGCCTCCTCTTCTCCTTAAATATACTCCTTCCTCTTTCTCCTTTTCCTAAAATCCTTCCTCCTCCTCCTACCTCCTCCTCTCCTCTCCCCTCCGCCCCCCCCCCACGTGCCCCACTTCCTGCTCCTTAGACAGGGAAAACAAACAAAAACCTCCCTCAGTTCATCCTCATCCGATTACAATTTCGACGAATAGACTACCTTAGTGAGCTCGATCTGTCATCTGGTGGCCGTCTGGAAACTACCCCGCGGAGCTAGAATGTCGGGTCTCGGGGTGTCGGGCTTGACTTATTTTCTATTATTCCCCACCAAACCAAACTACAATTAAGTGTTGTCATGGTCAACATAGGCTTAGCAAATGGAAATATACGAGTTTTACATTAGTCATGGTGTTTATAATGAGGATTGTTGGCAAAAAAGAAGCATTCGATCACAGGTTCCTACAACATTCTACTAAATACTGTAAAGGAATACTTCAAGGCGGGTGCATGGGTTAATATTTCTTCTCTTTGCATACATGGAGGTAATATTTAAACCCCTGCACCCGCCTTGAGTATTCCTTTGCAGTTTTAGTAGAAATGTTGTAGGACACCTGTGATCGAATGCTTCTATTTTGCCAACAATCTTTATTATAACGCCATGAAATAATGTAAAACTCGTATATTTCCATTTTGCATAAGCCTAGTTGACCATGACAAACACTTAATTGTAGCTGGTTGGTAGGGAAAAAATAGAAAATAAGGTCGAGCCCCACACCCCAGACCTACAATTCTAGCTCCGCGTGTAGTTCCCAGACGGCCACCAGATGACAGATCGAGCTCACTAAGGTAGTCTATTGCCATTCATTAACGCAAGACACTGACTTGAAGAACGACGAGAGGCTGTTAAGAGGAAATCAAGATAATGGAGAAAAATCAAAAGACATAATTACGAAGTAGATGAGAAGAAGGAAAAATAAAGCAAAAAAGAAGGGGTGAAGATGATAGAAAAAGGGATAAAAGGATAAGAGAGGAGAGTAAGAAAAGTGGGAGGGGATGGGATAAAAGGGAAGGCAAAAAAGCATGTTGAATGAGGGCCCCATTTTTGTCATGGGAGAGATGACAAAAAAAGCTAATTATCTGAACACTAACACACACGGTAACAGCGATCTTCTCTTTCATCCCCCTGAAATTTTCAAAAAAAAACCCTAAACCGATTAAAAGACCATTCACAAGAGCTGAACCCCATAATTAGCTTTTTTGAAAGAAAAGCCCAAAACGATTTCCCCCCAATCGCCCCGCTACAAATAAAAAAAATTTGTAAAAACCAGTACAAGATAGGACATAGGGGAAATTTCAAGAGTACAAAAACATCTCTGGTCTTCTGGGGGGTTCCTTTACAAAAAAAAATAATTCTCCCTCCTTATTTTTTCTCTCTTTTTCTCTGGTTTCTTTTTTTTCCCCTCTTTTAATTTTTTTATGTATTTGCGCTTTTACTTTCATTTCACTTTTATTTAAAAAACTTTTGTTCAAATTGTATGTTTTTGTTCCCTATTTTAAAAAAGCATAATTCCCCTTTTTCTATCGATTATTTTGATGAGGGACAGAATCGCCCATTTTCCTTCCGTGGACCTGAAAAAAAACAATTATCCCTTTTATAAAACCAAGGTATTTCATTCTGTTTATCTATTTATGTATTATGATAAAACTACTTCTTCGATTGGCTTGCCAGCCACCTCAAGAAGGGAACAACAAAAATATTTTGGGAAAACACAGCTGGAGGAGAAAGGTTTGCACCCTTGGAATGAGCTGCGTAAAAGGCACATGAACCAATGCAAAAATAAATGGGTTTTAAATGGAAAATAAACAGTTTTATAATGTGGGGGCATACCAGGGAAATGCGAACCCCTGACATTAATTGAAAGGGGAACGATAAAAATAAAATTTAAAAACAAAAAAAAGGGAAAAAAAAAAAATACGATAGAAAAGGTATAATATTTAGGGGATCATCAAACAAACGTAGGATAAATTGCTTTTGGGGGAAATTTGCTTGAAGGTAGTTTATGTTTATTACCCAAATGCTTTAAGCAAAGTTAAGGAAAATGAAGAAATCTAGGGAAACGGAGGTTTTTAAAAATTTAATGCAGGCCAATGGAAGTTTTAAAACTCGTAAAAATACAAGAATAGAATTTTTTTCGGGGGTTGCTTTGGTATGTAGGGGAGTGTCAGGTTCGTATGAAAAAGGGATGGGAAAATACTTCATTTATCTGGGTCGGAATAGTCAGCGAGGGTGAGGTTTTTTTGATGGGTAATTTGAGTAGCGAGTGGGTTTGTTTGCACAGTGATGAAGGGAACAGATGGAAGCAAAAGGGTTTGAGAGAGTACCCAAATAACATTGCCAGTCTCTCCAGTGTAACCCCAAAACATTATCGGAAACGTTAGAAAACAGGAGGAAAAAAAAGTGCCGTTTTTACTAAGAATTTATGAGGGGAAATGGAAGTATTTCCCATAAAAAATGTTGGGGAGATTCTCTGTGTAGGAAAGGTAGATGTGCCATTCATGTGTGACAAATAAAATGTTTAGCGCATGTTACCGTAATAACAAGGAATTGGTGAGAGCGGGGATTAACACTGCAATGTAGAGGTACGAAATGTAATGTGCATTGTGCGATGAATGCCAGAATAAGTACAGAGTCTGCAAGAATTAGGGTTGAAGGCATCAGTGTGGTAAAGTGTGGTAAACAAAGTTATAAGTTATTGGCGGTAGTGCCAGAAAGAAGAGAATAAGTAGAGGAAGTTATCATCTACTTATTTCTTTTGTGTTTTCTTTCCTAAATACAATTAAAGATTGATTATTTGGTACGAACGTATACATTAATCAAAACATAACACACAACTTAAAATCAAAAATACCTACAATGTTTGTTAATTAATTGTTCTCTTGCATCAAAGCACCATGCCATTAATCCTCATTTTCCTCACAGGACATAAGTTCAATTATACTGTTATTATTTTTCATTGTGGCAATAATTTTTCATGAATTCTTTTAACAACTAAAATGGTTATGTAAAGTTCTCATGTAAATAAAACAATACGCAGTTTCTACCTGCATGTAAAGAACCCTTTAGGCAGTCACCCAGGAGCGGTTATTATTTTGGAAGATGCGAAGGTCACCCCTGTTATCCCCGGTAACGTTAACAAACCGAAAGATGCAGTTTTCTTGAGCACACCTTCAGATCGCATGAAACAACTAAAAACCCTTTAATTTGATGAAACATGGCAACACAAGATTTAAAGGGAAACCAAGCAAACTATTGAGAAGCTCTGGTGATATAGTTGGGTCAGACGCTCGGTTCCTTCACACATAGGTAGCTTTAATCAAGTTAATGCAAAAACCATGAGGAGCAAGTGAATCACCTAACTTCGCCACTTCATCACAATAAAAATCACCACTTCATTCACAAATGCGACCTGTGCGGTTCTGTGTCGATAGTATAAACGCAAGTCGGTATCGTGGAAGTATCTATTCACACAGGTCTATACAAGATGGAGCGTCACACCTCCCAGCTGTCCCCCGCGCTGTTTCCCTCCCTCCATTCAGTCCGGCTCAGAAAAAACTAGGGAAACCGCACAAACACCTACCCGCCCATAATGGTGTCCATCAGTAAGGCATTCTGCGTACGATCTTCAAACATTAGCAGGTATACGTAGGAAAGCTAGTATTCGCACGGTATGCACACACGACAAATCTGTACGTTTCCTTCCTGCTCCTTTCCTATCTCTTAGTCCATGGAGCCAAGACCCGAATTTGGGATATCGTCACCACCCGGGGTGACTAATTCTCTTAGGTGTTTTTAGCTTGCTACATGTCTCTAGTTTATGTTTTGATATGATAGCCCTTGCACACTGGTAGCTTAATGGTCGTTACACTTTTTGAATAGACACACCCTTACCGAAAATTCAGAATTTTTTTTTTAAATGGCAATTTGGGGACAGGAATGCCTAAAAATGTCCACTAAAATGATATAGTAATTGTCCACATTAATACAGGCTGTAAAATACCACACTTTTTAAAAAAAGGGGGCCCCAAATTTTTTTTTGTTTTTTTTTTTTGGGGCCCCCCCAAAAATGGGGGGGCCTTGGTTACTTACTGTTATGGCCAATTAATACTCCTTCAATATCATCTACGTCAGACTCGGAATCTGACTGTTGTGCTACCGGCTCTTCTTCAATAGCTTGTTTTTGGCATGTCTGTAACCGCACATGTCCGTACACTCGGCCATTGCTGAGGCAGTGCACTTTCTCAGGGAGTTTGCATGGACCGCACACACTTGCAGGACAGTAGCTGCAGAACAGATCTGGTTTGCGGGGAGCCTCGCATCCAGTTGACAGCAAGCTTGACGTCCATCTTGTCACCAGCCGCAGTCGTTGGTGCAACAAATGGGCTGGCCTCTGGAGACTTCTCCTCCAGATCGCAGCTGGTAGTTTGCACGTAGTGCATGCATGAAGTAGGCAGTCCTCCACAAGGAGGGAGTTGACTTGACCCACCTCTTCCACGTCTCGCACAGAACAGCTCACACCGAAGCTTGTTACCCTCAGTTGTGTGGGTAGATGGCAGTACAGTGGCAGGTGATTTCCTGTGCTCGCAAAGAGTTCAGGAGACACTTCCCATTGCAGCGCCAAGTTCGTGGAAAGCATCTGGTATGTATTGTCCATCTTCACCGCTGAGTGTCGTCATCTTCCCCCGGCCAGCGAATGCAGACGGTATCACAGCCTTAAAGGCATGACATACAAGCAATGAATACACCCGCTGCCCCCAGTGTACGGTCAGTGTGGTGATATCCAGGAATCTGTCGGTCTTCGGCCCCGCACTTCTGGAACAGTTGGCGAGGGCTCTTGTGGCACATGCCCAGACCACAGGACCTGACGTCGTATCCTTGCAGTGTGATGACAGACTTGTACACAGAAGTATGCTGCATGAAGTGCATGGAGAAGGAGGCGTGGTCTGCTTCTCTTGACTTGACTTAAGCTCAGGCGCCTCTTCCACTGCTCTTTTGGATCTTGAAGCAGAGCTGCTCACATGTGAAATACAAGTCTCCTTGCCCTCGAGCGTCTCCCTGTGCTGGGTTTTTTCCATTCTTCTACCAGGAACTATGAGACTGGCCTTGTTGGAGGAACTACCGAGTAACTTCTCCACTGCTGGATGTTGTGCCCAGGTTGAATGTTCTTGAAAGGATCCTGTGCCTGCACTTCTGTGGCTCGTTCTGCATCTTGATGGATTCTCCTGTGAGAGTCAAACACAACATCAATGCGCATGCTCTTAGCACACCTCATGACAAACGGACTCAGTGCTGTGCTGCAAGCTGTGAAAAAGTGTTGTCGTTTCCCTTCAGTTTCTGGACCAGGCTCATCCCTATCAATTAGGTAGCAGAGGGCTCGGGGATCACCTCTGCAGGAGAAAAACATTCCTCTCCAACTCCTTGCTAGGGCAGCCTTGTTGGTCTTGCGGAGGAGAGACCATCCCACGCTGCCAGTGCCCATGGCAAAGGCCCCAGGGATGAGCCAAGACATTCACTCATTGAGCTTTCTGTCTCAGCAACAGGATAATTATGGCCAAATAGGTCCTGTCAGCCTTCAAGATAGCCTCCTTGGCATGGCCTTGTGAGCGTTGGCCATTCTGATGTTAGTGAACGTTCTCAGTTTCGTCTTCGTCATTCGTGTCAATGAAACGTATAGTTGGCGTATCGGTCCCAGGCGGCTCTTTCCTGGAAGGCTGATATGCATCCTCTCCTATTCCTGTAGGCCCCTAGAAGTTCTTTGGCAACTTCTGTGGTGCTGTAGTCGCAGTTGACAAAATGACAAGATCTCCGTGCTCTGCGTTTTGAAGGGGTTCAACCAGTGGTCTCCATTCAGTTGAACTAAAGATTGGGGACATCGGCCTCATCTCTTCTAATCATTGGCATCTGTTAGGTCTGGGTTGGCTGAAGTCAGTATACTTTGGCCTACTACCATGGCCCTGAGCTGCCTCAAGTATCTGCTGCGATACTACGATGTCAGGTAGTACCCTGGCGACAGCTCAACTTTCAGGCTGAAGCCTTTTGTGCCCATGGTGTCTGGGGCTTTGTTGATCGTCTCTTCGATGGTCTGGTCCACGAATCGTCCAAAGGGATTCTTGATCCGATTCTGGACCGAAAAGCACCTGCATGGAAGTCGTTCATGGACCTTGGGTGTTCAAATGGGCAGTCGAGATCATCATGGCATGTAGTAGGTCAGTGAATCGGGCATCAGTGCACCTTGTCATAGGCAAAACACCACGGTATTTCATCTGTCGGATTGCTCCTAGGTGGAAGCATCCAGTTGCCTTCTCTGAGGCTCGAACCCGGTCCAGCATGATCTCAACACATGTCCCAGCATGGGAAATCAGAATGCTGAGAGGTTTTTGTTTTGTTCATCTCTTAGAGGTCTCAAGATAAATTGGAAGGAGCTTTCAGATATGTGTGCATGATCACTATCCATTCAGCTCTTGAAAGGTCCCCTGAGAAACATTGCTTGTGGAAGCTGTTTTGAGTTCTTCAGTGTTCCTCCAGATGGTGTATGTCCTTGAATGGTTTCTTTATAGCCATGGAAGGAAGCCTTTTCATGCAAGACTCCTCAGTGTTCATACACCGAGCTGTGCCGTCTCACTGCTCTGTTGTACTCCGGCCGTCCATCACCCCGAAATGCATCATTCTGCGATGACACCTGAATCCACACACAGATCTCTAAGACATGCATCCTGAAACTATTCCTATTGGTGCGAGAGGAGATTTGCAGATTGTGTGGAAGATGCCCTCCAATGATTGAATAATGTTCTTGAACTTTCTCTTGTTTCCAGAGAACATCGGCAGCTTGGCATTAGAGGCTTGATCAAACACGCACACAATCTTGTAAGCTGTAGGACTGCATGATGAATGCGTTGCTCCAAGTTCATAACGGTGGACATTCGTTGAGGGGAGCATTGATTAGTGGGCAGGTAGCTTACCAGTGCTGGACCACTGCAATGTATCTGCGGATTTTGATGTTGAACCCAGTCCAACGCTGATGGACTGGTTTTCAGGTCTGACATTCGAGTTAAGAATCCAGATATGGTTCTTGGTCTTTGAATCCTGGACCTCTGGTTATTGTCGACCTACGCAGTCTCAATCCTGGGGGCCCTGCCCGCCGCCCAACATTGTATTTTGGCAGATTGATGCGGTCGGAGTAGATGCTTCTGATCTTGGACTTGGTAAGTCTCTGGCAGGACCCTTTCCCCTTTTTTTTTTTTTTCTGGCACAGAGCCTGCAACTGGGAACTGGAACAGCATGCCATTGACTCTGTGAGAACGTACCTGCTCCACTTTAGTGTCTCTTCAAGCGGTCGGTCGAAGTTATCCAGGACAGGGTTACTGTGACACACCATGGGAGTTTGCTGGAAGTGGAATGTCATCCTTTGAACATTACAGCTCTGGATACAAAAGGGCTTGTTCGATCTCCTTCAAAACATGAGTAGGCCAACCAGTGGGCCAAGACGATTCAGAGTTCGGATCAGTTCTGTGTTTCCGTCAAACACTTTACAGCATGGACAGCAGTACGCTGCTTGGGTGCTTGTCTTGCCACTTGGTAAACAGAAAAGACCAATCACTGCCGAAGATTGTGGCATAGACGTTGAGCTCTTTCACGAGGAGTTTGACACTCACTCTCTCCTGTCACGCAGGGTGTGCAGGAATTAGTGACTCTGCAGGAATAACATTTCTGATCGGTTATCGGGAGGACCATGGCTGACTCACATCTGGCTTATTGCTCCTCATTCCTCAGCTGAATTTCCTGCTTTGGTTAAAGGATATCTTCAGAGTTAGCTGCTCTTGCGCTTGCAGATCTTTTGTCATTTTTGGGTGTGCTTGTCGGGCAAGGTCGTTCCATTGAGAGGCTGCGGGATAGATTAGGACGCTTTCCTTTCTCTCTGGGACAAAGCGTAGTGATTCCCCAAACTCGGTTTCAATCCTGTCGGCGAACATGTTTCTGTGTCGCTGGTCTTCAGTGGATAAATAACCACGGGACATCATGGATCTCTCAAGCCTAGATTGTGAGGTTATCAATAGGCCAGTACCTCGGGCTTGGGGAATAATTCAGTCCTTATATACAAGGAAGAGTTCCTCGAGGGCTTCTATCTCAGCATCTTCGTAGCGTGCATCCCCGGGGGCACTTTCTTCCTGATTTTCAACCTGCACCAGACCTGGCGGCCGCTGGGAATCATTTCTTTTGTGAAGAGTTTGTAGCACGCCTTGTGGTAGTGACCCTCTGCAGCAACAAGGTCTCCTGCTAAGTAAACCAAGGATTCTCTGGGTCAGTTTCCTTTGTTGCTTGCTCTTGCGGACTTCTCATCTGCTCGTAGCTGAACACACTGGGATGATGGAGCCCCTTGTCTTTGCTGCTTTCACGTAATTGCTTGACTCTATCGCAGAAGCAGACATATTTGGCATAACACCCTGCTAGTACTAGGGGCTCCCTTGATGCCCTCCTCCTGGGGTCGACGCTTGCTGATTCTATCTGACACCCTTGGCAAGAGATAGAATCCAGTGACTTCTTCATTGTAAAGAGACTACGACATTTACGGTGTACATTGTATGTTGTGGTATTCCTCCTCTTCAAGGCCCTTGGCTGCTTCCAGGACTGATCATGCTGCCTGATCTCTGCAGCCATGAGCAATGTGTTTCAGGAGCCAAATCCTGTGGTGACACCAGAGGCGCAGTCGCTGTCATCATCAGAGCAGTGGGATGAACAGTCGATCCGTGCTCTATTCCTCGCTGTGGTTGCATTCATGCCGTCAGACAGTCAGCCACACACTGCAAAAAAAATATCACAGTAAACAGTACTGAACAAACAACAAACTCATTTACATGGAAAACCATTATACATATTATGTTGCTCCTTCAATAATAAAATTATCCCCAAAATATCACAAAAAAATCACCAAAATGAAATTAACCCTAAATAGGGGAAACTTGAAATATACACGAATAACTCTTGTAGAGAATTAAATTAGGCTTACAAGAGCGTTAGAATATATTTCAATTTCTCCCATATTTAGGGATTATCCAGATTTATGGAAAATACCCAAATATTTTTTTTTAATGTAAATCCCAAAATATGAGGAAATTTGAAAAATACACTAGGAACAACTCTGGTAGAGAATCAAATTCTACATAGGTGTCCAAAGTTTCGCAGCGATCGTGTGATGATGTTTAAAGGAAAATGAGGAAAACCGAGCGTCACGCTGAAAATCTTTTTATGGGTAGCACCCCATGGCATAAAAAAATCAGACTAAGCTACCAGTGCGGGAAGGCAATCTCTCTTAATGTATTTACAGTCATTATAAAAACATTTTAGAAAATTTAAAAATATACCATTTACGTGTTTAGTCACCCCCAGGTTGTACCGATATCTGGCCTGGTCATGGACTATCTCTTCTCTCTCTCCCTGCTGCAGGGGGAGCAGCCAGCCGCGCGCCAAACAGCTACCATAAAGCGCTGTCCAGACCGATTACTGGATTATGCATGTGCTATCATAATTTTTCAACAAAAATTGATAAAAACGATATTTGTGAAACATGCATTAAAACAGAATACTATGGAAATACTTGAAGCGGATTGAATGTAAGAAAGTTAAATTTCGAAGAGTGGTGACATTTGCTCTGTGAAGCTTGATACGAGGCTGACGGCGAGGAGCGAACGCTGCGGCACACTCATGCTGCCGTCTTGGTGTTGCACTATTGCCATTGTATATGTTGAGGTAAACTATCATCAAAACTAATCAAATCATTGACGGGGTCACTACTAAATAATAACTGATCCTGCATAGAGTCGTCTGAAGTCCACAAGAAGGCTCTCTGCGTGCCATCAACGGAGTGTTTGGAGGCGCGCGGCATCTCTGCATCACGGCCATCCACACCAGATGAGCTCGTGGCGGCTCGAGACTTGCTTCATGAACCTACATGCCCTCCGGACCCAATCGAAGGGTAATTGTTTGAGGTCCTGAAACACGGAAGAATGAAACGAGAAGCCAAAGATGTTGAACCCATTAGTACAAAACCCCGACGAGCACAGCCACGGTGCTGAGTGCTGGGAGGCCAACAAGAAACTACTTAAATTAATTAGAAAACTAATCAGTGTATGTGTGTGTGTGTGGTTGTGTGTGTGTGTGTGGTGTGGTGTGTGTGTGTGTGTGTGTGTGTGGTTGTGTGTGCTGTGAATAGAATAGAATAGAATAGATAGAATAGAATAGAATAGAATAGTGGGTGTGTGGTGTGTGTGTTGTGTGTGTGTGTGTGACGAAGTGGAATATGCACAAACCGAACGACAAACAACTGTTCAATAGTGTAACCTTCAGGTAGGGCCCTAAAGGTATATCATCATGGCAACAACAGTTTAGGGTCAATGGGACTAAGGCGAACGATGGTGGAAAATATAAGCAGATAACATAAGTGAGGTAAATGAAACAGAAAACCTGAAGCTCAGTGGGGTTTTTTCGTACACACTGCTAATTGGCTACTAATTTTCTCTGCCTCCAGTGCGGCAAGTAGTAGGAAGGAAGGAGGAGGCTGTGTTGATGAGGCATGATGAAGGAAGGCTAGAAGGATTGATAGGGGATTGGTAGGGGAGGAAGCAAGAGAGAGGGAGGGCAGGCCGGAGGAGAGCCAGAGAGAGAGAGGAGAGAGAGAGAGAGAGAGAGAGAGCCAAAGAGAGAGAGAGAGAGAGAGAGAGAGAGATGTAGGTAGTAGGATAAGTAAGGTCGGCGAAAAAGAGTGACGTCCTCCCATCGAACGAGGAAGAGCATGAGCAATTTACTCAAAAACCCAGAACATCACCCTCATTACTCTTTATGGAAATAACTAAAATTCTTATTATCGCGTGTAACATGAGCAGTGTTTATTTATTAGCCTCACCACGCAAAGAAGCGTTGTACATACGAACTGCTTATTTTAACCTACAACAATAAGTTTTAATATGTTTCCAAGCATAAAAAAATAACCCTTCATTATTCCAGCGGCTCAACCCTCGCAACGTAATCCTAATCCCCATCTTTCTCATTTTAGTGACTTTATTAATCCAGGATAATGAAGTTCTTACCTCAATGTGTCCTCCTTTACCCAAAACTCAATCAGACAAGGTAAACATAATTTCGGCAATTGCATCTGACAAAAAGGCTCCTTCATATTTACGCAAGTATCCAATCCCTCTCCCTCTTCATGATTAGCGCCAAGGAAAGCTCTGAAAATCGGCGTATCCACAACTCTTGTATGAAAATTCTGATTGCGGTTTTTTTTTGAGTATGAATACCTTTGGGTAAAATTTAAGGATGGAGCTGATGCCAAATTTCACCTTCATCCAGCGGGTTTCCGTATTACGTTTCTCGTATCCTTATTTTTTTCTTTTTGACATCCCACCCCCGTCTCTCCTCTCTCTCTCTCTCTACTCTCTCTCCTCTCTCGCTCTCTCTCTCTCTTTCTGCTCTCCGCTCTCGCTCGCTCTCTCTTCTCTCTCTCTCTCTCTTCTCTCTCTCTCTCTCTCTCTCTCTCTCTAGCTCTCTCTCTCATCTCTTCTCCTATCTCTCTCTTCATTTCCCCCTTACCTCTCTCTTTCCCCCGCAGACAGTCCCTATTGGCTGGGGAAGCACCAGTCTTCTGTTATAGTCACCTTTGATATTCCTGTTTTTGGTCAAACGATTCTTACACAGCAAAAAACACAGACAGCGACAATAATATCCACACGCGCCCCAGTCACCGTGTTTAACCTAAGGAGGTAAAGGTAATTTTGCTCTTTCACAGCTTCTGGCCCGGGTGAACATCCCTGTGTTTACAGTGGACAAGAATGGAGCAAAAAAAATCTGTCAATGTCTGATAGTGGAGTGGGTCGTTTGTTAAGACGATAAGAGAAGGCAGAAAATGAGGGAGGAGCGCAGGGGAGAGGGGGGGAAAAAAACAAAAAAGTAAGAAACGCTGTGGGGCAGAAAGGAAAGTGACGGTTATCACTGTTGTCAGGACTATAGGTTTCTGCTTCCTCCATGAATATTAAATAAGACGAGGAATTAAAATGGCTTTATTACTAATGAAATTGCACAAATAATTAGATTAAAATAAGACAAAGGGACACAGATAGACAGAACAGAGACAGAGGTAGATAGACAGACCAGAAAAATATGTGTAAGACGAAAGAACGAGCGAGAGCAGGTGAAACTAAAGTACAGAGGCATGAAGTGTGGGATAGCGATTTTAAAGCTTCTGTCACAGTGAGGCTATAAGATGATGACTGGAAACCATGTGCCTGATTCGCACCCTGAGCAATGTGTTCCAGGAGTCCAATCCTGTGGTGACACCAGAGCATCGCTGTCATCATCAGAGCAGTGGATGATACAGTCGATCCGTGCTCTCTTCCTCGCTGATGGTTGCATCATGCCGTCAGACAGTCAGCACACACCTGCAAAAAAAATATCACCATTAAACATTACATGAACAAACAAACAAACACATTTACATGGAAACCATTCTACATATTATGTTTGCTCCGTCCAATAATAAATTATCCCCAAAATATCACAAAAAATCACCAAATATGAAATAAACCCCTAAATATGGGGAAACTTGAAATATACATCGGAATAACTCTTGTAGAGAATTAAATTAGCTACAAGAGCTGTTGGAATATATTTTTCAATTTCTCCCATATTTAGGGATTTATTCCAGATTTATGGGAAAATACCCAAAATTATTTTTTTTTAGGGTAAATCCCAAAATATGAGGAAATTTGAAAAATACCTAGGAACAACTCTGGTAGAGAATCAAATTCTACATAGGTGTCCAAAGTTTCGCAGCGATCGTGTGATTGATTTTAAAGAAAATGAGGAAAACCCCGAGCGTCACGCTGAAAATCTTTTTTTATGGGTAGCACCTCCATTGCATCAAAAAATCAGACTAAGCTACCAGTGCGGGAAGGCTATCATATCTTAATGTATTTACAGTCACTCTATAAACATTTTAGTACCATTCGTGTTTAGTCACCCCAGGTGGTACCGATATCTGGCCTGGCTCATGGACTATCTCTCTCTCTCTCCCTCCCTGCCTGCCACGGGGAGCAGCAGCCGCGCCAAACAGCTACCATAAAGCGCTGGACAGACCGATTACTGGATTATGCATGTGTTATCATAAGAAACTCAAACATTTATAAAACGACTATTTGTGTATAACATGCATTAATTAACATGATATCTATGAAATACTTTGAAGCGGATTGATGGTAAAGTAAATTTCGAGTGGTGACATTTCTCTGTGAAGCTTGATCCGAGGCTGACGGCGAGGAGCGAAGCTGCGGCCACTCATGCTGCCGTCTTGGTGTGCACTTATTGCCATTGTATTATGTTGAGGTAAAATGCTCATCAAAACTAATCAAATCATTGACGGTCACTACTAAAAATAACTGATCCTGCATAGAGTTCGTCTGAAGTCCCACAAGAAGGCTCTCTGCGTGCCATCAACGGAGTGTTTGGAGCGCGCGGCATCTCTGCATCCCAGGCCATCACACCGATGAGCTCGTGCGGCTCGAGACTTGCTTCATGAACCTACATGCCATCCGGACCCAATCGAAGGGTAATTGTTTTAGGTCTGAACACGGAATGAATGAAACGAGAAGCCAAGAGTGAACCCAATTAGTACAAAACCCCGACGAGCACAGCCACCGGTGCTGCGTGCTCGGGAGGCCACAAGACTACTTAAATTAATTAGAAAACTTAATCAGTGTATGTGTGTGTGTGTGGTTGTGTGTGTGTGTGTGTGTGTGGTTGTGTGTGTGTGTGTGTGTGTGTGTGGTTGTGTGTGTGTGAATAGAATAGAATAGAATAGATAGAATAGAATAGAATAGAATAGTGTGTGTGTGGTTGTGTGTGTGTGTGTGTGTGTGTGACGAAGTGGAATATCGCACAACCGAACGACAAACCAACTGTTATAATTATTGTAACCTTCCGCGTAGGCCTAAATGTATATCATCATGGCAACATACAGTTTCATGGTAATGGACTAAGGCGAACGATGGTGGAAAATATAATCAGATAACATAATTGAGGTAAATGAAACCGAAACCTGAAGCTCAGTGGGGTTTTTTTCGTTACACACTGCTAATTGGCTACTAATTTTCTCTGCTCTCCAGTGCGGCACGTAGGGAAGGAAGGGAGGAGGCTGTGTTGATGGAGGCATGATGAAGGGAAGGCTAGAAGGATTGATAGGGGTATTGAGTAGGGGAGGAAGGAAGAGAGAGGTGAGGGAGGCACGAGAGAGAGCCAGAGAGAGAGAGAGAGAGAGAGAGAGAGAGAGAGAGCCAAAGAGAGAGAGAGAGAGAGAGAGAGAGAGAGATCGTAGGTAGTAGGATAAGTAAGGTCGGCTAGAAACAAGAGTGAAGTCCTCCCATCGAACGAGAAAGAGATGAGCAACTTTACCTCAAAACCCACGACCATCACCATCATTCACTCTTTATGGAAATAACTACACTTCTTATTATCGCGTGTACCTGAGCAGTGTTTATTTATTACGCCTCACCACGCAAAGAAGCTGTTGTACTATACGAACTGCTTATTTTAACCTACAACTAATAAGTTCTTAATATGTTTCCAAGCATAAAAAAAAATACACCTTCATTATTCCAGCGGCTCAACCCTCGCCTACGTAATCCCTAATCCCCATCTTTCTCATTTTAGTGACTTTTATTACTCCAGGATAATGAAGTTCTTACCTCAATGTGTCCTCCTTTACCCAAACTTCACCGACAAGGTAACATAATTTCGGCAATTGCCCTGACAAAAAGCTCCTTCATATTTTACGCAAGTCTCCAATCCCTCTCCCTCTTCATGATTAGCGCCAAGGGAAAGCTCTGAAACTCGGCTCTCCTACAACTCTTGATATGAAAATTCTGATTGCGGTTTTTTGAGATGAAACTTTGGGTAAAATTTAAGGATGGAGCTGATGCCAAATTTCACCTTCATCACAGCGGGTTTCACGTATTACGTTTCTCGTCTCCTTATTCTTTTTGACATCCACCCCCCCGTCTCTCTCTCTCTCTCTCTCTCTCTCTCTCTCTCTCTCTCTCTCTCTCTCTCTCTCTCTCCTCTCGCTCTCGCTCTCGCTCTCGCCCCTCTCTCTCTCTCTCTCTCTCTCTCTCTCTCTCTCTCTCTCTCTCTCTCTCTCTCTCTCTCTCTCTCTCTCTCTCTCTCTCTCTCTCTCTCTCTTCATTTTCCCCCTTACCTCCTCTCTTTCCCCCCGCAGACAGTCCATATTGGCTGGGGAAGCACCAGTCTTTTTTATGTCACCTTTGATATCCTGTTTGGTCAACGATTTCTTACACAGCAAACACAGCAGCGCAATAATATCCACACGCGCCCAGTCACCGTGTTTATACCTTAAGGAGTAAAGGTCATTTTGCCTCTTTCCCAGCTCTGGCCCGAGGTGGACCATCCTGTGTTTACAGTGGACAAGAATGGAGCAAAAAAATCTGTCAATGTTGATATTGGAGTGTCGTTTGTTAAGACGATAAGAGAAGGCAGAAACTGAGGGAGGAGCTGCAGGGGAGAGGAAACAAAAAAGTAAGAACGCTGTGGGCAGAAGGAAAGGTGACGGGTATCACTGTTCAGGACTATAGTTTCATGCTTTCCTCCATGAATATTAAATAAGACGAGTAATTAAATGGGCTTTATTAATAATTAAATTGCATTAATAATTAGATTAAATAAGACAAAGACACAGATAGACAGACAGAGACAGAGGTAGATAGACAGACAGAAAAATATGATGTAAGACGGAAAGAACGAGCGAGAGCAGGTGAAAATATAAGTACAGAGCATGAAGTGTGGGATAGCGATTTAAAGCTTCTGTCAACAGTGAGGCTAAGATTGATTGATTTTTGATTGATTGATTGTTTATTAACATTATATTTACAAAACAAGTTAATAACATTTATAGGTTTAAATCTTGTCCATTGAGCTCGTGGCTCCTTATGGACGCTATGCACTACTGGTTAGCTAGAGCAGTCGTGAATACGGGAAATACAATTAGTAGTATAAAAAGTAGTAGTAGTAGTAGTAGCAGTAATAGTAGTAGTAGTGTTGTAATAAAAAATGATAATAGTAATAGTAATAATAACAATATAATAATAATAATAATAAAAAAAATAATAATAATAATAATAATAATGATAATAATAACAGTAATATTAGTAGTAGCAATAATTATAATACTATCATTATATTAAGTAGTTAGTAGTAGTAGCAGCAGTAGTAGTAGTAGCAGTAGTAGTAGTAGTGGTGGTAGTAGAGGATTAATAATAATAATCGTACTAAAAATGATAATAAATAATAACAATAATAATAATAATATTATTAACAATAATAAGTAATGACAATAATAGGAACAACAACAACAACAACAACAACAACAGCAACAACAACAACAACAATAATAATAATAATAATAATGATAATAATAATAATGATAATAATAATAATAATAATAATAATAATAATAATAATAATACCAACTGCCATGAATTACACCACATATATGATGTTCTAATAAGATTGCTGTATGGCACTCTGTAATTATGATTGTATCAAACTGTAAGAGTCTTAGTATGCAGTTTTTAACTGTAGTTTAACTTTTAATTTAAATGAGTTAAAGGGTCTGGTTTTAATATCTAGTGGAGCTTCATTCCAGAGTTTAGAAGAAAGTAAGGAAAGTAAGAAGGAGAAGGAAAGAAGAAGGAAGAAGGAGAAGGAAAGAAGGGAAGGAAGGAGAAGGAAAGTAAGAAGTGAGAAGGAGGAAAACAATATGGTGAGAGAGAGAAATATTTGTAGAGAACGAAATAATTGCATTGCATGGAGTGAATTTTCCTCGACGTCGATATCTTCATGCAATCACATCCTTGTTTTTATTTATGCAACAATCAGTAAAACTTTTGTCACTGAATGTTAGTAATGAAAAACATGCATATTATAAACAATGAAATTACATACGTATATATATATCAGGAAGTGTACACGTATAGTTGGCGAATCAAATCACAACACAAAACAAAACAAAACTAAACTAAGCTAAACTAAACAAAACCCTTACACCCCCCCCCCCTTTGTTCCCCACCCCTTTTTTTATATTCTCTTACTATCTTCTTTATAGGGACTGTCAATTAAGCGGTCTTTTTGTTACTTTTTATGTTTTTGCCCTCGGCCAGTCCTTTGTGATGTAAAAAAAAAAAACACACGCAAGAGCGGCCTTCCAAGAATTAGAATATCAAAGTGTTGTTGTTGTTTTATCTTTCTTTGAACAGTTCTGCTTGTTATCAATCTTTCGGTACACCATTCTGTTTGCTTTTCATTTCCTCCTGTGCCGCCAGAGTATTCAGTGTTGAGTCTCCGGGTGAGGGTGGAATAAACACACTTAATGATAAGGCGCATCACTTATGATTAGAGGGAATTAGGCTCATTAGGGAGTCCATGATGTCGGCTCAGCATGCACCAAAAGGATGATGGGTTGTCCACTCACAAACACCACAGTCACCACCGTCACCACACTCACCACACTCATCATCAACCTCTCCTGAGCACCATCTTTATCAATCTGGTCCTTATTCATCACTGGATTTTCTACCATTTATTTTTCCTTGTAATGTAATTGTAACTGTAAATGTAATAGTTCTGAATCCATGAGGTGGCGGGTGATGATGATGATGATGATGATGGTGGTGATGATGATGACAGCGATGGAGGTAATAGCAGCAGAAGTAAGGGAGTAGAAAGGATAATAAAGGAAAAAACAGACAGCAACAGCCCTACTGGACCAAACGAGGCTGCTTATGTGACTACCTTCTACTACAATAGCTTCTAAGTGTTATAGAGGGAAGAATAGCAAAGAAAATGGCTCCTCCACACACCCCACTCTCTTCAGCCAAGACCGGCAGGAAAATAAGTGACAAAAAAGTAGTAGACGTCATAATGGTGGCAGTAGTGGTGGTGATGACAAGACCGGCAGGAAAATAAGTGAGAAAAAAGTAGTAGACGTCATAATGGTGGCAGTAGTGGTGGTGTTGGTGGTGATGACAGCCTTACACACACCTACATATAAGACAAAGGAAGGGCGCCTATGTGATGTATAGGCTTCAGGTGTCGGGTTTTTTTTTTACATCACATAGGACTGGCCAAGGGCAAAAAAAGGGAATAACAAAAAACCCGCTTAGTTGCCAATCCCTATAAAGACAGTAAGAAAATATAAAAAGGGGGAAGAGGGTCAATTCAGTTCGCTGCCCTCACACGGCGGCCTGACCTGACCTCCTTCTACGTGAGGGTGTTGTGACCTCCCCTGCCATGTCTCTAAGCCATATGATAAATCAGTAGCTATTTCATTTATCACAGAAACATAAATACCTGTATACTGTAGTTCATGGATGTCATAAACCATGTCATGCATTACGACGAGTGTTTGTGTATCATTAATCAGTTACTTACACATGTTGAAGGTGAGTTAGCAATACTGATATTGACTCTTGGTGCCGCTAGTACAGGTGTTGGTTGTCACTGTAAGCCAGTCCACTTCAGTGCTGACATCTACTATTACACGTCATTGAGACCATTCCTGTGCCTTAACACTGAAGGTATTAGGTCCGTTCTCATCATAGAGAACGGACCTTCAGCTATAACATCACAGGTGTCATTATAAAAATCCAGCCTGCGCCAACCAACGGGCGGAGGGCCAACCAACCATCACGTCCCTCCATGTGATAAATAGCCTACTGGCGCTATAGACTTCAATGTAAAAAAAAAAAAATTTAAATCAGCATTGACGTGTGGTTACTCCGTGTTAACCGAACAGTCCCAGAGGCTAAAGTGCAAGACAAGAATGTGATATGTAAATGTGAGGAATAACAAATAATTCTTAGGTTAGTAACAATGCTGATCAACTTAAATAAATCAGAGTCTTAACGCACACAGCTCAAAGATCCATAACAGCTTACAATGACCACCTACTTATCGGTAAATACTCTTACTCGACCCGGCAAGGCAGCTGAATCCACCGTGTTGACCAGCAAGACAGGTCACTATACGTATAATGAAAAGACCACAGTATAGTCATGCAAGGAAGGGTGTTGCAAGCTTTACTTCATCCCTAATACCAATTATAACAAAGAAGCCTTCATCCCCAACATAATGATACATGATTACTCGTTACCAGTTACATTATTCATCATCATAATTAGGCCAACTGTTTGTATACTTTTAAGAAAAACAGAAAAAAACTGCCTTCTAAAGCTTACAGTAAAACCAGTACTTTAAATACTTATAGGGTAATCTTGTATTTTTTTTACTTTTTTATTTGTTTTAGTGTCTATTGATTTGTATTTTTTGTTACTGATTCTTGTCTGTCACTTTATATCCATCAAGGCTTTCTTCCTCCGGCCATCCTTCTTTCCTCCTTCCCGCTGGTGATGCACCTTGTACATCACGGTGAGGCCCGCCACGTCTCGGCGGTGCTGGAGGCTGTGGCGTCGTGGTTCTTGCCCGGCACCGCTGTCCCCGAGAAGCCTCACCGCGCGACCCTGGACCTCGTCAAGGAGAGCGACGAAGTCCGCCGCGCCGCACCGCGCAAGGCACGCGTATTCCATGGAGGAGCGAACCTGCTCTTCGTACAGGATCTCCGACCCCTGGCTGTCAACAAGCCACGACATCCTCCTCAGGGATGCCAGCTTCCCCGAACCCTCTCTCCCCGAAGCCGCTCGATGTGGGCTCTGAAGGTCGGCCTGCAGGTGTAGGTAACCCCCAGCACCTCCACCTCGCCCTGGCGCACCAGCGTCTTCCCATTGAAGATAAGGCTCTCTCTCTCTCTCTCTCTCTCTCTCTCTCTCTCTCTCCCTCTCCGCGACACTCACCTGTGCGGGGTTGGCCTCCAGCACACACCTGAGCTGCACTTCCTCCGTCGCCGCCACCGACACCACCTACTCCTGGTCCTCCCTGCACTCCGGGGGATCTGTTAGGGCACCGCGGGGGGGGTAGGGGGAAGGAGGGGGGGGGGTAGGGAGCCGCGGGGGGGAGAGAGAAAGGAGGGGGGGGAGGGATAGACAAGTAGTCAAGATATAAGTAGTACTCTCTCTCTCTCTCTCAGCACAGCTCAGAGGCAGAGGCAGGGAAGGACTCTGATTGGTGGAGCTGAAAGGTTCCAAGATGTGGATGAGCCAATCAGGCGAAGCTAGGAGTTAGGAGTCGTACCAACTCCTAGCTGAACATAAAGGCATAAGCGACTTCCTTAATATGAGGACCTATGGTGTGCAGCAGACCTCTTGGAAAGTAAAGTCTATCACGATGATGATGATCAACCCAGACACAGTGACTTGCACGGTGCGCCTCCCTGAAGGAAAGCACGTGACATCCATCCACCTGGTGGCTGAGCGCACAGACACCTGCTGTTGCTACAAGAAGAGGCACTTTGTTCCCGTGGCGACCATGGACCTCAACCCTGCACGGAGTAAGAACATATTTGACGCCGTGAAGGTGTTCCCTGACTGCCCGGTGACCCTGAACCAGGAGTTTGTCAACACCCTCCACGCAGACACCTTCGTTAGGATCAAGGTGAAGAGAGGACAAAAAACACTGCGTAAAAAGATACTAAGACCAGGAAAGTTGCTTCAGTGTTTACAGCAACAAACCATCGTTCACGGAAACAACATTCATCTGTCACTGGACATATCAACTTTTACTCCGCTGAATGTTTCTCTGCAAGTACAAGTGTTTTCTGACCGGCACTGTGCGATGGACTTGCCAGCAGATGGGCCGCGAACATACCAGGAGGAAGTCTTCACTAGTATGGAGAATCTGAACACAGCCGATGAAGCTCCTGCGCCTGACCTTCCTGTCCCTGTCGAAGCGCCCAACAATGAGGAGCAAAAGAAAATAGCGTTCACAGCGCAGGAAAACGCTACAGCCGCGGCCTGCGAGACTGAAGCTTTGAGGGACAAGGAAAGCATCTACGACGTAGCTTAGGAAAAAGCGAACGATGAGGCTGATGTGCCCGCCGACGAAGGCGTGAAGACCGAGAAGGGAAGCTGCCCGTTGGTCGGGAACCAGAAGGTGGAAAAAGCGGTCAGAAGCGTCGACGACAGGAAAGTGGAGGTGGAAAAGAAGGCGAATACGACGCCGCAGATTTTTGTACAGGCTGAGCCTAAAGATGAGGTGAAAGTAAGACAAACAAAGATAATCACGGGGAACGACGACGACGAGGAGCTGGACACGATAGAGTTTGAGGCAATGGAAAGGCTGATGAGCGAGGCCCAGGAAGATTCAGATGAAGGTATGGAGACATGCGAGGAGCAGTCTGAGGGGGAAGACCATAGGCTGGAGTGGCTGCTGCGGCAGGTGGTGCAGCAGGCCGATGATCTGGTGCAGCGGCACTCCCCGCACCAGCTGTAAGAGTTCCTGGAGCTTGTGTGTTGGGAGACACAGCACGGACGCGGCACCACCGCAGGGCCTGACGTGCAGCACCACCCGGTGTACAGCAGCCTGGGGCACAAGTTGCGTCTGGGGGGCGTTGAGTTCGGCAGTGAGATCATGCAGCTGCTGCAGGAGTGCGAGGCCGAGACGAATGGAGGAGAAAGTTTGAGTCAAGATTGTGAAGATATTGACTGTGCTTTGGTTTAGCCAAAGGCCATCGAAGGGCCTCGCCTGGCGTGGCTGCTGCAGCAGATACAGCGGCGGGAAGACGAACTCTTGAAGCGTCACTCTGGTGACCAGCTTCAAGACTTCCTGTCGCTCATGTGCTGGGAGGTCGAGCATGGCTTGGGAAGCCACGCCGGGCAGGCGCTGCGGCGCCACCCCGTGTACCGCAGCGTGATGGTGCGACCGTGGCATGAGTACGAAGATGAACGCAGACAAGACCAGGAAGAGGAAGTGACCGAGCAGGAAGAGGAATCAGCGAGACAAACAAAGAGAATCACGGGGAACGACGACGACGAGGAGCTGGACACAAGGGTGTTTGAGGCAATGGAAAGGCTGATGAGCGAGGCTCAGGAAGAGTCAGATGAAGGTGTGTAGACATGCGAGGAGCAGTCAGAGGGGGAAGGCCAGAGGCTGGAGTGGCTGCTGCGGCAGGTGGTGCAGCAGGCCGATGATCTGGTGCAGCGGCACTCCCCGCACCAGCTGCAAGAGTTCCTGGAGCTTGTGTGCTGGGAGGCGCAGCACGGACGCGGCACCACCGCAGGGCCTGACGTGCAGCACCACCCGGTGTACAGCAGCCTGGGGCACAAGTTGCGTCTGGGGGGCGTTGAGTTCGGCAGTGAGATCATGCAGCTGCTGCAGGAGTGCGAGGCCGAGACGAATGGAGGAGAAAGTTTGAGTCAAGATTGTGAAGATATTGACTGTGCTTTGGTTTAGCCAAAGGCCATCGAAGGGCCTCGCCTGGCGTGGCTGCTGCAGCAGATACAGCGGCGGGAAGACGAACTCTTGAAGCGTCACTCTGGTGACCAGCTTCAAGACTTCCTGTCGCTCATGTGCTGGGAGGTCGAGCATGGCTTGGGAAGCCACGCCGGGCAGGCGCTGCGGCGCCACTCCGTGTACCGCAGCGTGATGGTGCGGCCGTGGCAGGAGTACGAAGATGAACGCAGACATGACCAGGAAGAGTAATCAGCGGTGGAAGACCCCAGTGTGGCGTGGCTGCTGCAGCAGGTGCTGGCGCTGGCCCGTGACCTTGTGCAGCAGCATTCCGGGCACCAGCTACAGGAGTTCCTGGAGCGGATGTTCCCTGAGCTGGTGTGCTGCGAGGCCGAGCACGGACACAGCAGCACCACCACCGGACCTGACCTGGGGTCCCACCCCGTGTGCCGCGGTCTGGGTGCTAGGGCGCGGCGTGATGCGGCCCCGGCGAGGGGGCGGTCAGGTCACCAGTGAGGGGTGTGGCAACACAAGTGAATGACTCTTAAATAAACTGCAAAACAGAACAAAAATTACATATTGCTACGCTCTCTTCCAATTGATATCTTTAACTAATATTCATAATTCATATTAATATATATATATATATATATATATATATATATATATATATATATATATATATATATATATATATATATATATATTACTATAATATTTATACTACTATAACATAAAATTCTTAATTTGTTTTTTATTAAAAAATAAAATATGGAAATGTAACGTTGTGTTACGCTCGAGGCATAAAGTTTGCCGCAGCAAACCACAAAAAAAGTTTACGATGCAAATTATGAAGCTCGTGCAGGTGTAATAAGTAGAGTCATAGACCACTGTAAATCTGGACTGCGCACGGAATATCGGCCTGTTGCACAATGGCCCCAAAGTCGGAGCGCCTGTTTTCAACTTCACTGTTCACTCGGTAGCCAGGAAGGATATCGACGCGAATTTTCGTAGGTTTTCGGTTCATAATAGAAAGGATTCAACTTCAAACAAAAACAAACATAATTTATTTGTCAAGTACAATATATATATATATATATATATATATATTATATATATTATATATATATATATATATATATATATATATATATATATATATATATATATATATATATATATATATATATATATATATATATATATATATATATATATATTATATATATATACACACACACACACACACACACACACACACACACACACACACAAGCTAACAAACAATAAATTCACTATGCCAGGCAACACACTACATAATAAACAAACTATTTAATGAACTAGTCTACACACTAACAAACAATAAACTAACTATACCAGGCTACACCTCATCATCGTCAATATAAAAAAACCCGTCTCCTTGTTTACAAGGGTGGGCAGGGTAGAGGCTCAGGGAAAGAGAACAAACAGTACAAGTAGTCCCTGTTGAGAGCCTCTATGCTGAGTTGGGCCTCCCGTCCCTCTCTCGCCGTCGAGCCCTCCTATCACTTCGGTGCTATGCTCGCCTTCATCAATTTCCTACTTCTAAGATAGCAGTCCCCCAATCTCTCCTCACAGTGAGCACCACCTCCCCTCGTTTGCCACCGCCCTTCCCTGTTCGCATGCGCACCCTTCTCTCTCAGTCCTCCTTTCCTACTCTTAATCTTCTCCCTTTCTACGTTCATTCCTTCCCTCCATGGCTTATACCTTCCACCCATATCTGTTCTTCTGTCCCCACTATCTCTCCCTAGTCTACCATTCCTCCTATTGTCCTCTGCTCTCACTTTCTTGAACACCTTTCCACTCATTCCTCTAGCACCCACGTCTACACCGACAGTTCTAAATCCCTCTCTGGTTCTGGCTTTGCTGTCCTCTTCCCCTCTCTTCACTATCAATACCAATTACCTACAGAATCCACTGTTCTTACAACGGAATTGTACGCCATCCTCTTCGCCTTGAAACGCATGCTTTTCTACCCATCCTGTTCCTTCACTATCTTCAATGATTCCCGCAATTCTCTTTCTCTTATACAATCTCTTCGCTCACTTCACCCTCGTGTTCGGGAGATCCAAGATTGGTTATTCCGACTATCCATACGCCACAAAACAATTTGCTTCTGCTGGGTACCGAGTCACGTGGGTATCTCGGGCAACGAACGCGTTGATTCTTTGGCGCGCTCGGCCACTGTGTCTCAATGCCCCCGTTTCTCAAACTTGCCAGCCTCCGACTACTACCCTTCCTTTAAATCTTTCCTATTCGACCGCTGGCAATCCTCCTGGACCACTTTCTCTGCCAATAAACTTCGCCTGATCAAACCCTCTATCTCTCCATGGTCAAATACTTACCACTCAAATAGACGTTGGGAGACTGCTCTCGCACGCTTACGCATAGGCCATACCAACCTCACACACTCCTATCTCATGTCACGCTCCTCCCCAACCCTCTGCACACCCTGTCAAGTTCCTCTCACCGTCCAACATGTCCTAATATCCTGCCCCCATCTTACTCCTGCCCGTTCCAGTTCCTTCCCTCATTTGTTCTCCCTTTCCCGACCTCCCTGTCTTGCGGACATTCTCCCGGAATCCCCCTCCTTCTCCTTGGAAAATTTAACCTCCTTTCTCCAACAAATCCACATCCTACATCTGATCTAACCATCCTGCTGTAACATTCCGTTCTTTCCCCTTCCCTCATCGTTTCACTATTATTCTTTAACCCCTCCCCTTTATATGATTTTCCATAGTGCCATATGACCTCTGATGTCTGGCACATTCACCTTTTTAGGCATTAAATCAATCAACAGTAGAAGTAGTAAAGATCATCCAGTGAAATGGGTCACACAGCCTTTCACTCTCCCATTCAAGCCTTCAGAGATACTTCAAAGACTTCCTCCCAAACGCACATTTTCCACAACATAAGTCGCCTCACCTGAGTGTGAGCTACACACTAATGAACAATAAATACAAAACACTCAGCCTTCAACTTTTTGTTTTATACGAATTGCAACCAGTCAGCTTTTTCTTCTTGTCTGTGTTCTGGTTGCGAGACACTTGCACTGTTTTTACGCTTGGCATTCACTTTACTATTATTTTATATGCTGTAATTAGATGTGAAGGCATTGAACAGGGTACCCGCAATTGAGAAGTACACCTTCTCGAGAAAACAGTGGTTGTTGGCACAGCGCAATGTGGGTCGTCTTCCTCCCCAAGGGTGTCAATGACCTGCTGGAAGGTCGCCTTGGGCTTGCTGCAGCCGAACAGGGTATACCTCGTCGCCTTCTCCTTCCAAAGCCACCTGTATATGTGGCACACGTCCTTGGTGAGAGAGACAGCGAACTGGGAGGGACACACCAGCCTCCCGCGACTCAACAAATCTGTGAATGATTTCACGGCGACGACCACATCCTGCCCGCATAACTCCACATCCTCGTCGTCACCCACTTGGTTTTCACCTCAGCATGTTCACGTGAAGTCTCCTTGTTCACGAGGAGATCATAGTAGGACCCACACTTGTAAATGTTTAAGACCGAATGTGCCAGGTAACCGGTACGTAACCAATTGATTTTGACACAAGGGCTTCGATCGGTAGCAACCTTTTATGTCACAGTAATAAAAACATGCACGGAATAATAACAAATACAAAAAACGCACACTTACGGAGATGAGTGCGGTAGTACAGCTTCCCACACCAAGCGTTCTAGTGAAACTGACGATCCCCGTTGGGGCCAGTATGCAGCGCGGCGATTTCAAAACACTGGCGCGTAAACTGTCCAGAGATATAGTGGTCTATG
>JACEEZ010003627.1:198465-210965 GCA_016584305.1 Chionoecetes opilio | reverse complement strand
TTCCAGTACCATGCTCAGCGGAAATTACGGAAGCAATACGGTAAACAAGGCATCCTCAATTCATTACATTATTCTTACTAATACATCTACCCACTTTATCGTTACCTCATAAACAAGTAATAAAAAGTAAATATAAGTAAATGATAATAATAGTAAACATAAAGTCTAATAGCGGGCGTCCTCACACCTTTTCGAGAACATTTCAGTAAGTCCAATAATGCCTTCAACTTTTCTTTGGTTCAGAATCTGAAATCAAGGTGGTGCGAGGGGATGGCGCTGAGGCAAGACTGAGCGAAACGTGATGGAGCGTGTTATTATTTTCATTTAAACTATATTGCGTTAAAAGAAACTATATTTCTCTGCTTTTTTTGACATATATTTTTTATGTACTTCAGTGCTTTAATCATAATGTTTAGGCTTTCGTGTGTTTCATGTTTTCTATATTAGTTTTCTTTGAACCCTCAGCAACGTCAATATTCTTTGTAGAAATGTAACGTAACGCCTTTTCCAGTTCAGACATGTCAAAAGCACATGTCAAAAGTGAGTGGTGGAGGGACGCCCCGCACGACGCACTGCAGGGGTCCAAGTGAAGGGCAAAAGTAGCGCACTCAAACTTTCTGGAAACCTGAATTCGTAAAATCGGTTACGAAATGTTTTTATTTCGGTCTCAGGTGTTTTATCCTTTCCCTCCCGGACTCCAAGGAACCTGCCTGCACCTCAGAGTAAAAAATTCACTCCTTCATTTGATCTTCACCTAAGGCTAAGCTTCACATCACAGCCTCACCTTTTTTTGTTTTTCTTTTAATTTTGTTTTACATCACAAAGGACTGGCCAAGGGCACAAAAAAAGAGGTAACAAAAAACCCGCTTAGTTGCCAGCACATCAGAACCACATCACAGCCTGACCTGCACATTCACAGGAGACTGGAGTGTTAATATCATAGCCTGATATTCATATACTCGTTCAAATACTGATGCTCATTTCTCAGTATGGCATTCATGCGATGCTGGCATTCACGTGTAAGACTGACACTTACATCGCAGTCTGATCTCAGCATATTTTACCACGCATAGATTTTGCTCATCACTTAATTTTTGGTTTACGCAGCATAAAGGTATATTATGTGACTGACTTCTTTAAGTAAGAATATTGAGAGAGAGAGAGAGAGAGAGAGAGAGAGAGAGAGAGAGAGAGAGAGAGAGAGAGAGAGGAGAGAGAGAGAGAGAGAGAGAGAGAGAGAGAGAGAGAGAGAGAGAGGAGAGAGAGAAGAGAGAGGAGAGAGGAGAGAGAGAGAGAGAGAGAGAGAGAGAGAGAGAGAGAGAGAGAGAGAGAGAGAGAGAGAGAGAGAGAGAGAGAGAGAGAGAGAGAGAGAGAGGAGAAGAGAGAGAGAGAGAGAGAGAGAGAGAAAAAAAAAAGGCCCTAATATGATATTCAAACAAAGAAGGTTAAAAAAGATAAACCATGAGTCACTCACAAGGATGAGAAGACTTTTAAGCCGAGATTTCTCCCTCCTCACTCTCCCCTTTACTTTCCTCGTTCATTTCCCCCCTCCAGCTTCCTCGTTTTATTTTTCTTCTCTTTTTTGCTCCGTTTTCATCCCCCTGCTTCCTCACCTCATTTTTTTCCTCCGCCCCAACCTTTCTGCTTCCTCTCCCTACTATATAACCTCTCCTCCCCTCGGCCGCCGCTAGGCAAGAACAGTCACTCTGCTAACAGTTTGAGTCTTTTTCCAGCTAGTCTGGGGTGCCAAGAGGGCGGTGCCAGCAGAACAAGATGGATAGACAGCAAGGCGTAGGTGGGAGAAAGCCTCGAGCTCAGGGCTGTGTTCCAGTACTGTACAGCCCGGCACGCGGAGACCCAGAGGTGAGATCTACTGCCTGCCAGAGTACGTGTGCGGTCTTCTGGGTTCAAAGGAATATATAATGGATGGACGTAAATTGGCACGCTTGAAGGCAGACGTTGACTGACATATGACCGTGCGTTGTGCTATTTTATCATTCCGAGGGTTTTGTTTGGAAGTTGTACCTCAAACTTTGGAAGAGTGATACTGAACGAATAATGAATTTCTGGAGTAGACTTCAAAGTTTTCTCTGACATATATCATAAGTACTCGAGTATGAAACAAACATGCAATACCATGCCATGTAAGCGTCACCTGAGATTTGGACTGAACCCCAACCCATCAACGACTTGCAGCACATGTCGACACGAGAGAATGCAACATGATATGCCAACCATTTGCTCTCTGATAGGAAACGATCACAATGAAAAAGTTCATAATTTCAAAATAAATAAATAATGTGCATATTTCTCAATATTAACTCGCTATCTGTGCACTCGCCGCCTCCTCACTCACATGGCCAGTCCTAGTCCTCATCGCGCCACTCTCCCGCCACTCACCTGTGCGCGCCTCGGTCAATAGTGGCAGTTAATTAAGGCTCAAGCACCTCGCACCACCTTCATTACGCATCCTCAGGCGAATTACCAGAGTCCATACTATATATATATATATATATATATATATATATATATATATATATATATATATATATATATATATATATATATATATATATATATATATATATACAGTATAATGTATGTATGTATGTATGCAAATATATTTCTGTTAGTTTTCATCTTTTCATACTTTTTAGATCCCTTTTGCTTCCTGCACAGTAATGGCCGAGGGCTGTGTGAGTACTGCACTTCCTTCACTGTGGCCTGTCCATTGAGTCGGAAAGGCGTATGTAGAGTCCTCCACAACTATAATAATTTCATCTCTGTCATATGGTATTCATCCACTCAGATTCTTAAGTGCATACATCTTGCATCATTTTATCATTTCAGTGTTCTCTTTGCTGTCCTTACACCAGTCTCTGAGATTAGTATTACTTCCTTTATCTCCATTGTTTTGAAAATATATGTATTTCGCTGTTTTTCCCTTGTTTATGGTCCTGATTATTTCAACTGCATTTATTTATTCCTGTCATCACCTTCATACTATTGCGTTTCTGTTTTTGGCTTCATCTGAAATGTTGTCTTCCACTCCTTCGAGACCTGCTTCCTCAGTGTGTTGGTGAAGTAAACGTTGAACTGATCAACATTGAGACCTTCATCACTGTTGTTGAATATATACCAACATTTTATACTGATAATATATCTTGGTGAAGGTTTTCTTTGAATTAATTTTTCCTTTATTTCCTTGAATTAATTTTCAGTTGACATTTAAGTATTCTGGGTTTCTACCAACGATGTTTCATATTGCAAACAATGACGCGGGTTTGTTAATATGAAATTGGACCTCACTTTTACACTAGCAGTTTCAATACTATATTTCATTCTGTTAGTTATTTAGGCGTATGTGTACGATACTCACTTGTTATATTTTCTATATTTTGTATGGATGTTAAGGAGTTTATGTATTTTTACTATGTTGACGATTTGGCTGGCTTTGTGTCTTTCACACTTGAGCAGCCATGGCGGTAAGACGCGTTGTAAGTGTTTTGTGCTCATCAAAGTTAGTCTGGTGATAGGGACATTTGCTCCCAAAACGCTGCCCTAACAATATGGGATGCCAAAACTTCTTCTGAGGGACTAATTACATTCTCACAAATAAATAGATATATGTATATATTATTTTTTATACCAACACACACACACACTCACACACACACACACACTACAATGCTCACACACACACATACACACACACACACATATATACATACACACCCACACAATACATACACTAATACACACACATACACACACACACACACTAGCATACACAAACACACACAATAATACACACTAATACACACACACACACACACACACACAATCCCCCCACACACACACCACTCATAGGATACATGTACGCACGCACAAAAGACACCTCCCCCCATCCCCTCGTGGACAGGTGTGGGCCATAACTCTGGGTTGGACACCGGGCACCAGTACACAATATGCCCGGTGTTCGCTCACAGGATATTACTCGGCAGGAAAGAAAACTAAGCTTATCTTCATAGCCTGTCGCAGCTGTGTCCGATTTATGATAATGGAACCTGTAGGGCGGAGACAAGTTGTTACTGGTGCTGGTCCTGAGCCGCGTTCCAACAAGTGGTGCCTCAAAATAATGACCGTTCACTGAAAATTAATCTCGGCAATACGCAATACAGTCCCTTTGTTCCTCATTGCTTTATTTATTTTTTGCCACGCCGTTGATTAAGTGGCCTTCCCTTTGCATTTCAGAGACGCGTTCAAACAAGTGGTGCCTCAAAATAATGATCGTTCGTTCACTGAAAATTAATCTCGGTAATACGCAATACAGCCAGTCCCTTCGTTCCTTTCCACTTTATTTTTTTCTCTTTTACTGCTACCCCCGTTGATTAAGTGACGCCCTTTTTGCATTCCAGAGACGCGTTCAAACAAGTGATGCCTCAAAATAATGATCGTTCACTGAAAATTAATCTCGGCAATACGCAATATATACAGTCCCTTTGTTCCTCACTACTTTCATTTTTTTCTCTTATACTGCATTCCCTTGGTTCCCTTTGCATTTCATATCAATGGTCCAGTTGTCACAAATAACTATTATATTTCATGGCTTCCATATTGTATTTTCTTTCATGGAAACACAGTGTATGTTGTTGTGTATGATTACGTTATCTGGTAGTTTAAACTGAGGCAACAGATCGATGCCTTGCCATGGAGGAGAAATGTTTGTGACTCAGCTCAGAGTAAAATTAATACTGTTACACTGCTACACTCAAGCCACTGGAACTCTGCGTTTTGCTTCATTATTCATAGCTTTCATTATTACCTCCGCCAACGAAGTTGGAGGGGTTATGTTTTCACCCTGATTTGTCTGTCTGTCTGTCTGTCTGTCTGTCTGTCTGTTTGTTAGTGTACAGGATTTCTCGAAAAGTTACGAATAGATTTGGATCAAACTCGGTATACCAAGTCTATTTGGTATAAGGAAGGACTGATTTAATTTTGGATGAAATCTATTGACAAGTGTTGCCATGGCAACCAATTGATGAAATATTCGGCCGGAGGTATGCGCTCATACTGAGTACATATATTATATATATATATATATATATATATATATATATATATATATATATATATATATATATATATAATATATATATATATATATACTTGATATTTCAGGGTGATATATATATATATATATATATATATGTATATATATATATATATATATATATATATATATATATATATATATATATATATATATATATATATATATATTATATTATATATATATATATATATATATATATATATATATATATATATTTTTTTTTTTTTAACTTTCTTTTTTACTTATTTTTTTTTACTTTTTTATATCCAGGCGGAGGTATGCACTCTACTGAGTGCCCCCCCCCCCTAGTGTTTCATTGTTTCTTTTTTTTTTGTCGGTAGGTAAGTAGGCGTCAAAGGGAGTTAACTTTGCTTACATCCACTACGTGTAATATCTATAATTTGCAGTCTTATTTTGAGAATAAGTACTAACGGCCTTCATAACGACAGCAACATCAACGATACTGATAATGATTAAATTTATGAGTATAGAAATGATCATGATAATGATAAAATAATAATAATGATGATACTAAAGCTAACAATGAAAATAATCCAAATGAAAAAAAGAATATGAATGTTTGTGAATCAATTTTCTTATATATGATGATAATATTGATAATAAAATTGATAATGATAATATTGATAATTAGCAATAATATAAATAATAACAACAATAATGATCAAAAATAGCAATAGCAGCAAAAACGACAATGTTCAGACATGACAAAAATAATGATAATAAGTAGAAGTAACAATAGTAATGACAATAATATCAAGAACAGTAACTCATTTCCTGTAAAAACAACAACTTCCATCTCCTATTCATTTACTGTACCTCGCTTCCTCCTCCTTTACTTCCTGGAAATGTGGTGGCTACTGGCTGGCCTTTTTTACAACTCCTGACGAGGAATACTCAATTAGAAGCACCCTCTCCTCTCCCCTCAGTCTCCCCTCAGTCTCCCCTTTGTCTCTCCACTCTCCCCTGCTCATTCCTCTCTCCGCCTCTTCAATTATTTCATCATCTCCATTTCCCACACACTGTCTCTCATTCTCTCTGTGTGTGTCTAAGTTTTTACCTCCTATCATTTTTCCTTTTTATTTTTCCATGTGTTATTTCCTTTTCCCTCCTGTTTCATCAACATATTCCACCGGTTTCTTTGCTTTTTATAAACCTCCCACTATTTACTCCTATTATTTTATGTGCCTCCTCCCCTTCCATTTCCAGCAAAAATTTCCTCGTTTTTCTATGTATATTTTAGTTTCTCTCTTTTTTTCGTTTTGTATCCTCTCGTAAAGCCGTGTTTCCATTATGCTTACTATCTATTTTTACTTCAGCTATACTCAGCATACATGATTTTTTCTTTCTCTTATGTGTATATATACCTACTGGCTCCTCATATCTCTCTCTCTCTCTCTCTCTGTCTCTCTCTCTCTCTCTCTCTCTCTCTCTCTCTCTCTCTCTCTCTCTCTCCATACATACTCAGCATACACCATTTTTTTTCTTTCTCTTCTGTGTATATACCTACTGGCCCCTCATCTCTCTCTCTCTCTCTTTCTTTTTTTCTCTCTCTCTCTCTTCCTCTCCTCTCTCTCTTCTCTCTCTCTCTCTTCTCTCTCTCTTCCATACATACTCAGCATACACCATTTTTTTCTTTCTCTTCTGTGTATATACCTACTGGCCCCTCATATCTCTCTCTCTCTCCTCTCTCTCTCTCTCTCTCTTCTCTCCTCTCTCCTCTCTCTCTCTCTCTCTCTCCATACATTCTGCCGCCTATTCACCTTTGACCTTTCCCAGCCTCCCTCTCGTTCTGCATGACACATTAATCTCTCCACATAACCCCCAAGCTCTCACGCGGCACTCTTCACTTCTTCCTATCATATTTTGCGTCAAGGAAGTTTCCGAGCACATTACCTTCATCATTGTTAAATCGCTAATGGACCTCTTCCTTCAACATTTTTCTTGCGTCATTTTTCAGATTTTTTTATATATGGAAGGTTAGTTCTTTTTGGTGGGGAATATAAATGGATTTTTTAAATTTTTTTATTATAAGATTCTGTTCCCTTCGTTTTGTTTAGTTTTTTTTTTTTTTTTTTTTTTTTTACATATGTGCCTATAGCGCCTGTAGGCAGTGGTGACCCAGGGCTCGGATGGTAGGCTCTGGAGGTTCACTTGAGGGTTCTGATGGTTGGTCCTCGCCCGTTGGTGGCGCAGGCAGGTTTCTTATAGTGACGCCTGTGAGGCTCATGCCGCCCCCTGTGTCCGATGCACTCGCAATCGAAGGTAGAGTTGATAGGCAGGGCATGTGGGTGTTCTTAGGCCACTCGACGGTGCAGACAGGTTTTGGGTTTCTTCGGGGATCGAACTCGGGTCACCGAGAACGCCAGTCGGAGACTCTAACCGCTCCGCTACCGCCTCCCCAAAGTTTGCGTTGCTTTGCTGGTTTTTTGTTTTTGCCATTTATTTTTTATAGCTACGTTATCGTTCATTTGTTTCGTCACTCAGCTCTATATTTTTAAAAGGCCTCCAACCCTCGTTATGCTTCTTTTGACATCGTAATTCCTCTCTTTACTGGTTCGTTTTGATGTTCGCTTTTACTCTCTCTCTCTTTCTCTCTCTTTTTTTTTTTTTCTCTCTCTCTCTCTCTCTCTCTCTCTCTCTCTCTCTCTCTCTCTCTCTCTCTCTCTCTCTCTCTCTCTCTCTCTCTCTCTCTCTCTCTCTCTCTCTCTCTCTCTCTCTCTCTCTCTCTCTCTCTCTCTCTCTCTCTCTCTCTCTCTCTCTCGCCATCCCCCCCTCGCTCTCTCTCTCGCCACCCCCCCTCTCTCTCTCTCAATACATTATCTCTTGTTCCCTCCCTCGACTACCACAATCCTCCTTCCCTCCCATCCTTCACTCTCCTATCCCCGGCGGAGCAAGTGCTATTCCGGCTGTCAAGAAGAGAGCTAATGGCGGCAGAGCTCTGGGAGTTTAGTGTCTATTGTCACGTCACATGTTGCTGGTTTACGAGTGTTCATAAAAGGGAGGCGAGGATCTCACGGGGAAGCGGTATTCAAGCAGGGATGAAGAACACTGAGGAGGACTGAGGAAAGTGGGTATGGAGGGGAAAGCTGAAGGATAGAAGCTGAGGGAGGATAGAGGAAGAGAGAGCAGGAGTGAGGAAAGTGGGTATGGGATGGGAGTGCTGGAGGATATAGGGATGATAAAAAAGGGACAGATGGAAATGGATCCCCACGGCCTGATAATAGAACGAAATATAATATACTAGTATGTTTAGCAGTCAGTGTGTGGAAAATGGTTGATATTTACACATTTAACATAAGAACATAAGAACATAAGAAAATGAGAAAGCTACAAGAGGCCGCGAGGCCTACACGTGGTAGTTCCTGTCACCTAACACTACCTACATCCACCTTTCATCCCCATCCATGAACCTATCCAGCCCCTCTTTAAAGCTCCCCAATGACTCCGCACTAACTACCTGTCTACTGAGTCCATTCCAATCATTCACCACCCTATTTGTGAACCAGTTTTTCCCTATTTCCTTTCTAACTCTACGCCCTTCCAGCTTGAATCCGTTACTTCCTGTTCTACCCTGGTTAATAGCCGTAATAACTTTTACTACCTCTCCTTTATTAAATCCCTTTATCCACTTAAAAACTTCTATCAGATCGCCCCTTGCTCTGCGTCTCTCGAGTGAGTGTAACTTTAATAACTTCAATCTCTTCTCATAACTAAAGTTACGCATCCCTTGAATAATTTTGATCATCCTTCTCTGCACTGATTCTAACAATCCATCCTGTAATATGGAGACCAAAATTGAACCGCATAGTCTAGGTGAGATCTGACTAGAGCCAGATAAAGCTTTAGAATAACTTCCACACTTCTACTTTTAACACTTCTGGTAATGAATCCTAACACTCTATTAGCTCTATTTCTAGCTTCAATACATTGTTTCCTAGGTCGGAGGTTTGAGCTCACAATCACTCCAAGATCTTTTTCACCTTCTGATCTTTTCAGCGATACATTGCGTATCAATCAATCATTGGGGGCATACGCCGGGGGGCGCGTCGCCTCGCCCACCCTACGACGCCACTCCCGGGGGTCACCACGCGCGAGTTCCCATGCAGGCTCCTTTCCCATACCAAGCAGCTATCGACAAGAAACATCAACTTGCCCCAGCCACGAGCCTTGTGGGCGCCCCCTTGGCCTCCACCACGCCGGATTGTCTCTTACAGATACAACCCGATGGGAAGGATCGGTTTCAGGGTAGCGTGCCACATGCCCATATAGTCGAAGTTGGCGCTGACGGACTATGCAGGTAATAGGCCTCGATTCAGTCTCACGGTGCAATCGCTGATTTGACACGTAATCATCCCAGCGATACCCCATGATTCTGCGAAGACACTTATTACCAAAGGCATTAATTCGTCTCTTCAAGTCACTATTTAGTGTCCATGTCTCACAACCATAGAGTAAGACAGGAATCACAAGCGACTTGAAGATCCGCATCTTTGTCCTTCTGCACAGGTACCGACAACGCCAAATACTCCCGCTGAGCGAGTCCATAACACCGTGGGCTATGCCAATCCGCCATAAGACTTCTTGACGTGACCCGCCGTCATTATGGACTGCGCTACCAAGGTATGTAAAACTTTCCAAGATCTCAATGTCCTCGCCACACGCATGAACAGACTACTGCTTCATCTAGTAAGTCTCCAAACACCTGGACCTTGGTCTTGAGCCAGGAGACCTCAAGTCCCAAAGGCTTTGCCTCCTCGTGCAGCGCCTCGAGAGCCATCACCAGGACCTCCAGCGACTCAGCAAAGATTACTGCATCATCGGCAAAAACAAGATCAGTGATCTTGGTGTTGCCGACGGATGCTCCACAATCACTTTGATCTACAACCTTGTCCAATACCCAGTCCATACAAGCGTTGAAAAGTGATGGGGCAAGGACGCACCCTTGTCTCACTCCTGTATTCACAAGAAAGAAGCTGGATACACCTGCCCCACACTTCACAGCACTCTCAGTCCCAGAATACAGATCAGTTATCAAACCAATAGTCCTTGCAGGAATCCCTCGAAGTCGCAGAAGATCCCAGAGTGACTCACGATGCACTGAATCAAACGCCTTCTTGAGATCAACATAGGCTGCAAGCATCCCCTGTCGAAACTCACGTCGACGTTCCACCAGGACACAAAGCGCTAGGATACGGTCCGTTGTTGACTTACCAGGCGTGAACCCAGACTGCTGAGGTCGCTGATGCTTCACCAGATGACTGCGAATCCGTGTCAGTAATAGATGGGCAAGCACCTTGCCTGGTACGCTGAGCAGTGTAATACCGCGGTAATTGTTGCAGTCCTGACGGTCCCCTTTCCCTTTCCAGATAGGGACGACCAGCCCCCTTTTCCAGTCAGGAGGAATGGTACCTGATTGCCACACGGCAGTCAGGACAGCATGCAACCCGCGGATCATGGCCTCACCCCCAGCTTTGAGGAGCTCCGCACTGATATTACAAACACCAGCTGCCTTTCCACCCCTCAACTTTGCTACAGCCTCTCTGACTTCGTCAAGAGAGGGTGCGGTTTCGTCAATGGGAGGATCGGCATCCACTACCTGTAACCCAGTGGTGTGAAGCTGCTCAGTTGGAGGGTCCACCCTCCTTGGAGGGTCCACATTGCGTATGGTGTATCTATTACCAGGGTTTTTTCTACCAACATTCATAACGCTGCACTTATCAATATTAAATTCCATCTGTCATCTGACTACTCATTAAGTTTATCTAAGTCTCCCTGCAATATGCTTACATCAGACTGTGATCCAATAATCCTACCTACCTTTGTATCATCAACAAACTTGCTGATATCACTGCTAATCCCACTATCCAAGTCGTTGATGTAAATCAAAAATAGTAGTGGACCCAAAACAGACCCTTGTGGAACTCCACTTGTCACCTGTCCCCATTCAGATTTAGAACCATTAATTGTAACCCTTTGTTGCCTACCACTTAGCCAAGCTCTGATCCAACGAAGAACCTTCCCATCTATTCCATGAGCCTTAAACTTATTTAAGAGTCGCTCGTGTGGTACTTTGGCGAATGCCTTACTAAAGTTCAGGTATATTATATCATAATCCTTATCATTATCTCCCGTCTCATAAACTTTTCTATAAAAACTCAATAAATTGGTAAGACATGACCTACCCTTGGTGAATCCATGTTCACTACTCATTGTTCACAATCATTGATCAAACTATGTTTTCTAAGTGCTCTCTAATGTTTTTTGCAATAATATATTCCAATAATTTACCTACCACTGACGTTAGACTTACGGGTCGATAATTTGACTTTAGTCCTCTGTCTCCTTTCTTAAATATGGGGACTACATTTCCTTTCCTCTGCAATAACGGCACATCGCCTATCCCAATTGATTTCCTAAAAATGTGCACTAACGACTCACTAACAACCTCTTTGCATTCTTTTAATACTCTGGGATACACTTCATCTGGTCCTGGGAATTTAAAATTCTTCATTTTATCTATACCTTCTTCCACCAGTTCCCTAGTTATCACTATATCTTTGAGTTTCTCCTCATCGCCTCCTTTGAACATCTGTTCACTTTCAGGTATTGTCTGCGTATCCTCCTCAGTAAAAACACTTAAGAAATAATCATTTACATTTCTACACATATCCTCACCCGTATAGTGTGACCTCACCCTGCTCTAATCTTAACGGCCCAACTAATTCCCTTGTCTTGGTTTTATATACCTGCTAGAACCCTTTTGGGTCGCTTTTCGCCTGTCCTGCTACTTTAATCTCATAATTGTTCTTAGCTACTCTTGTTAATCTCTTCACTGTCCTCGCCATCACGTTATACTGTTCTTTGCTCACCTGTCCAGCCTTGAACCTTAAATACATGTTTATTTTTACTCCAATGTTGTGTTTTAAACTAGTGGTCATCCATTTCGAAAAACTGTAAGCTGAAAAACTGATTTCGATTACTGTATTTCAGGGTATTTTCATTTCTCTTTTTTTTCTATTCTATTATATCTCTTATATCTCTTCTATCTCTATGTTCTCTTTTTTTCTATACTATGCAAACGTTATTCATATGAACTGTTTTAAAGACCTATTCATAATATTGGTAAAATAATTAATAGATATAGTTTTTCATTCATACTTAAGCATTTCTCCTCAATTTCCTTCATTTTCATTTCATCTATACATATTTTCCTATATCAACACTTTATTTAGGCCCAATAGACACTCCGTTGTATAGAGATACAAAAATTCTCCTAGATTTAAACCTGTGTCATAGAAAGCCCTCGTTACAAAACATTAAAACATTACCATCCTTAATAATTCCTCCAGTTCTCTCTAACCAA
>JACEEZ010003627.1:178465-185965 GCA_016584305.1 Chionoecetes opilio | reverse complement strand
GGAGATTATCTATTCAATCACAGTTACTTTAAAATTTGTGGGTAGCATGCAGATGAGAAGTAGTAGTAGTAGTAGTAGTAGTAGTAGTAGTAGTAGTAGTAGTAGTAGTAGTAGTAGTAGTAGTGTAGTAGTAGTAGTAGTAATAGTAGTAGTAGTAGTTGTTGTGAGGGCCTAATACCACCCAGATCAGCTTCTACATCCCTCTCCACCGCCACACCGCCGCTCACCACCCCCACACGCCTGCCGCAGAGTCACATCACCAATCCTATACATCCTTGTCGAATCCCATCATCTTACCTTCCACCGCTACACCAAATTTGTTCAACCTCCGTCAACTCCATCACTAGCGCAATGAGGCATCACATCAGTACCAGTTACCAATACGCAGTTAATATGCCATAAAGCCCGAAGCCTTTTCTTTTTTCTACCACCCACGACCAACCCGCCGCCACGTCCATCAAGGTCCTGCTCCCTCGCCTATAAAAGTACTCCCCACCTCCATTCACCCACAGGTCACAGAATCTCAGTATATTACTCAGGTATACACTCACCACATCTGTAACTGCAGCTTTCAAATATTCAGCAGATCACAAACTATTCATGTGCAACCATTCTATCTTTCCCTCCATCCATCAGACAAAGAGACACCACCAGCCACTATATCGAAGACTCGCACGCCAATCCAGTATTCGTTCCCAGGGTAATGTGTGGGGTGTCACTTGTCACATGCCACCGCTACCCGAGTTCTTACGCAACATTAGCATACATATTGGACTCGATACTACGTCCACATCGTCTGGATGTAATTCATTATTGCGTATATATTCAAACACTAAGTGAAGAGAAACCGACCGCACGAATGGTACGATGTACGAACGATGGAATAAGGAAAGGAGGGACATGATCACATTCATTAAAAGTTTCTGTGTATCTGCGTGCAGTATATCACATTCCTTAGGGACACATGCATATCTAATTTCTGTCTCTTCATGGGGAAATACAAGAAGATATGAGGCATGACATGATTACGGTAGTCTGCAAACACCATGAAAGATACGAATGATACGACGCATCCAGGCACGCAACACTGACTACACGCTCTAAGGCAACAATCCGACAACATAACAAGAGACCATAATGACCTACCATGTAAATAAGGAATAATAATACTTCTGCTCTTACTGCATTTACACATTTACACACATGAAAGAAAGATACAAATAACCAACACATTTAGAACGCAAACAACATAATAACGGGCGTTTGGGGCATCACAGAGGGAACCAAAACGAAATTTGGCACAAAAACAGATGTTACTGCCGCTTCAATTAAGTAAACAAGGGAAACAAACATCCAAATTATGCTTTAGGGTGACCGCACAACACACACAACGCTTTGAAAGAGGCTCAGGTAAACGTGTGTGTGTGTGTGTGTGTGTGTGTGTGTGTGTGTGTGTGTGTGTGTGTGTGTGTGTGCGTGTGTGTGTGTGTGTGTGTGTGTGTGTGTGTGTGTGTGTGTGTGTGTGTGTGTGTGTGTGTGCGTGTGTGTGTGTGCGTGTGTGTGTGTGTGTGTGTGTGTGTGTGTGTGTGTGTGTGTGTGTGTGTGTGTGTGTGTGTGTGTGTGTGTGTGTGTGTGTGTGTGTTTTACAATATATATTTTCACAAAGTTAGCTGGATTATTTTTCACCGCGAGATGGAGCCAGATGGTAAATGGGTTAGAGCTGCTGGAACTTTGAAAGATAAGGGAGCGAAAAGAGGAAAGAGAGAGAGAGAGAGAGAGAGAGAGAGAGAGAGAGAGAGAGAGAGAGAGAGAGAGAGAGAGAGAGAGAGAGAGAGAGAGAGAGAGAGAGAGAGAGAGAGAGAGAGAGAGAGAGAGAGAGAGTGGAGAGAAATCAAGACGAATAGAGAAGCAGAATAGAGAGTCATGGTGTAGTCGTGTGTGTCAAGATAGACTTATGAAGATGAAATTGCAGAACTTAACTCACAAGTAATAACGAATGAATCAAGGAAATGAATGTTGTAAGTTATACCGTGATTAATGCTAATGAATGCATGTAAGTTACGTTATACACGGATAATATATATATAGGTCCTGGAATAAACGCCAAAATTACGTTCATGTTTGAGATTATCCAGGTTCTCTCTCTCTCTCTCTCTCTCTCTCTCTCTCTCTCTCTCTCTCTCTCTCTCTCTCTCTCTCTCTCTCTCTGCCCGTCAGGGTGGCAAGGTTGGTAGAGACGTGAGTTCGCAATGTGCAGCGTCCCTGTGCACTCGGTCAGCGGTTCGAGTCCGCCTAGTTCGTGCTGACGTGGCGGCGCTTTGTATAGCCAATAACCTTGTAGTTGGTACTTGCAAAGTGTCTAGATAGGATGAAAATCTTATCTTATCTTCTCTCTCTCTCTCTCTCTCTCTCTCTCTCTCTCTCTCTCTCTCTCTCTCTCTCTCTCTCTCTCTCTCTCTCTCTCTCTCTCTCAATATCACCCTTGCCTTTCTCTCTCTCTCTCTCTCTCTCTCTCTCTCTCTCTCTCTCTCTCTCTCTCTCTCTCTGCCAAGACTAAGATGAATGATGAAGACTTGCAAAAAACCCAAGATGGAGGACCAGAGTAGGAAGAATATGGAAAGACCCTTCCAGATAAGCTTATTCAAGGAGATGCGTGGGCAAACTAATGTGAAAATTGATCACTTGATATATTATGCCGTATCCTCGTTAAAAAATATTGGTTTGAGGCGATCACAATTATTTTGGGGGAATTATTACAATACTGCTATATTACTGTTGTCAAGAGGGTATTTAGGAGCTATTTATACGCATTTAAGGCTTAATCTATCATTCATGCAAAAAATCTTCTTTAAAAAATCCTCTTTAAAAAATGTTGGTTAGCGGCCATCACAATTATTTGGGGGAATTATTATAATACTGCTATATTACTGTTGTCAGGAGGGTATTCATGAGCCAAGTATTTGCATTTAAGGCTTAATCTATCATTCATGCACCAATAACGTATGAATATGGGATGAGCTTGCTTGCTTATCGGTGCAGAGGAAAACTACTGCATGTAAGTAAGTTATGTAAGACACACACAAATATTATTAACAAATTGAGAGAGTGCCCCGGGACTGGCGCTGAGCCATGCTTGTGCCTCCCCTTCGTCACATTTCGGTCTGAGTTGTGCAGAGTTATGGTCGAGGCACAGCGATGCTAATATTATCATGTACCTCGAATGCTAATGAGACTGTTCGGAAATGTGTGTGTGTGTGGGGGGGGGGGTTCGTATGTGTGTGTGTGTGTGTGTTTGTGTGTTTGTTTGTTTGTTTGTTTGTTTGTTTTTTTGTTTGTTTGTTTGTTTGTTTGTTTGTTTGTTTGTTTGTTTGTTTGTTTGTTTGTTTGTTTGTTTGTTTGTTTGTTTGTTTGTTTGTTTGTTTGTTTGTTTGTTTGTTTGTTTGTTTGTTTGTTGTTGTGTGTTGTTTTTGTTTTGTGTGTGTTTTTGTGTGTTGTGGTGTGTGTGTGTGTGTGTTTGTGTGTGTGTGTGTGTGTGTGTGTGTGTGTGTGTGTGTGTGTGTGTGTGTGTGTGTGTGTGTGTGTGTGTGTGTGTGTGTGTGTGGTGTGTGTGTACATATGTGGGGACTCTGTAGTGTAGTGGTTAGCACGCTCGGCTTACAACCGAGAAGTCCCGGGTTCGATCCCCGGGCGGAGCGAAAGATAGATGGGTGGTCTTTCTTAAATCCCTAGCCCCTGTCCACCCAGCAGTGAATGGGTACCGGGTGCCAGCCGGGGGTTTGTAACCCCCCCCCCCGGGGTGGTGGCTTCGGCCAACACTAATATGCAGCAGCGGTAGATCACTATGGCTCTGAGGCATTATCCTCTAAACAAAACAAATAAGAGAAATAAGAGAGTGTGTGTGTGTGTGTGTCTTTGATCGTAATGCTGCATACTACAAAAGAAGAGTATAAACAGAAATGAACAAGGCTACATAGATACATTATCCTTTCATGCCCAGTTTATGTTCTCACTGTTTGAATTAAAGAACAGATCCATGAATACAACAAAACGAACAACGAGAAATACATCACTCCTTAACCCTATCACGCCAAAATCTTTCCTTTGCTATATGAAATCGTCCGTTGTTAGCCATAAAATTACGAAAGGTAACTTAATATACGAAATTAGCCAGTGGACAAGTATACCAAACAGGTTATATCTATAGAATATTGCTTATATTCATTAAAATCGTCTAATGGCCTACCCAAATTATAATGGAAATAACGTTCTAGGCCTCAAGGGGTTAAATCATAGAAGTAAAGAAGACATATAACACCTCTGCACTTCTCTCATTACGCCTGTCAAACAACAGTACATTCCTCCTCTTCGGTTTGGTTCCCTTTGACCTTCACATTCCTTTCATTCCTATACAAAGGAGGAACACTACTTGGACCCAGAGGCCACGCTGTTATTTATTCTTCGTTCACTTAGAAAGCTTCGGGAATGTTTGTCTTCGTTGGCTTTCAAAGACGTGGAATAATTAAGACACCCTTCTTAGAACTCCGGAAGAAAGGGACCAAGGAAACAAACCTAAGAGATGAAGAGTTGCATACATACATAGAAAGAGAGAGAAAAGAGTGAGAGAAACAGAGAGAGAGAGAGAGAGAGAGAGAGAGAGAGAGAGAGAGAGAGAGAGAGAGAGAGAGAGAGAGAGAGAGAGAGAGAGAGAGAGAGAGAGAGAGAGACAGAGAGAGAGAGAGAGACTGGCATTCTATTGACTGATGTAACTGACCACTTTGCTCCAATAATTCAGTGTAAAGGTAAGAGGGATAAAGGTAAACCATTATGTTTTTCATACAGGGACTACAAAAATGTGAATCAGGATCTTATATGTCGAACTATGAAGGATACGTTTGATGATTTACACATAGATAACAACCCAAACACAGCTTATAATACAGTTTCAGACGCCATAACAAAGGTAGTTGATGAAAACATCCCTCTTAAGACAGTCAAGATTAAAGAGAAACAAGTCAATAAGCCATGGGTCACAGCAGAACTTCTAGGATACATTAAGGAAAGGCACAAATTGTACAAGAAATTTTTAAAACGTCCGTTATCATTTGGCATACAGTATAGGGAATTTAGAAATAAGGTTAACAACATGTTAAAGGATGCAAAAAATAATTATTATAAAACTAACTTCAAAAATAGTGCATGTTATCCCAAAGAAACATGGAAACTAATCAATGAAGTTATAAATGGAGAGAATGATAAAAATAATTTTGTGGAATATATGAATATCGACAATTGTAAAGTTAATGATCCCCTGGTTATTAGTGATTATATTAACAACTACTTCTCAAATATTGGTGTGGTATTATCTAATCAGCTTCCTTCATGTAATATTTCTCCTATGTCTTATTTGTCAAACACCTACCAAGACTGTATACTGTTGGACACATCATCAGAAGAAGTAAGTTCAATAATTACATTTTTAAAAGATTCAGCACCGGGATATGATGGTATTCATGTTCAGGTCATTAAAAAAACTGCAACCACTTTGGCTCCTATTATCTCAAAATTAATTCATCTATCTTTTCGCTCAGGTATCTTTCCAGAGAAACTAAAAATAGCTAAGGTTATACCGTTACATAAAGGCGGCAAACTAGATGATGTGTCTAACTATCGGCCTATTTCAATACTCCCAGCTCTAAGTAAAATATATGAACGAGCTATGTATGACAGACTATGATTTTCTCACTAGGAATAACATCTTAACAGATAGGCAGTTTGGTTTTAAAAAGAATTTATCTCCCAAATTAGCAATTACAAAATTAATGGATAATGTATTGCAGGAGTTAGGTTGTAGTAAATATATAATTACGTTTTTTTTGGATTTGAAAAAGGCTTTTGATACATTGAATCATGAAATTTTGATAAGTAAATTACAGCATTACGGTATAAGGGATGTCTGTCTGAATTGGTTTATGAGTTACCTATGCAAAAGAAAACAACACACTTCTGTGAATAAAATAAGCTCAGGGATTGCAGAACTTAAAACAGGAGTTCCACAAGGTTCAACATTGGGTCCGTTGTTATTTTTGATATATATCAATGATATTATCAATTCTTCAAATTTACTGAAATTTATTATTTTTGCCGACGACACTAACATTACATATTCTTCAGCAGATTTAGATGTTTTAACGAGAACATTAAATTTTGAGTTAGAGTCTGTTTCATCCTGGTTATCAGCAAATAGGTTAACTCTAAATATTGCGAAAACAAATTATTTGATATTTGCTGGCAACAAAAGTCTGGACAGTAATATAAATATTGATATGTGCGGGGAAGTAATACTAAGATCAAATTCAATTAAATACCTAGGTGTCTTTATAGACCAACACATTAGTTGGAAGGATCATATAGCTTATATACATAATAAACTCGCTAGATCATCAGGCATACTTCATAAAGTAAAGCATATTTTATCCACTGAAACATTACTAACCTTATATTATACGTTGATTTATCCTTATTTACATTATTGCAATGTTGTCTGGGGTATGGCGAATATAACAACAATAAAACCGCTGCAGTTGCTTCAAAAAAGGATAATTAGAACCCTAGGCAAAGTTAGTTATCATGAACACACAGCTCCGCTATTTAAAAGCTTTAAAATTCTTAAAATAAATTATATTTATGTTCTAGAATGTCTAAAATTCCTTCATGACGAATTCCATATCTTTCATTCTGCTTCACTTCAGACTGCTTTTTCAAATACATAACTTAAACACAAGACATAGACATCAAATTAGACCACCTTTTCCAATTACTGAATCTCATAAAAGATTTGTCATTTATTTCGGATGCATGAAATGGAATGAACTTCCAGAGCACATTACAAATATTATTAATAAGAATACATTTAAAATAAATACAAAGAAATATATAGTAAATATGTATTGATCTATACATGTTGAGTAGTAGTCATTTTTGTTTCTTCAGTAGATGTATTTTTTTCATTAAGATATTATGAGTGAGTTTCTGTTGGTTTGTATGTTTGTAAGTCTTGATATGTTTAGGTATGTATGTCTATGTAAATATCGATAAAAAGTTATGTCGAAATATAATACGTAAATATGTTTGTCCATTGCAAGGCATTTTATAGCTATACATACAAGGGGCCTGTCAAAAAGTTTTACATTTAACGGGCCCAGCCATGTTTATATACCATGTATATATATGATCAAGCTTTGTATACATTTATATGGCTAATAAACTACTTGAATTGAATTGAATTGAATTGTGAAAGAGAGAGAGAGAGAGAGAGAGAGAGAGAGAGAGAGAGAGAGAGAGAGAGAGAGAGAGAGAGAGAGAGAGAGAGAGAGAGAGAGAGAGAGAGAGAGAGAGAGGAGAGAGAGAGAGAGAGGAGAGAGAGAGAGAGAGAGAGAGAGAGAGAGAGAGAGAGAGAGAGAGAGAGAGAGAGAGGAAATACAAACGCAATTCTTACTTATT
>JACEEZ010003627.1:163465-173465 GCA_016584305.1 Chionoecetes opilio | reverse complement strand
CTTCCCAGCCCGTGTCTCCTTCATCACCTGTTTTTACACCTGTCAATATGTCTACAAAAATACTCGTATGTTGAAAGGTTTTCTTTTTTATACCTTTGAATCTTTATTATTGTCTATAAAGAAATATATGAATCTGATTAACTGCATATTGATACATATGTTCATCAGAGGAAAAAATCAAAGATCTACGTGGAAAATATTAAAAGGTGAAACGTTTCTGAATTGATGATGAAACCCTTGGTATGGTTAGTGTGACTGTAGCTTGTTTATTAAACAGAAGCTATGGTTATACACACATAATAACGAGTCAGAGAACACGAACACGAACCTTCGCACTCAACCAAAATAGAATTAAATACTAAAAGCGATCTCGTTGCAGGGATTGGAATAGTTTACAATGAACGCCTCTCCTAAAATTAAAGTCAAACCGGGTACGATGTTGCAGTGGAGAAACTGGAGGCGGATGGTGTTATCTAGCATTGATATGAATGTTTCAAATCCAGGGACTACTATTACTGAGTGCATCAATTTATCCGAATGGTCCAAGGAAATTGTGTTCCTCCAAGAGAAAACCGGCAAACAGCTGTAATCAATCTTGAGAGCATGGAGTGTGGCAAGTCAGCCTCAAGAGGAGTGAGTGCAAGGTTGTACGGCGCAGGTCAGCCTCGCCCTCAGAATTCTGAATGTCATCTTATGTGTAGTAAAAAGTTTGCAATGATTCTTATCGATTTCATATTTCCGCCAAGAAGAAAAGTCCAGTCTGTCGGTTCGTTGGTCTGTCGGTGCGTCCGCGGCTTGGATTTTACCTTCCTTCACAAGACGACGGATCTAGGCAATGTTTGGCTGAGTACTAAGGACGAGAAACAACAATCTGACGCTGTAATAGTGGAAACTTCAAATTACGATTAAAAGAACAAAGCAAATGTTTGTGGATTTTTTATATAACTAAAGACTTAACTTGCTAAAAGAATATTATTAGTAAACTCTATCAAAAAATCTTGGAATTGATAAACACAAGTCAAAGTAATTTGCACCTTTCCTTAACTTCTTTTAATCCATGTTTGTAAAAAAAAAATTGTTGAATGGATTTGAAAGTCTTAACTTCAGTGATTGAAAAAAGTCATCACATGTCTTCTCGACTATTATATATGCATCCAGTACGAGTAACTGTAACCTTCAATAACAGAAAATAAATGATGAGGTTCTTAGAGGCAATTGAACAACATTTCAGCTGCCACAAAAAGTTTCTCACAACATATAAAACACCCAGAGTATGATTAAGGTGCAGTGTGGGTCCATTTATTGTTTGCCACCATTCGTCTGGGTTCAGCTCTAAGAAGTTTTCACACCTGCCTTTCCATTTACCTCTCAGGATCTCTCAGGAGAACTATAGACAAGTACGTACGCATGACGGCATTAGCACACAGCACCTCCACTCATTACTGTAAGCCCAACCATAGTACCAATGCAGGTGGCGCCGTCTCTCAAACACTACCCAATTACAGGAGCGTAAAACACCCCGCCGACTGCCTGTGTGTGGAATCCTCGTGTTGGATCTTGTTTACTCTGTCAATGTTAGTCGCGTGCATTGCTGATGTTCTGAATCCCGTTTTCTGTTGGCTCAGTCTTAAAGCTGCAGTCTTCTTCCTCTTTCCCTCCATAGTATTACATCATATATTTTCTAGTGAAATGTCTGCAGCTCCTGTGAATGTAGATTGCCTGTGTGTTTCTTGATAGATTCAATTTCTGCCGTGAAAGCTTAGGCACGAGAGGTGGAGGCTGAAGGGAACACGAGTCTGTCTGCGTGTTCTCCCAGCAGCAAAATGACACCCAGCTAAGTAAATGTTTGTCTCTTCATAACTTATAAACTTACTCTTAGCCGCACCTATACAAAGTACGCTCTTTTAAGTACATATTCACCTGCTAAAATAGATTGGTTTAAAAAAAAAAAAAAGTACATATTTTGGTACAAGAGCTGCGTATTGTATTAATGATTAACAAAAAAAAGTGAATCGTTGACGTAGTAAACACATACACACATACACACATACACACATACACACACATACACACATACACATATACACATACGTATACACACATAAACACACTCGCTAATTGAATATCTTCCTTAATCTCGGGTTCATCAAAAGCTGGATTAACTGTCATGTCATCAAATCAAATCTGTAAAATGCGTCCTGTGCATCTTGAGATAAGCCAAACAATGGGATTTCGGTTCTTTGTCGAGGGATTAGAGTTTGGAAACCTGTAAATCTATTGTATCATTTGTATATTTTTCATTATCTTCATATAATTTTGAGCTCATTATGTTTCATTGGATGTTCTGCTGTACGCTCCAGTGTGCATCCTTTAATATTACCATGAATGTCTTGTGAAAAAAATTTACGTATTAATATTTCCTTACAAATTATTTTTGAACATTACCGAACCTGCTTAACCGACCGGATACCTGGTGGACTTACTGAGTGTATCCAATTACGACTGAACAACAACATGCTCACATAGACAGGATCTTCACCTAAGACCACAGGTGTCACTATAAAAATCCAGCCTGCTCCACTAACGGGCGAGGTCGACCGACATCAAGACTGTCCATAAGCCTACAGGTGATATATGCTCCAAAAAAAAGACAGAATAAGGGCCAAATTAATTCATAATCTCGTTTAATATTGACCACAATTCCTGGTACTGGAGTGTAGTCAAAACTCTTAAATTATTAATGCCTCACTTGGAACAACAACACCACACACTATTTTTTTTTCTAGAAATACTTAATTTTCTCTTTTTCCTTGTAAAGGAGATATTCACTTATCACGCAGCTCATCTTAATTGAGATCAGTCTCCATGTTTTGATAAGAGAATTATGGCTAATGTGTTTGTAAAATGACTACGTAGTAACACAGGATGTTTGGGATTTGGCCAGCGTAATGCCCCCCCCCCTACACACCACAAAGTCATATGCAATAAGCTACCAGTTATAGCTAGCAGAGGACCCTCCTGTACCTACGAGTATGATAAAGAGGCTTTACTACCTCTGCCCAACAAGTCATCGCCTGGCGTTATTGACGTGTGATTTCATACTATACCTATTCCTTGATGCAATATTTAGTCACAAATTCCTTTTCTCACTAGTAGTCTCACTTTTTCTCATTTGTTACATTCACGTTACCAGGACAACAGCAAAACAACACATCAAGATTTGTTTTCATGTGTGGGAATTGAATAGGATATAATAACATTAAGGTGATTTTCTTAATGGCATAACAAACCCATGGCAGGCGACCGTCCCCGTCACCAACAACATGCATCATTAGTGGTAATGATACGATAGTCTGGGATGATGCTGTCTGAATCCCAACGATAATGACATTGATGATAATTGTTGTTATGAGGATCAATGCAAGTAATATTAATACTACGTACGTTTAACTAACAATAATGATAACGATAATAAGAATGATAATAATGGTAATGATAACAACAATAATAATGATACAAGTAATATTGATGTAAATAATAAGTCATAACAGAAATAAAAGAAGAAGAGGAACAAAATCGCAGAAGAAAAGAAGAAGAAGAAGATGAAGAAGAAATGAGGAAGAAGAAATAGCTGAAGACAACGACAACAACGATATCAGCAGCAACACCAGTAAAAACAACAACAACAACAACAACAACAACAACAACAACAACAACAACAACAACAACAACAACAACAACAACAACAACAACAACAACAACAACAACAACATTTTAATCAACAATATTTTAATCCTCAAAAATATGTCTCAAGAAATCATCGTTGCACGAAAACACTTCTTTAGCGTAATTCTTGAAATGCTTTCCACTAGTGGAGACAGGTGAGTGGCGCCACTGGGACCACCACCACCACCACCACCACCACCACCACCACCACCACCACCACCACCACCACCACCACCACACCACCACCACCACCACCACCACCACACCACACCACCACCACCACCACCACCACCACCACCCCACCACCACCACCACACACCCACCACCACACACCACCACCACCACCACCACCACCACCACCACCACCACCACCACACACCACCACCACCACCACCACCACCACCAACCACCACCACCACAACCACCACCACACACCTACCACCACCACCACCACCACACACCACACCACTACCAACCACCACCACCACCACCACCACCACCACCACCACCACCACCACCACCACCACCACCACCACCACCACCACCTACCACCACCACCACCACACCACCACCACCACCACCACACCACCACTCACCACCACCACCACACCACCACCACCACCACCACCACACCACCACCACACCACACCACCACCACCACCACCACCACCACCACCACCACCACCACCACCACACCACCACCACCACCACCACCACCACCACCACCACCACCACCACACCACCACCACCACCACCACCACCACCACCACCACGGCTCGTTCTCAGCGGCATCCGGCGGTTCACTGCAGCACGACGGACTCGGACGGAGATAGAGATTAAAGTCATCATGAGAATACCTAAAGTGCTAATGGCATCGCTAAATTGGGTTGTTGTTGTTGTTGTTGTTGTTGCTTCTGTTAGTGCTACTGCGGACCCACACACCCACATTATGTCTACTGAATCCTTTAAGATTTATTGACCATCTACTTCTCTGAGCTAAGACAAATGTGTGAAGTGAGCAGAAGAGGAGAAGAGGCGCCTTTACTCCACTTCAAGCGCCTCCCTGCAACGAGGACGCGACTCAACAAAAGCAATAACTTCCTTTCCATCTGTCAACCACACCCTCGCACGGGCACCCACCAAACCACCTCTGCCTCCTTACTCGGACATCCCCCCCCCCTCCCTCCTCTTACCCTTTACTCGGATCAGTAATTTGAGGTTGTGACAAATAAGTTTTTTACGGCTTAGTGTTCTTTAATCCAAACTTACTCTTTACAAATGTTTCAACCAATGACGCGTGACTCAACCCCGCACATGCCTCTGCTCCTTTCACTAGAGCTTCAATTTTATTTTTAATACATTTATTTATGTCGTTTTGGTTAGCAACTAAACTAACGTCATAACATTCCCTCCTACGGTAACTAAAAATGTTATCCACGTCGATATGATAATCACCGTTACTGTAATATTTGTATGTCATCAACAGACTCAGAATTATTAACACCGTCATCCACTCGTAGAAAAATTTGCGACACCTTCTGGATACACGGCGAAGTACAATGACATAACATCAGGACGCTTGCGAGTATGCCAGTCTCTTACCTTTGTACTGAATGTAACAATGGTCAACGCACATCTACTCATCTTCATTCTCCTCTAGATGATTCCTCTCTCCCTCTACCTAGTACTATAATCTTTCCCACTACATTTTATGCATCTCATACATCACTGTATTAACATATCTCTTTTACTTTACTAAATATCTGTTTCGCACACTTTCCTCCCTCCCTCCCTCTTCCCCCCTATGACTCACTCTTTTCCTCTCCACCAAACTGGAAGAAAACTCGTAAATTTACCAAAGAAGAAGACTAATGCAGGTGGTGGTCGGGAAAGGGCCTTTGTCTCAGCGCCCTGCCGCCCCAGTAAATACTGAGGAAGGATGGACGACGGTGGGGACGGAAGGGGGTAGGTAGTGAGGTGAGAGACTTCGAGGAACTAGACGACTGGAGGTGATTGCTGGAGGCTCGTAGACAGAGGGTGGAAGGTGGAGTCTTGAAGGAGGCTTGCAGGAGTGAATCTTTAGGGATGAGAGAAGCTAGGCGGTGTAGGTAAAGGTTAGGGGATTACATGATTTAAGGAGTAATAGTAAGTAGAGTAGTAAGTAGAATAGAGGTTGGAAAGTAGAGTCTTGAATGAGGCTTGTAGGAGTGAAACTATAGGGATGAGAGAAACTAGGCGGTGTAGGTAAAGGTTAGGAGATAACATGATCTAAGGAGTAGTAGTAAGTAGAGTAGGATTCTAAAGACTAGTACTTAGATCGTGGGGGATAATGAAGGTCAAGAGGATCGCGAATGGCTGGACGTTGGTGCTTGTGGAACTGCTTGGCAACAGACGGAAGGGTTGGGGCTGGGAGGTGTCTGGGTGGATGATGGGGCTGTATGACTGTGAGGTGAATGTGTGGGCTGTTTGGGCTGGCTGGACGCTGTGATGGTCGGGGCTTGTAGGGGGTCTAGACGAGGGAGGCCTGGGTGTTGCGGCCCAAAAGTGTGGTCCACATGAGTGAACTGAACAGGAAGAATCCACAAATTTTAGCAGATTTTCTGAAGCGTGTTTTTCTTTTTATGTTTTTTTACTCTCATGTTTCATCATTTGAAAGAGATTATTCGCGTAGGTTATTAGTATTCCCTCTGTAGTACAACAGATGAAATATAGCACCAAAGAAGGTTTGTTTTGCGTAGCGTAGTTATATTTCACGAAGCACTCAGACCTCGCATGCATCTGCACATTTATGAGAGAACGACATAACAGCATAATGCTCTTCTCTCCCCACCACTCTTTCAGGCATAAATCCACTGACATTAAAGGGGGAAACTGCCTGCGTCTTGCAAACTTTTAAAGCACTAAAGAGTCATTCTTTTCAAGTACTGAGTTATTGAACACGGCCTGATTGTCCGGTTAATCTATAATGATGGACGAGCAGCTCTGTGCAAGCAGCTTACTTGAATGTTTGACATAGATTCAAGCTAAGGCCTCCGGTATGATGTTTTATAACGTACTATATACATGAAAAAATATATAAACGCACAGTACTATTAGGTCTAGATCTCAATAATCATCATTACCACTATCAACAGCAGAAACAACATCAACATCTGCATCGTTATGATGATCGTGAGGTTCATCATTATAAGGTTCAATATCACCACCGCCATACCACCACCACCATCGCTATCACCACCATCTCATCTCTATCATCATTGAAACATTTGTATTTAAATGACAGAAGAGTAACATGAATACTCTGACATTTGTACTACACCAGAATATCAATACGTAAAAGCTCTTTCACAAATTATATTTTTTTCCAAAGCAGCATTAGTCCAGCTGCCCCTCGGAACACCAATCAGGTAAAGTCAGTGGTCAGAGGGTATAGTAATACAGATATACAGTATACATAGATTACAGTATAGTAAGCATGAGTGAAATATTTCGCCTCCACACTCGAGTTAATTTATAAAAAAAAAGCAGAACATATGCACAAATGTCTTAGGTGTTTATATTTATACAAATGATATATATGAAAATCTTAATACGTGAAACAAAGCCTCACCACACGAACTGTGCCACACTTTGGGCTCGGCGGGTTACTGTTCTCGCCACCCGGCCACCAAGGTCTGACCCGTGGCCGTAAAACTGAGGCTCCGATGGCTGAACTTTGCTTGAAGACCTTCCGTGTTCGCTTCTTCGCACTTGGCAGAGATTTACACAGAATTTATGGAGAAGCTAGCCGCAAAGCCGCCCTCCGGGCGGACTTTTTGGCTAGCTCCTGCGGAGGGCTATTGGTGGGCCTTCGGCCCACCACCTGTGTTTGGTGGGCCTTCGGCCCACCAAACATGGACTCTCCAGATAGCCCCTTCTAACTTTCCTGAAATCATGGATGTAGAAATGTATGTATTCCCCCCACCCATTCACTCACCCATTACCCATCACCCCCCACCCATTCACTCACCCATTACCCATCACCCCCCACCCATTCACTCACCCATTACCCATCACCACACACCCATTCACTCACCCATTACCCATCACCACACACCCATTCACTCACCCATTACCCATCACCCCCCACCCATTCACTCACCCATTACCCATCACCCCCCACCCATTCACTCACCCATTACCCATCACCACACACCCATTCACTCACCCATTACCCATCACCCCCCACCCATTACCCATCACCCCTACCCATTCACTCACCCATTACCCATCGCCCTCCACCCATTCACTCACCCATTACCCATCACCCCCCACCCATTCACTCACCCATTACCCATCACCACACACCCATTACCCATCACCCCCCACCCATTCACTCACCCATTATCCATCACCCCCCACCCATTTCACTCACCCATTACCCATCACCACACACCCATTCACTCACCCATTACCCATCACCCCCCACCCATTCACTCACCCATTACCCATCACCACACACTCATTCACTCACCCATTACCCATCACCCCCCCCCATTCACTCAACCCCCACCCATTCACTCACCCATTACCCATCACCACACACCCATTCACTCACCCATTACCCATCACCCCCCACCCATTCACTCACCCATTACCCATCACCACACACCCATTCACTCACCCATTACCCATCACCCCCCACCCATTCACTCACCCATTACCCATCACCACACACCCATTCACTCACCCATTACCCATCACCCCCCACCTATTCCCTCACCCATCACCCATCACCCCCAACCCATCACCCCCCACCCATTCACTCACCCATCACCCCACACCCATTACCCATCACCCCACCCATTCACTCACCCATTACCCATCACCCTACATCAAGGCTTCCTCAATTCTCGCAACCCACTTTTGTTTTCACAATTCTCGCTAATAGGCTGCTAAAAAAAAAAATTAAAAAAGTGATCGGATCATCTCATAAGTGGGCTTATGACCTTCCCCTGGTCAACCTGATTCCAAAAATGTGCCATATGAGGTGTTTGCGCCACGGGGGGCGGAACCTATACCACACACACACACACACACACACACACACACACACACACACACAGACAGACAGACAGACACACTTTCGCTTATATTATTATAGATGATGGAGGCTATCGAGCTGAATTCTGCAGGTGAGTTAAGGTGAAGAGGCCATTAGAAAGATATATGGAGCCAGGGCGGGGTAGGGACATGGGCGTCGGGAGGAGGTGAGCTGTTTGTTAGGAAGGACGTCGTGACCAATGAGCAAGGCGACGTGGGTGACTGAACACCTGAGTCACAAGGAGGCGCCGATATTCTACCAACAATAGACACAACGGACTATTGTATTGATAGAAATGTCACCTTTAGGACCCCTTAACTCCTCTAATTAGCGCGTGTGTACCTTCACGTTGGTAATTAGGCAGCAAGACAGATGCGAGTGTGATTATAACAAAGGCAACAACAATGTCATACCAGCTCATTCGGGGAGGCGGTAGCGGAGTGGTTAGCGTCTCCGACTGGCGTTCACGGTGACCCGAGTTCGATCCCCGAAGAAACCCAAAACCTTTCTGCACCGTCGAGTGGCCTAAGAACACCCACATGCCCTGCCTATCAACTCTACCTTCGACTGCGAGTGCATCGGAGGACACAGGGGGGCGGCATGAGCCTCTAATCAGAGGCGTCACTATAAGAATCTTGCCTGCGCCACCACGGGCGAGGACCAACCATCAGAGCCCTCAAGTGAACCTCCAGAGCCTACCATCCGAGCCCTGGGTCACCATTGCCTACAGGCGTTATAGGCACAAATGTAAAAAAAAAAAAAAAAAAAAAATATGTCTTCGTCCTGTCTCTTAAGGGAACAACGATAAATAGGCTTCTGCTTCTCTCTGTCGTAGTTCCTGCTTCCTTTGTGCTCCAGCCATAATAAGCTAACTGTATGGGGCAGGGGCGTTCGTGTCCTTCTATCCACTCGCCATCGAACGCAGAGTTAATGGGCAGCATGTGGGTCATCTTCGGCCACTCGACGATTACAGAAAGATTTTAGCATTCGAACTCAACACACCGAGTACGCCACTTGCAAGCGCTAACCACTCTGCCACCGCCTCCCCAAAATATGAAATTCGTCAGCGTAATCAAGTCCTCGCAGAAGCATGAACCCAAAATGTGTATGCCGCCTCTACATACATCGAGCAATGTCCTTCCAGCAGCACAGAACGAAATACAGACACACCTAAAGGCTTTCAGCGTCTCA
>JACEEZ010003627.1:93465-153465 GCA_016584305.1 Chionoecetes opilio | reverse complement strand
TGCCTATGCACGAGGGTGGTGTGGGGCCCGGCCGCGAATCAGAATATAAAAAGAGAAAGCAGGAGATGGGGAAGTGGGGACAGGGAGAAGAATAGATGGGTGAGAGAAAGGAGGCTAGTAAGAGAAAAAGTCTCCGGGGCTTGACCCAGGTGCTGTATGTGTTTGTATGTTTTTGTTGTGAGTCGATCTCGACCTAACGACACGCTTCCCCATCTCGCACGAGCAAACAGAAACCACTCTGGGGCGGCTTGGCAGGACATGGGCCTCGGAAGATGGTGCTCCGGACACACCCAGGACAACTCCGTGCCCACCCCCGCCGCCCACCAGTTCTTCAGTTTTGGTTTTTGTTCTTTTTTTCTTTCTTCAGATTTGACTTGTTTTCTTCTTCTCTTCGTTCTTCTTTCTTCTTCTCTTCTTTCTTCTTATCTTGTTTTTGTTGTTGGTGTTGTTGTTTGTTTCTTGTCTTGTTTTGGGTTTGTTTTGCTTTTTTCTGTCACTGCCATGTACGCGCGCACACCCCGATACTCCTCGGCACCCCGCACGGGCGGCTGGCGTCATTTCTCCACTACATCTCTCGTGTTCCAACATATACAAACAGGAGGAAGGAAATTGTGAAAAATTTAGTGAAAGAAGTCTGAGATTAAAAGTGTTTTTTTTGTTTTGTTTTATTTTTTTCAGAGATTGGACTGGGGAAGAAGGACTCCGTAGAGCGGAGGGACCTACAGTTTTTCGTGGGATCCGAACCACTGATAGAGAGGGGAAGGCGAGCGGAACGGAGTGGATTGTAGGAGTATAAAGTTTTGCAGCAGCGTAAAAAAGGGTAAGATTACCTCCGTATAGCAGAGGGGTCATTGGATTTAATGTGGCCTCGTCCGAACCACGGTTCTCCCTTTATAGGTTTGCAAACGTGGGCGGGGCCTCGTGACACACACTCTCTCTCTCTCCTCTCTCTCTCTCTCTCTCTTCTCTCTCTCTCTCTCTCTCTCTTCTCTCTCTCTCTCTCTCTTTCTCTCTTATATATTATAATATATATATATATATATATATATATATATATATATATATATATAGGGGTCTTGCTTAGGTCCTTCATTTGCCAATGCCTTTCTATATCATCATGAACAAATTTGGCTGTCTGACTGTCCTATTTCTTTTAAACCTTTTTATTATAAACGTTACGTTGATGACACTTTTTTACTTTTTAAGAATACCGAACATATTCCCTTATTTCTGAATTACCTTAATTCTAAGCACCCAAATATTAAGTTCACATATGAAGTTGAAAACCAATTATCACTACCATTTTTAGATATCCTAGTTACCCGTAAAAATAATGATTTTACCACCTCAGTCTACAGAAAACCTACTTTTACAGGCTTAGGAACACAGTATGTATCATTCATCCCTAACCTTTTTAAAATCAATACTATTAAGACCTTACTACACAGATGCTATAGTTTCTCTTCCAATTGGTTTGCCTTCGATAGTGAAATTAAATTCCTTACTATTTTTTTCAAAAATAATGGCTATCCCGTCAAATTGATTGAAAAAACTATCTCTAATTTCTTAGATGAAAAGTTCAACCCTAAGTCGAACCAACCCGAACCTACATTAGACACACATTATATTAAACTTCCATTTTATGGCCATCTCAGTTATATCATTCGTAAAAAACTCAATGATCTGCTCAAGTTACACCTTCCTAACTCAAAATTTTAATTTATTTTTACTAATCCATTTACTTTAAGAACACATTTCAAATATAAAGATCCTACACCTAAAACTCTTATCTCTAATATAATTTATAAATTTGAATGTTCGAGTTGTAACGCTCGATACATCGGCGAAACGTCAAGAAATTTAACCCTTAGGTTCGCTGAACATAAAGGTGTTTCCGCACGTACAGGCCGACCTATTTCTTCTCCTTCACAATCTGCCATTCGCTCACACTCCCATGATCTTGATCACCCATTCTCTATGAATGACTTTAGAATCCTATCAAAGGCAAACTTCTCGAGTGACACTAAATTATTAGAATCCATACACATCAAGCACTTGTCCCCTGATCTTAATAACCAAGTCACTTCATACCAATTACATATACTCAAATGATTATCACATTGTTTCGATCGTCCGACTCTCGTTTCGATTGCTCCATACGAACCGAAATGCTACCTGTAAAAGTATTGTTCATTCAGTCCTCTGCCAACCTAGACAGCATACACACCAAGGTTTGTTAAGTATAAATTGTGTTTTTAGTTTTAAGATAATATAGGATTATTTTATTGCTTTAAATTTTTAGATGTTCGCTTTTAGCAGTTTTTAGTATATTAATTTATAAACTATTTTAGCCTGATGATGCCAAGTGCCATTGGCGAAACGTTACACGCACATAAAGAACCCCAAGAATGACGAGTGTCTTTGCCACCCTGAAAAATCAACATATATATATATATATATATATATATATATATATATATATATATATATATAATATATATATACTACTCAGAGGAACAGGAGGTATAACAATATAATGGACGCGCTGTAACATCGAAAATTCTAATGAGACCTTACCAATTTTATTTGTTGTATAGCTTGACAGCTCCAAACTGTTTGAATTTTACTATTAATTCTAAACTCAAAAAATATCTCAATACAACAAAATTAATTAGGCATGGGCAGTAAGCATGTATATTGTTTACATGTATATGCAAACAAAAACGATTCTGCCTCTACAAATATTCGTCACTGGGAAAATGACATTGAACAACAATTAATAACAACGACATAATGCACAATTGTTATTGAGATCATTTTTATGTATGCATGTAAATAAAATTATTCAAATTTTCTTGCTGCAAAATTCCTCAACATTTTGGCTTGATTTAGTTTTTTATATTTTACTACGAAACTATTAACCCAAGAAGAAAGATAACACAAACAAATGATGTCCAGCTTCACAAGGTCTACCCTATGGTGATATCCGTTTCTTCCTACCATGCCACGTCTTTGAGTTATATCATTTATTTGGAATTTTAGAAAAAAAACTTGATATTTAGGATTATTTATGGATATTATTTAATTCCGCGTATACCACAGGGACGGCTGTCAACAGTTGCATCTTTTATATTATATACCGTATTCTTCTAACTTCTATGGTTCTTCAGATATTAATGAAAATGTGATTTTAAAATAAATTTCCTGGGCCTCTCCCTACCTAGCCTGCAGATTTTTGGCAAAAAATATTTTCACCGGATTTGGATGAAACTTAGTTCATAGTGGCTTTTGCTGATGGTGATCACGAATCTGGTCTTCGTTTTCCGATATTAGGTTCGTAAAGCAATTGTTGAGCCTTTGTAAGGTTATTTACTCCCGTAAATATATAGTTTACGCCCTTTTCACAACAAACTATTCTTCGTACAGAAAATTATGTATATCAAAATATTATTGCACATCGACTGATATGCAATTATTTATGATAAGGTTGTCATGTATGTAGAGAAAGAGAGAGTTTAAATAACCTGCCCACTAAATATGCAAGTTACCCCTTAAATTTGTTTTCTTTATTCCCCCGTCACGAGACTCCGCCCACTTTTGCAAACCTATTAGGGAAAAAAAAAATCGCGGCCCGGCCACCCGCCACTCCCTCACTACCTGCCGGAGCTTGTCGGCCTCCAGCACGACGCACAGCAGCAGGAAAGTGACCTCCAGCGCCAGGCGGAACAATAGTAGTCTGTCAGACTTTTTCCATTTTGAATTAATACATATATGAGCCTCAGCTGCCTCGTGTACTCCGCTCCTATCTCATTACTACACAGGGTTCCAAGATTAACCATATATGGTAACTCTATAGCGTCTATAGAGGCTGTTTTACGCAAGATAAAAACGCCTTGAGATCCTTACTGCCGGTGAGCAGTTCTAACTCCAACATCGTTTTATTGATTTGGGCTTGCATGTTTTGAGATTCCCTGCAAAAGTAACTTAAGTCAAGAATGACGACTCTGCATCCAGAGAAGGTTGTTGAAGTAATTTCCACAATGGAAATGCAGCAAGAGGAGCCCGACCGACAGAAGACTTGCTGCGGATGCAAGTACGTCTTCAAGAGGCTGTGGTGGATCATGTTTAAGAAGCAGAGAAAAACACCACAACAGAAAACTGTTGATAAAAAAGTTTATGCTATAATCGAAGTAAACAACAAAGAAACAAGAAAATTCGAAGACAAAAGCATTGAAAAAATAGAAACCCTAGCGACAATAGAGGAAAAACAAGTGGAAGAAGTGGTAAAAATACAAATCGACGTGGTAATCGAACAGAAGGAAGCCATCGAGCTCGATGCCAAGGAGGAACGCGTAATCAAGGAGGAAGCACCGCTGGATGGAAGAGAACAAGCAGAATAAATATCAAAGGATAAAGAGGCAGAGGTGGGTAAGGAAAGTCGCGGCAACGATACAGTAGAAGCCGGCGATCAGGGAGTGATGACGAACTCTAAGGACGATGCAGCCAAGAAAAAGAAACGATCCAGAAAAGCTCGGCGGGCCAAGCAGCACTCGGAAGACGTCGTCTGCAGCTCTCCGAAGGTGGAGATTGCAGAGGCGGAGGTGCCTTCGTCCATAAGACGAAGACGCGCTAACAGAAAAGAAACAGAAACGAAAAAAACACAACAAACGTCGGAAGAATAAACTTAAAGACGAGGGAACCCCCAACCCAGACGATGGCTCAAACGCCAAAGAGGGTACTTCGCAGCCCAACAATGGCTTGTGCACTATAGCTATTTGGTCCCTCTGCGAGGCAGACCCATACGTGAACATCACTCAGGTCATTACGAGTAAACTTAAATCCACCGATGTCTAGGCGGCCGCGTCCCATCAAGACCCTTATTTTAAGGACGGGAGGCAGGAGCACATGAACTCTTCCATCCTTGAAGAGTCAAGAGTTGTGTATTTTCCAGTACCCACGGCTGCCTTTGCCTCGCCTTCGCAGCTCTGACAGACGGGACATTTTTGGGCGAGCCTGGCTCTCCGATGACGTAATGGACTTGGCGCAAGAGATCCTGTAGAGACGTTTTCCATAGACGTGTGGCCTATACGCCAGCGGGGTGGTCTTCACCTTGCCGCCTCTGGAGCCTGGCTCTCGTCTCTGTTCCTGCAGGTGGTGAACCGTTCTGCGCCTCAGTGTCTTGCCTCCATGGCGGAGTACGGCCAAGGTAGTAGCCACTGTCTGCTGCTGTCCTCTTATGGTGCGTCGCGCAGCGGACAGCTGGTGGTGTACGATTCTTTGTACAACACTCTGTCCACGGAACCGGCTGCACTGGTTAAGCAACTGCAGGAGCTGTACTCACCCCGTCCGGGCGCCATGATGCGGCCTGTGCAGCGGCAGAATGATGGCTACAGCTGCGGTCTGTTCGCCGTGGCCTTTGCCTTCAGCATAGCCATGGGACAGGACCCGTGCACCGTGCGCTACGACCGGGCCAGCATGGCAGGGCATCTGGTGCGATGCCTCAAACAGGGCGTCGTGCAGCTGTTCCCGTCCGTGCCTGTGGCAGGAGGCCGCTGAGAAGCTCCAGATCAACTATACACTTGCTTTTCACGCTCACGATTTTCAACACTTGAACGAAATTAAGTCTGGTCATAAAGTGGTTTTGCAGACAATTGAAGCAAACTCTACAAAGATAGTAGGAAATGTATGACGCGTGGTATTAAAAGTTTACATGTGTTTTCATCAAACTTTAAAAATAGTTTCCGCTCAGCCGTAATCCTATCATGTGTAATTTTTTATTTGTTACTACATACATAATCCGTATTATCACGTGTCTTAGTACGATGGATACTGAGCAGCGACGAGCTCCGATGGAGCTATCTTAACACAACTTGACCAACACGATGGCTGTTGAAAACATGATAATAGCCAAGAGTAGTCAGAGACCGCCTACCACCGCCAAGGCTGAGAAATATTACACCTATGAAAAATAAATAAATAATGAATAATAATAATTATAAATAATGGTAATAATAATAACATTAATAATAATAATAAATAATCATAATGAAGATTTTTTTACCGCATAAAGGTCTTCTTTCAGTATATCTCTCTCTAACACCAGCGTGACCTTCAAAACCTCGCCCAGCGGGTCTTGAGAGGACGGTTGTGCTCAAGATTAATAGACATACTATCTATACTACTATATACTATATTACTATATATATACTACTATATACTATATTAAAAGTCTATATATTTTGGTTGTGCTGGGCTCCACCGGCACACACCAAGCCTCCCATGCAGGATATCCTTAAATATTAATCCCGAGATCCAGATTCGGATCCGTACCTACTCCAAAAATTAAATACTTATAAATAGGCCAAGTCCCACCACTCGTAAGACTTTTCATGCAAATTTGTCCTTTTCTGCGTAGTCCCTCTGACAAACGGATAAAAAACCGAGCCTACGATCATAACCTACTTGGTGAAAGTAACTAGTACAACAACAACAAAAGCAACAGGAAAAATATCAAGAATATGATGATGATAATGAAAAGATAAAAATAACATATTAAACAATTAACTGAACCAAACCGAACCGATCATAACCTACTCCTGATCCTGTGGCCTTACCCTTGTTTGTCAAGACGGTGAAATCCTGAATTATAAAAATCACAACAAAATGTTTCTCCTCATGGAAGTCATTTATGCTACTACTCCCCTTACTCACTCCTGTCCTGCCCGTGTGTGTGTTCAGTCACCTCATTCTCCTCTCCACTCCCCTGCCTTCTCCTCTCCACTCCCCTGCCTTCTCCTCTCCACTCCCCTGCCTTCTCCTCTCCACTCCCCTGCCTTCTCCTCTCCACTCCCCTGCCTTCTCCTCTCCACTCCCCTGCCTTCTCCTCTCGCCAGGCAGGAGCGCCAGGCAAGGCTGCCGCACCACCCTTGAACCTCCACACTGTGTTCACACCATTACAAAACACGCATAACATGACCAATCTATCAAGCACTAAACCTACCCCCACAAACTAGTAGTAGTTAGCCATAGATTACAGCTTTCAACTTTCCTCACAAATTCCATGCAGTTTTTCTATACTGCATGGTATCACTTAATTTCCGGCCAGCTTCGGCTGGAGGGATGGGTGGGTGGGGAGGAGCCTTCTACTTTCCTATCCTTTCTCTCTTATCATCTAGTTAGTGTAGTGCAGTTAAAGCAAACAGCCTTGTAAGGACCTATCGGTCTGTTGCTGTTTGTGTTTCCTTTGTAATCCACTCCCCTGCCTTCTCCTCTCCACTCCCCTGCCTTCTCCTCTCCACTCCCCTGCCTTCTCCTCTCCACTCCCCTGCCTTCTCCTCTCCACTCCACTCCCCTGCCTTCTCCTCTCCACTCCCCTGCCTTCTCCTCTCCACTCCCCTGCCTTCTCCTCTCCACTCCCCTGCCTTCTCCTCTCCACTCCGCTGCCTTCTCCTCTCCACTCCCCTGCCTTCTCCTCTCCACTCCCCTGCCTTCTCCTCTCCACTCCCCTGCCTTCTCCTCTCCACTCCCCTGCCTTCTTCTCTCCACTCCCTTGCCTTCTCCTCTCCACTCCCCTGCTTTCTCCTCTCCACTCCCCTGCTTTCTCCTCTCCACTCCCCTGCCTTCTCCTCTCCACTCCCCTGCCTTCTCCTCTCCACTCCCTTGCCTTCTCCTCTCCACTCCCCTGCCTTCTCCTCTCCACTCCGCTGCCTTCTCCTCTCCACTCCCCTGCCTTCTCCTCTCCACTCCCCTGCCTTCTCCTCTCCACTCCCCTGCCTTCTCCTCTCCACTCCCCTGCCTTCTCCTCTCCACTCCCCTGCCTTCTCCTCTCCACTCCCCTGCCTTCTCCTCTCCACTCCGCTGCCTTCTCCTCTCCACTCCCCTGCCTTCTCCTCTCCACTCCCCTGCCTTCTCCTCTCCACTCCCCTGCCTTCTCCTCTCCACTCCCCTGCCTTCTCCTCTCCACTCCCCTGCCTTCTCCTCTCCACTCCCCTGCCTTCTCCTCTCCACTCCCCTGCCTTCTCCTCTCCACTCCGCTGCCTTCTCCTCTCCACTCCCCTGCCTTCTCCTCTCCACTCCCCTGCCTTCTCCTCTCCACTCCCCTGCCTTCTCCTCTCCACTCCCCTGCCTTCTCCTCACCACTCCCCTGCCTTCTCCTCTCCACTCCCCTGCCTTCTCCTCTCCACTCCCCTGCCTTCTCCTCTCCACTCCCCTGCCTTCTCCTCTCCACTCCGCTGCCTTCTCCTCTCCACTCCGCTGCCTTCTCCTCTCCACTCCGCTGCCTTCTCCTCTCCACTCCCCTGCCTTCTCCTCTCCACTCCCCTGCCTTCTCCTCTCCACTCCCCTGCCTTCTCCTCTCCACTCTCCTGCCTTCTCCTCTCCACTCCCCTGCCTTCTCCACTCCACTCCCCTGCCTTCTCCTCTCCACTCCCCTGCCTTCTCCTCTCCACTCCCCTGCCTTCTCCTCACCACTCCCCTGCCTTCTCCTTTCCACTCCCCTGCCTTCTCCTCTCCACTCCCCTGCCTTCTCCTCTCCACTCCCCTGCCTTCTCCTCTCCACTCCGCTGCCTTCTCCTCTCCACTCCCCTGTCTTCTCCTCTCCACTCCCCTGCCTCTCCTCTCCACTCCCCTGCCTTCTCCTCTCCACTCCCCTGCCTTCTCCTCTCCACTCCCCTGCCTTCTCCTCTCCACTCCCCTGCCTTCTCCTCTCCACTCCGCTGCCTTCTCCTCTCCACTCCGCTGCCTTCTCCTCTCCACTCCCCTGCCTTCTCCTCTCCACTCCGCTGCCTTCTCCTCTCCACTCCCCTGCCTTCTCCTCTCCACTCCGCTGCCTTCTCCTCTCCACTCCCCTGCCTTCTCCTCTCCACTCCCCTGCCTTCTCCTCTCCACTCCCCTGCCTTCTCCTCACCACTCCCCTGCCTTCTCCTCTCCACTCCCTGCCTTCTCCTCTCCACTCCCCTGCCTTCTCCTCTCCCGCCTTCCCTCTCCACCCCTCCTTCCCACCCCCTGCTCTCCTCTCCACTCCCCTGCCTTCTCCTCTCCACTCCCCTGCCTTCTCCTCTCCACTCCCCTGCCTTCTCCTCTCCACTCCCCTGCCTTCTCCTCTCCACTCCCCTGCCTTCTCCTCTCCACTCCGCTGCCTTCTCCTCTCCACTCCCTGCCTTCTCCTCTCCACTCCCCTGCCTTCTCCTCTCCACTCCGCTGCCTTCTCCTCTCCACTCCGCTGCCTTCTCCTCTCCACTCCGCTGCCTTCTCCTCTCCACTCCCTGCTCCCCTCCCTGCTTCTCCTCTCCACTCCCTGCCTTCTCCTCTCCACTCCCCTGCCTTCTCTCTCCACTCCCCTGCCTTCTCCTCTCCACTCCGCTGCCTTCTCCTCTCCACTCCCCTGCCTTCTCCACTCCCCTGCCTTCTCCTCTCCACTCCCCTGCCTTCTCCTCACCACTCCCCTGCCTTCTCCTCTCCACTCCCCTGCCTTCTCCTCTCCACTCCCCTGCCTTCTCCTCTCCACTCCCCTGCCTTCTTCCTCCTCTCCACTCCCCTGCCTTCTCCTCTCCACTCCGCTGCCTTCTCCTCTCCACTCCGCTGCCTTCTCCTCTCCACTCCCCTGCCTTCTCCACTCCCTGCCTTCTCCCCCCTCCCCTGCCTTCTCCACTCCCCTGCCTTCTCCTCACCACTCCCCTGCCTTCTCCTCTCCACTCCCCTGCCTTCTCCTCTCCACTCCCCTGCCTTCTCCTCTCCACTCCCCTGCCTTCTCCTCTCCACTCCCCTGCCTTCTCCTCTCCACTCCCCTGCCTTCTCCTCTCCCCTCCCACTTCCCCCCTGCCTTCTCCTCTCCACTCCCCTGCCTTCTCCTCTCCACTCCCCTGCCTTCTCCTCTCCACTCCCCTGCCTTCTCCTCTCCACTCCGCTGCCTTCTCCTCTCCACTCCCCTGCCTTCTCCTCTCCACTCCCCTGCCTTCTCCTCTCCACTCCCCTGCCCTTCTCCTCTCCACTCCCCTGCCTTCTCCTCTCCACTCCCCTGCCTTCTCCTCTCCACTCCGCTGCCTTCTCCTCTCCACTCCCCTGCCTTCTCCTCTCCACTCCCCTGCCTTCTCCTCTCCACTCCGCTGCCTTCTCCTCTCCACTCCCCTGCCTTCTCCTCTCCACTCCCTGCCTTCTCCTCTCCACTCCCTGCCTTCTCCTCTCCACTCCCTGCCTTCTCCTCTCCACTCCGCTGCCTTCTCCTCCTCCCACTCCGCTGCCTTCTCCTCTCCACTCCCCTGCCTTCTCCTCTCCACTCCGCTGCCTTCTCCTCTCCACTCCGCTGCCTTCTCCTCTCCACTCCGCTGCCTTCTTCTCTCCACTCCCCTGCCTTCTCCTCTCCACTCCGCTGCCTTCTCCTCTCCACTCCCCTGCCTTCTCCACTCCCCTGCCTTCTCCTCTCCACTCCCCTGCCTTCTCCTCACCACTCCCTGCCTTCTCCTCCCACTCCCCTGCCTTCTCCTCTCCACTCCCCTGCCTTCTCCTCTCCACTCCCCTGCCTTCTCCTCTCCACTCCCCTGCCTTCTCCTCTCCACTCCCCTGCCTTCTCCTCACCACTCCCCTGCCTTCTCCTCTCCACTCCCCTGCCTTCTCCTCTCCACTCCCTGCCTTCTCCTCTCCACTCCGCTGCCTTCTCCTCTCCACTCCGCTGCCTTCTCCTCTCCACTCCGCTGCCTTCTCCTCTCCACTCCCCTGCCTTCTCCTCTCCACTCCCCTGCCTTCTCCTCTCCACTCCCCTGCCTTCTCCTCTCCACTCCCCTGCCTTCTCCTCACCACTCCCCTGCCTTCTCCTCTCCACTCCGCTGCCTTCTCCTCTCACTCCTCTTCTCTCCACTCGCCTTCTCCTCTCCACTCCCTGCCTTCTCCTCTCCACTCCGCTGCCTTCTCCTCTCCACTCCCCTGCCTTCTCCTCTCCACTCCCCTGCCTTCTCCTCTCCACTCCCCTGCCTTCTCCTCTCCACTCCCTGCCTTCTCCTCATCCACTCCCTGCCTTCTCCTCTCCACTCCGCTGCCTTCTCCTCTCCACTCCGCTGCCTTCTCCTCTCCACTCCCCCCCCCTCCACCCGCTGCCTTCTCCTCTCCACTCCCCTGCCTTCTCCTCTCCACTCCCCTGCCTTCTCCTCTCCACTCCGCTGCCTTCTCCTCTCCACTCCGCTGCCTTCTCCTCTCCACTCCGCTGCCTTCTCCTCTCCACTCCGCTGCCTTCTCCTCTCCACTCCCCTGCCTTCTCCTCTCCACTCCCCTGCCTTCTCCTCTCCACTCCCCTGCCTTCTCCTCTCTACTCCCCTGCCTTCTCCTCTCCACTCCGCTGCCTTCTCCTCTCCACTCCCCTGCCTTCTCCTCTCCACTCCCCTGCCTTCTCCTCTCCACTCCCCTGCCTTCTCCTCTCTACTCCCCTGCCTTCTCCTCTCCACTCCGCTGCCTTCTCTCTCTCACTCCCTGCCTTCTCCTCTCCACTCCGCTGCCTTCCCTCTCCACTCCCGTTCCTCTCTCCCCTCACTCCCCTGCCTTCTCCTCTCCACTCCGCTGCCTTCTCCTCTCTACTCCCCTCCACTCAACTGTAAATGCCCACCTTCCCCTCTCTACCTCACGCCTCATCACCATTCCCTCTCTTGGAATTCCCTCTTCCTTGCCTCTCTCTCCCTCTTTTCCTTGCTTCCCTCTCCTCCTTGCCTTTAGCACATCTCCATCCCTAACTCATTTACCTTTCCCACGCACACTTTCGCACCTCACACACCCCACACTCGGTAATAATACACCAGGTCCTCTACTCCGCTGCGTTCCCCTCCACTCATCCATTCGTTCGTCTCTAGTAAATCCCAATAGTTTAGGTGTAAATTGAGACATTTCAGCACGAAACATCGATCAACATTTGGCTCTGACTGATGAACATGGAGAATCATCATGGCAAGGGGAGGCGAGAGAGAGAGAGAGAGAGAGAGAGAGAGAGAGAGAGAGAGAGAGAGAGAGAGAGAAAAAAAACCTAATAATTCAGAAAAATCACCGTAAATATCACAAACAGAAAAAATAAATCACAACATAGGAAAAATATAGAGAAGAAATTGAAAAGAAAATAAGAAATATAGAAAGAGATAGAGATAGAGAGAGAATGAGAGGGAGAAAAGAATCAGAAAAATAACCGTAAATATCACAAACAGAAACAAAAAATCACAACATGTCTCTAAAATGAGGGCACAAAAATGTAGATATGCAGCAGTAAGACCTACTAAATTGCTTACTCTGGTATGGACACTCATCAAGGGTATCGAATTAACCCATGGGAATAATACCTCGTCACCCGAAAGCCATTCCGCTAATCTCTCCTGATTACGTGAGGCTGATTGGCTGCGCTGGAGTAATAAAAACACACAGGCCACTAAGGCAAGTCTAAATATATGATCTGTATGGCTTTACTGTTTTTAGCTATTACGTTATACAGTTTTTGAATGAGTGAGAAAAAGAGGGATGGAGGCTGAGGGCGGGGATGAGAGGAAATGGAAAAAAGAGAGAGAGAGATAGACAGATAGATAGAGAGAGAGAGAGACGGAGAGAGAGAGAGACGGAGAGAGAGAGAGACGGAGAGAGAGAGAGACGGAGAGAGAGAGAGACGGAGAGAGAGAGAGACGGAGAGAGAGAGAGACGGAGAGAGAGAGAGACGGAGAGAGAGAGAGACGGAGAGAGCGAGAGACGGAGAGAGCGAGAGACGGAGAGAGCGAGAGACGGAGAGAGCGAGAGACGGAGAGAGCGAGAGACGGAGAGAGCGAGAGACGGAGAGAGCGAGAGACGGAGAGAGCGAGAGACGGAGAGAGCGAGAGACGGAGAGAGCGAGAGACGGAGAGAGCGAGAGACGGAGAGACGAGAGAGACGAGAGAGAGGAGAGACGGAGAGAGAGAGAGACGGAGAGAGAGAGAGACGGAGAGAGAGAGAGACGGAGAGAGAGAGAGAGAGAACGGAGAGAGAGAGAGAGACGAGAGAGAGAGAGACAGAGAGAGACGGAGAGAGAGAGAGACGGAGAGAGAAGAGAGACGAGAGAGAGAGAGAGACGGAGAGAGAGAGAGAGACGGAGAGAGAGAGAGACGGAGAGAGAGAGAGAGACGGGAGAGAGAGAGAGAGACGGAGAGAGAGAGAGACGAGAGAGAGAGAGAGAGACGGAGAGAGAGAGAGAGACGGAGAGAGAGAGAGAGACGGAGAGAGAGAGAGAGACGGAGAGAGAGAGAGAGAGACGGAGAAAAGAGAGAGAGACGGAGAGAGAGAGAGACGAGACGGAGAGAGAGAGAGAGAGACGAGAGAGAGAGAGAGACGGAGAGAGAGAGACGGGAGAGAGAGAGAGAGAGAGACGGAGAGAGAAGAGAGAGAGAGAGAGCGAGAGAACGAGAGAGACGAGAGAGACGGAGAGAGACGAGAGAGACGGAGAGAGACGGAGAGAGACGAGAGAGACTGAGAGAGACTGAGAGAGACTGAGAGAGACTGAGAGAGACTGAGAGAGACTGAGAGAGCGAGAGACTGAGAGAGACTGAGAGAGACTGAGAGAGACTGAGAGAGACTGGGAGAGACAGGGAGAGACTGGGAGAGACTGGGAGAGACTGGGAGAGACTGGGAGAGACTGGGAGAGACTGAGAGAGACTGAGAGAGACTGAGAGAGACTGAGAGAGACTGAGAGAGACTGAGAGAGACTGAGAGAGACTGAGAGAGACTGAGAGAGACTGAGAGAGACTGAGAGAGACTGAGAGAGACTGAGAGAGACTGAGAGAGACTGAGAGAGACTGAGAGAGACGGAGAGAGACGGAGAGAGACGGAGAGAGACGGAGAGAGACGGAGAGAGACGGAGAGAGACGGAGAGAGACGGAGAGAGACGGAGAGAGACGGAGAGAGACGGAGAGAGACGGAGAGAGACGGAGAGAGACGGAGAGAAACGGAGAGAAACGGAGAGAAACGGAGAGAAACGGAGAGAAACGGAGAGAAACGGAGAGAAACGGAGAGAAACGGAGAGAAACGGAGAGAAACGGAGAGAAACGGAGAGAAACGGAGAGAAACAGAATGGTAACAGAGGAAAGGCATGAAAAGAAAGTAAGACATATAGAAAAATAAAGCAACAAAGAGAATGTCAGGAAATTAACACAAAAAACAAACAAACAACAGCCATAAAAATGTACATAACAATGGAAAAAGACTGAAGAAAAAATAGCAAACAAAAGTAAAACGAAAGCGTGAAGGGGGAAAGCCAAAAAAATAAATGATCTAGAAAAAAAGGTTACATATGAAGGTGAAAACACACACACACACACACACACACACACACACACACACACACACACACACACACACACACACACACACACACACACACACACACACACACACACACACACACACACACACACACACACACACAAAGGCATAAAATGAGGAATTAATCATGAATCTTGTTGCTGAAATCACGTCATTTAATCTAGGTGATCAATAGACTTCGCTACTCGGATTCAATTGCTCTACATTGCACTATTTTCTTACGATGCACAACGTCTTAAAGAGAGAGAGAGAGAGAGAGAGAGAGAGAGAGAGAGAGAGAGAGAGAGAGAGAGAGAGAGAGAGAGCGTGCATTGCACTCAATATCACAGAATAACTCACCGCACTTATCCTATGGTCCCACGTTAGAAATGTAAATAGATAAGAAACGACAGCGGGTCGCGAAAACACGTTCTCAAAGGATTTGTATGAGATTATGCTTATCTGGTATATTTTTGAAAGAATTCCATGCGTTGCATTGAACCCCGGAAGGTGGAAGTCTGCTCCACTTTAAAATTACGTTACTGACGAATTTGGTGAAATCCAACTATATCTGTTTACATTTCAGTAATTTGTTTTTCATTTTACGTAGATCGATGTATCTTGTTTGGAGAAGTCATAAAATATAATTAAATCAGTGGTATCGACGAACTTAAAACCATTAAATATTGATAACATTTCATCAGTTCTCCTTAGCGGAGGTAATGATGATATGGCATACAAATCTACAAGGTTAGTGAAGCATGGCAATGCGTTACCGTAGAGTTAGGTGCAGAGTCTCGAGTCCTCCCGTGCTTGCCTCCTCGCCACGACGGGTGAAAACACTGTCCACCGGATTTAAGAAATTAATAGTTTACCGCTAGCGGATACATTTGAGAAGGGAATTTAGGCCCAGCAAGTGAGGGGAGGTGTTGTGCAGGCTGCGGCAGGGCATCGGGCGCCACGCCTGCCTGCACCTGCCAGGCGCGGCGCCCGTGTGGCGGTGACGGATGGCAGGCTGGAGGCGGCCCGCGACACCCTCAGTCTGATGCCCAGCAAGTCGCCGCCTCGCCAAACAGGGTCTGCCATGCGATAAATCACAGCCCCGCACTCATAGCACAATAACCGTTAAGTCATTGCTTGTAATGATAATAGTAAAAATAATGATAATACGAGTCTACTTAATACATAACATACTGCTACGAAAATAGATCAAAACATACCTTGATACCCTTCAGCAGGAGGCCGTGGCTGACTCGAGGTAGAAGTGGCAGTAGAGGCAGACGTAGCGGCAGAGGTAGTGGTGGTGGTGGTGGTGGTGGTGGTAGGTGGTAGTACGAGAGGTAATGACAGTGATAGGCCGTTCTTTATCAGTTGCCTTCACGTTCCTAATGCGCGGCTGAGGAGCACAGTGACGGAGCGTCGCGTTTGTTGAAAGTGACGGGGTTCAGAGCCTCCAGCACCCCCAGGGCCATCGCGGCGGGCCTTCCCTCAGCCTGCAGGATCCCCCGCCTTGCCTCGGCCCTGAGGGAGTCTGGAGCTCATACTTGCAGCAGACCCCAACGTGACGCCCGGTTGTGTCCCCCAGACGCTAGGAACACCGCCTTCAGGAGTCTTTAGGCGTTGTACTGATGATGACACACTTGCATGTTTGTTTCTCTCACACTTCATGGATCCATTGTCATTGCTGGCTAGGGTGGATCAATCAGTCTGTCTGTTTCTTGCATTCTCTTATATAACGATGTTTGTCTCTTTGCCGTTCTCTTTATTCCATTTCAGCATGTCTGTTTTATATATGTGGGTCGTGCCCGTTTTTTCTCTACTCTCTGTTTCCCTCTCGCTTTTGACTTTCTACCTCTATTTTCAGTTCCATTCTACCACTATCATACGACTGTCATGTTTCCTTTATATCTTTCTTTTCTTCTTCTTCATTTCTCACTTCTGAAAAAAGGCGAAAAAAATATATATATATAAATACATGAATATACAAGTGTTATTACAACTACCGACTAACGAAACAGAGAAAAGAAAACATATTTGCTAGTAACAAAAATGATAAAATTATAATGATAATACTAATAATAATTTTCCTGCCTTGCCACGTGTATGAAAATAGCCCACAGATACACCAACACGTCCACGCTCATGTAGCCTCGTGTGTTGGCCTCAGCGTCATTAATATTGCAAATGCCTCACCTGTACGTACCTCCCTGGTGACTCCTACTATAAATAAAAGTCTGCACGAATAATATAGTCTGCATAATATAGTCTGCACGGGGTGGCTCAGTCAACACCCAGAGATATTAAAGGGATGACTGACTGCCTACCTGTGTTTCTGCTTAGCCTTTATCTTGCCTGCTACCTGTTTCCTTGTATAACTGCCTGCTTCCCTGCCTGCTTGCTTGCCTACTTGACTCTATGCTTAACCACCTCTCTGTTTGCTTGATTGCCTCTCTCCCTGCTTGATTGCCTCTCCCTCCCTGCTTGATTGCCTCTCCCTCCCTGCTTGATTACCTATCCCTCCCTGCTTGATTGCCTCTCCCTCCCTGCTTGATTGCCTCTCCCTCCCTGCTTGATTGCCTCTCCCTCCCTGCTTGATTACCTCTCCCTCCCTGCTTGATTGCCTCTCCCTCCCTGCTTGATTACCTCTCCCTCCCTGCTTGATTGCCTCTCCCTCCCTGCTTGATTACCTCTCCCTCCCTGCTTGATTGCCTCTCCCTCCCTGCTTGATTGCCTCTCCCTCCCTGCTTGATTGCCTCTCCCTCCCTGCTTGATTACCTCTCCCTCCCTGCTTGATTACCTCTCTCTCCCTGCTTGATTACCTCTCCCTCCCTGCTTGATTACCTCTCCCTCCCTGCTTGATTGCCTCTCCCTCCCTGCTTGATTGCCTCTCCCTCCCTGCTTGATTACCGCTCCCTCCCTGCTTGATTACCACTCCCTCCCTGCTTGATTACCTCTCCCTCCCTGCTTGATTGCCTCTCCCTCCCTGCTTGATTACCTCTCCCTCCCTGCTTGATTAACTCTCCCTCCCTGCTTGATTAACTCTCCCTCCCTGCTTGATTGCTAACCTCTCTGTATACTCTCCTGTTTCTCTTTGACCTGTACCTGTCTGGTTATATTGTACTTGTACGTTGTTTCTCTTTGTGTGTTCCTCTCTACTCTCTCTGGTCTCTTCTTACTTTCTTCGTCTCGTCTCTCTCTCATCTCTCTCTCCTGTCTCTCTCTCTCTCTCTCTCTCTCTCTCTCTCTCTCTCTCTCTCTCTCTCTCTCTCTCTCTCTCTCTCTCTCTCTCTCTCTCTCTCTCTCTCTCTCTCTCTCTCTCTCTCTCTCCTCTCTCTCTCTCTCTCTCTCTCTCTCTCTCTCTCACACACATTGCCATCAAATACAGTACATTTGGGTGTATCTTTTATAACCAGTACAGCTGGACAGACACATGACTGGTGGCCGCCCGTCACCCACGATTAAGGAGTGGAGGTGCTAAGCTGCCCTAAGCACTTGGTCCCCTTGGATCGACACACAGTCCATTGCAGGAACCGCGAGCAGAGGGAGGGGATAAAGTGTGGCTTAAGGGAATTAACGTGTGTGTGTGTGTGTGTGTGTGTGTGTGTGTGTGTGTGTGTGTGTGTGTGTGTGTGTGTGTGTGTGTGTGTGTGTGTGTGTGTGTGTGTGTGTGTGTGTGTGTGTGTGTGTGTGTGTGTGTGTGTGTGTGTGTGTGTGTGTGTGTGTTGTGTGTGTGTGTGTGTGTGTGTGTGTGTGTGTGTGTGTGTGGTGTGTGTGTGTGTGTGTGTGTGTGTGTGTGTGTGTGTGTGTGTGTGTGTGTGTGTGTGTGTGTGTGTGTGTGTGTGTGTGTGTGTGACGAGAGAAACAGTGAAGAGAGAGATAGAGAGAGACATAATGAAGAAAGAGAGAGACAGACGAGAGACAGAATGAAGAAAGAGAGACAGACGAGAGACAGAATGAAGAGAGAGAGAAAAAAAAGGAGAGAAAAAAAGGGAGGGAGAGAGAGAGAGAGAGAGAGAGAGAGAGAGATTCAGATATAATCATTGATAGCTAATGACATCAGGAGTGCAGAGTGTTCCCGAGAGTAATCAAAGAGCAATGAGCGTGCACAATTAGCTGCAAGTTACCACGGGCCTCTCAGTGCCGCATTAGCCCTCACACGTTAGCAGGCACAAGGAACCGAAACAAAGGATTTTTTGCATCGTATATATCAAGGCCAAGAAAGAGTCTATTCCCTTAGCTTTGGTATATATAGTGGAATATTTCAGGACCTTCTCACGACTTGATTTCACTTCGATACAGTTAGGGGAGAGGGAAGGAAGGAAGGCAGCGGGAGGGAGACAACCTGTGGTGAACCAAACTTTCCGAGTCTCCTAATGAGGGAATAAATCTAATAAGGGAACTTTAACTGCAGTCCATGGGCAGACATTTTCCGGAAATATTGGACACAGAATGAAAGTTTAATGTGGTTAAGACAAAGGCGACAACCGTGTGAAGGCTGCAAGTCCGGCATCAGAGCCACAAAAACGTGTCTGTATACTCTACTGTTTCGCATTCAATTAACTATACCTGTCTGTTTTTGTCTACGTTGGTCTCTTATGCTGTCTGTCTGTCTGTCTGTCTATATCTGTCTGTATGTATGTATGTATGCCTGTCTGTATGTCTGTCTGTCTGGTCTCTCTCTCTCTCTCTCTCTCTCTCTCTCTCTCTCTCTCTCTCTCTCTCTCTCTCTCTCTCTCTCTCTCTCTCTCTCTCTCTCTCTCTCTCTCTCTCTCTCTCTCTCTCTCTCTCTCTCTCTCTCTCTCTCTCCCTCCCTGACACACACGTGCACACACACACACACACACACACACACACACACACACACACACTCGCCTGGACAGAAGACACGGAATATTTACTTTTCCATATTATTTTGTACGAGTATATCTTTTCTCCATGACCTCCATCCTCCAGTCTTTATCAAAGTTTGTGCTCCATATCGTACAGGACTTACTGTTTATCTTCCTCTCCCTACGTTTCATATCCTCGTCCAGCGCACATCCCTTCGCCTCCTCACTCTTATCATTTGCAATTAAATCGATGAATGAATAGAAGATCTCTCCCCTTTGACAAATGATGCGAAGAAGCACTTGGCACTGAAGGAAGGAAGGTGATAGGAGGAGGAAAGTATTGCACGGAGATAATGGAAGCAAAATAGATGGAGATGAAAAAAGGAAGAAGTAAATATGCGACGATAGGGAGTATGGTGGAAGTAAGAGCGTTCCTATAATACCAGGATACTAAAACGAATAATTCCATATCATTTTTTTCTCTCTCTCTCTCTCTCTCTCTCTCTCTCTCTCTCCTTCTCTCTCTCTCTCTCTCTCTCTTCTCTCTCTCTCTCTCTCTCTCTCTCCTCTCTCTCTCTCTCTCTCTCCTCTCTTCTCTCTCTCTCTCTCTCTCTCTCTCTCTCCTCTCTCTCTCTCTCTCTCTCTCTCTCTCTCTCTCTCTCCTCTCTCTCTCTCTCTCTCTCTCTCTCTCTCTCTCTCTCTCTCATACACCATTCACTGAGACACACTTCACATACATAAGTAGAAAATTAGGAGGCTACAAGAGACCGTGAGACCTACACGTGGTAGATCCTGTTACTTAACACTACCTACATCCACCTTTCATCCCCATCCATGAAATTATCTAGCTTCCTTTTAAGTCCTTTTGAGTTCATTTCAATCCTTTACCAACCAATTTGTGAACCAATTTTACTCTATTTCTTATTTAAATCTACATTTTTCCAGTTTTATCCGTCACTTCATCTTCTACTCTGATTACTAGCCATAAGAACTTGTCCTATATCTCCTTTATTGTATCCCTTTAACCACTTAAAAACTTCTATCAGATCGCCCCTTACTCTACGACTCTCGAGATAAGAACAAAACTTGTGCCAACAGTAACCTTGCGTCTTTACTATGGCGATAAAAGTATCCACCATTGAATCTGTGTCGTTAATGTATGCCACGGAGGAAGCATGCCATTACAAAGTACACCCGCCAGCTATTGGTGAGTCTGCAGGTGCATTCAAGATATCCTGCTGCCTCGATAAGGAGTCACCCTCTACGACCCGCCTTACGGGAAGAGAAAGTATCAAGACATATCCGAACTGCCGCAACGTAAGAGGATCGTTTGCTCCATCCTCACCATTTGCATAAGAATTGCCCGAACCCTTATACTAAACTTTGTACGTATATAACTGTTATTTCCGGGCCTGTCTACAAACGGACTCGTGGATCAGTTCCTTAACCAGAGAGCCACATGCAACTACTCCATTTATAAAGGGGAAGAATGTCGCCAGAAATTGGGTCTATTTATTCAATGGGTTCACAAATCTAAGGAGGAAGGAATGCACTTGGAGTCTTAGAGGTTGTGTCTGGAGAGATTGGAAGAGGGCCATCGCTACCATCATTATGGATGTCTGCCACTAACTACTACATTCTGTGCTCTCTATTTACCAAAAATTACTACATTATAGCTGCCTCCCGAGCGTGTGTGTGTGTGTGTTTATGTGTGTGTGTGTGTGTGTGTGTGTGTGTGTGTGTGTGTGTGTGTGTGTTTCATTCTCCCATGGTCTTGTCCACGCGAGTCAGACTCGCGATCGCCAGTTTCACCCTCCCGGTGCGAGCTTGGAGCTCATTATTACCGATTTTTGGGTAATGCTGGGACCTTACACACCACACACCCCCATCCCCTTACTCAAGGAGGACAGTAACCGCCCCAATTTTTCTGTGGAAAAATCCCCAGGATTGAGCGGGGACGGGAATCGAACGCCGGACCACAGAATGGTGCCAGATGCCCTAACCCACCGAACCGTTCAGGCGGTGGGTTAGGACACACACACATCGCCTCATCAACATTATATTCACATCTACGGGAAGAGAGAAGAGAAATGGGCCGAAAAGTGAGACAAAGGAGCGAGAAAGCACTATATTCCCGTTGGCCGCAGTACTTGTTCAAACGTGCTTAACGGCGGCGGTGACGGATTATGATGGCGCGGCTTGTATCAATAACATTTATGAATATCGATGCGGCTATACACTCGACGCCAGGCCAGAGTTAATGGTTGTGATGGCGCGGACAGGAGCTGCGAGATGGCGATAGGGGCGTGGGATTATTGTCTTGGGCCTGAAAGTGTGTTAGTGTGGCGCCCCCCTCCCTTCTCTCTCTCTCTCTCTCTCTCTCTACTCGTCTCCTCTCTCTCTTCGCTCTCTCTCTCCATGCGTCTCGATCTTCTCTCTCTCGATTTCAGTCTCCTCTCCTCTCTCTCTCTCTCTCTCTCTCTCTCTCTCTCCTCTTCTCTCCTCTCTCTCTCTCTCTCTCTCTCTCTCTCTCTCTCTCTCTCTCTCTCTCTCTCTCTCTCTCTCTCTCTCCTTCTCTCTCCTCTCTCCTCTCTCTCTCTCCTCTCTCTCTCTCTCTCTCTCTCTCTCTCTCTCTCTTCTCCTCTCTCCTCTCTCTCTTCTCTCTCTTCTCTCTCCTTCTCTCTCTCTCTCTCTCTCTCTTCTCTCTCTCTCTCTCTCTCTCTCTCTCTCTCTCTCTCTCTCTCTCTCTCTCTCTCTCTCTCTCAGGATAGATTAAGGAGAGTACAGACCCCCTATGTTTGAGGTTAGAATTGTAAAAAGAGAACACTTTTTGAAACTCTTGATATATGGCTTTGAGACAAAAAAATAGGTGGAAACATAAAACAGAGACCAGGAAAGATCCTACGCGTACGTGTTGAAACTACTGATTTCCAGAGAGAGAGAGAGAGAGAGAGAGAGAGAGAGAGAGAGAGAGAGAGAGAGAGAGAGAGAGATTGTGTGTGTGTGTGGGTGTTATCCAACGATGCATTTATTATCCTAGTCATGTACTACTTCTTCGTTGAGGGTGTAATATTTTGTGGTCGGGGGCAACTGTGAACAGGATTGTATCGTGTTCCCAGTAAAGTGAATACCTGAGAAGCACGCTGAAGGTGACCTGTTGTATGATAAAGCTGCTCACGGTTGTGTTATATAAAATGTGATTATGATTGGTTATGAAAATGATTGAAATGTGACTGGTTATGTGATTTTGTGATTTCTTCAGAGTATTGTTGACAGGAATCCCATTTGTTAGGGTTGTAATAGAGAAGATAGAAATTTTAACATAGGAGTTATTTTAGAATATACCTAACTAACATGTCACTAGTGGAAGTTTTAAAATGACAGAACCTAAAATAATAATATAGGAAAAACCCAATTTCACTGTACGTACAATAAGAAATGAAATAGCCATCAACAACTCTTATGTCTGTCTGATAGAAATTTGTCAAAAATAGTATTGTAAGGAGAACCATGAATAGCCATAGATTTTCATTTAAACTGTTATGACTTCTTTATTTACCATTTCAAAAAGTTCAACTAAGATCAAGCAAAAAAATCCCTGTATGTAAATGTAAATCCTGTATGTATGTAAAAGATATGTAAATGTCGTCAGTGTGAGTTAAAAGAGAGCAAAAAGTAATTCATTCCTCTCGTATACATAAGAACATAAGAACATAAGAAAATAAGGAAGCTACAAGAGGCCGCGAGACCTACACGTGGTAGTTCCTGTCACCTAACACTACCTACATCCACCTTTCATCCCCATCCATGAACCTATCCAGCTCCCCTTTAAAGCTCCCCAATGACTCAGCACTAACTACCTGTCTATTGAGACCATTCCATTCATTCACCACCCTATTTGTGAACCAGTTTTTCCCTATTTCCTTTCTAAAACTACGCTTTTCCAGCTTGAATCCGTTACTTCTTAGATTTATAGATTTGTGACATTGGCCCTTCTTGTTCTCAGCCCTAGAAATGTTCCTGAGACAACATTTGTAACTTGGCAAGAAAACATGTACCCAATAGTATAAGTTATAATGACTATAATATGTGTGTTAGTTTTAATTTAATTGGCAGAATACAATTGATATGAACTCATCAGTATCTCTCTCTCTCTCTCTCTCTCTCTCTCTCTCTCTCTCTCTCTCTCTCTCTCTCTCTCTCTCTCTCTCTCTCTCTCTCTCTCTCTCTCTCTCTCTCTCTCTCTCTCTCTCTCTCTCTCTCTCTCTCTCTCTTGACAGGCAGGATGTTAGGATCAGATCACCAGGAAGAAGGAAATGTCATGTTTTATGTATATACCTAATAAAAAAAAAATTAAAAAAAACCAATAAGAATAAAGACTACCATACACACACACATACACCACCACAAAAACACACACACACACACCACCACAAACACACACACCACCACCACAAACACACACACCACCACCACAAACACACACATACACACAACCACCACAAACACACACACACACACATACAACCACACACACACACACACACACACACACACACACACACACACACACACACACACACCACAAATACACACACTCACACAACAACCACCACAAACACTCGCACACACACACAAACAGCCACCACATACACACACTCACACAACAACCACCACCACAAACACTCACACAAACACAAACAACAAAAAACACATACACTCACACACACAACAACAACCATCACCACAAACACACACACACACACTTAGAAGATGGTAATAAGAGCAAACACAGCTCTATATCTATACCACTCTGAAGTTTTCGTAAAGAGTTTGAATATATTAACACAAATTATACGATTGTTTTAAATGAATGTAATGATGCACTTTAACAATCATACACACCAAAAAAAGTGGTAATGACACACTTACATTCTGAGATACGACATTAAATTGTATAAGTGGCACGAGGAACATGTTGCATACAGCTCAATGTCAATATCAAACATCATCGTTGCTTTGTTTCTGGAATGCATCAAAGGCCATTCCTCTCTCTTGACTGTTTCATAATCACACCAATGAAGCTATGACAAACAAACTCTATTTTTCAGCCCCTGAGGACTCGCCCAATGAAATCAGCTGTGCCCTGCCACTCGTCCATGCCCTGCCACTCGTCCATCCAGTAACATAGCAGCCGTGTGTTGAAAGCTGTCAGTTTAATTATTGTCCATTGATTACGAACCCCAACAAAGCCTAAATTAAGTTTTGTCGGAGGGAGAAATGATGACATTGCGCCAACGTGATGTGACTGGAAGCGTATTGCACCATCAAGTATTACCATCCCCCCTTCCCTGCATTCCCCTACCCCCTCCCTGCCTTCCCTTCCCCCCTCTCTGCTTTACCCTCCCCTCTGCTTCCCGCTGCCTGCCTTTCCCTCCTCCCTGTCTGCTACCCCCTTCCCTCCAGCCCACCACCCAGCCTTAATCCCCTCCTCCCTGCCTTCTCTCTCACCCTCCTGCCTCCCCTCCCCCCTACCTTCCCCTCCTCCCAAGCCCACCACCCAGCCTCCATCCTCCCCCTTCCCCCATTTCCTCCCTATACCTCCCCATTCCACCACCACTTGACTTACTGAACAAACAGCACCATCAGTATCACCATCACAGCCACCACTCACAACCCGTATGACCATCATTGTGAACTATCAAACGACTCATCATCATAAGACTTATAACACCATCACCACCACGCCCACCATCCATAGTCCTACCTTCACCATTCACAGCTCATACCGGTATCGTTATGGCAATGTGCTCGATGATGACTACCATCGCGACATGGATACATAGGAACTATGTGTACACCATCACTACACCACCATCACTGTATACTAACGCATCAACTACTATTACTACTACTATCTATCTACTTCTATCTATCACCACTACTATCTATCTACTATATATCTACTACTATCTGTCATTACTACTATCTATCTACTATCTATCTAATACTATCTATAACTACTACTATCTATCTACTACTATCTATCACTACTACGTACTATCTATCTACCATCTATCTACTACTATCTAACACTACTACTATCTATCTACTACAATCTAGCACTACTACTATCTTGACCAATCCACCATCCAATCACCAACTACTATTATCTATCTATCTACTACTATATCACTACTACTATCTAATTACTACAACAACTACTACTACTTCAACAACTACTATCTCGACCAATATCCCATCCACCACCATCACCTCCACGGCCTCATCGCCTAATCTGCCACAGTGCTCACGTTGCTCCCGCAGGACAAGAAAATGGAATTATGGACCAACTTCGTCTTTCTTCGGAATGTGGCTGATCCATATTCCAGACCAGTGTCGGGTTCACCTCAGGCCATGGCGCCCCTCCTTCCCTTGCCCTCCCTCTAGCTATAGGGGGAAGAGGAGGAGGGAAGTGTGTCCATAAGGCTACATATCTCCCACTTCAAGAGGAGGAGGGAAGTGTGTCCATAAGGCTACATATCTCCCACTTCAAGAGGAAGAGGGAAGTGTGTCCAAAATAAGGCTACATATCTCCCACTTCAAGAGGAGGGAAGTGTGTCCATAATAAGGCTACATATCTCCCACTTCAAGAGGAGGGAAGTGTGTCCATAATAAGGCTATATATCTCCCACTTCAAGAGGAGGGAAGTGTGTCCATAATAAGGCTACATATCTCACACTTCAAGAGGAGGGAAGTGTGTCCATAATAAGGCTACATATCCCACACTTCAAGAGGAAGAGGGAAGTGTGTCCATAATAAGGCTACATATCTCCCACTTCAAGAGGAGGAGGGAAGTGTGTCCATAATAAGGCTACATATCTCACACTTCAAGAGGAAGAGGGAAGTGTGTCCATAATAAGGCTACATATCTCCCACTTCAAGAGGAGGAGGGAAGTGTGTCCAAAATAAGGCTACATATCTCACACTTCAAGAGGAAGAGGGAAGTGTGTACATAATAAGGCTACATATCTCACACTTCAAGAGGAGGAGGGAAGTGTGTACATAATAAGGCTACATATTTCCCACTTCAAGAGGAGGAGGGAAGTGTGTCCATAATAAGGCTACATATCTCACACTTCAAGAGGAGGAGGGAAGTGTGTCCAAAATAAGGCTACATATCTCACACTTCAAGAGGAAGAGGGAAGTGTGTACATAATAAGGCTACATATCTCACACTTCAAGAGGAGGAGGGAAGTGTGTCCAAAATAAGGCTACATATCTCACACTTCAAGAGGAAGAGGGAAGTGTGTACATAATAAGGCTACATATTTCACACTTCAAGAGGAGGAGGGAAGTGTGTCCATAATAAGGCTACATATCTCACACTTCAAGAGGAGGAGGGAAGTGTGTCCATAATAAGGCTACATATCTCCCACTTCAAGAGGAGGGAAGTGTGTCCATAATAAGGCTACATATCTCCCACTTCAAGAGGAGGAGGGAAGTGTGTCCATAATAAGGCTACATATCTCACACTTCAAGAGGAGGAGGGAAGTGTGTCCATAATAAGGCTACATATCTCACACTTCAAGAGGAGGAGGGAAGTGTGTCCATAATAAGGCTACATATTTCACACTTCAAGAGGAGGAGGGAAGTGTGTCCATAATAAGGCTACATATCTCACACTTCAAGAGGAGGAGGGAAGTGTGTACATAATAAGGCTACATATCTCCCAATTTTCCTGACAGCGATAAGGATATTTATAAGATGGAAGAAGGGACATGGTGGAATGTGGTGCGGGATACATTGATCGGATTGTAAATGCAATTAGGAGCGAATGTAATATTTACGTGATGAAGCAATGACGGTAGCAGTGTTTGTGAAGTTCAGGAGGAAGACGAAGAAAAGGAGGAGGAAGACGAAGAGGAGGAGAAGGAAGACGAAGAGGAGGAAGAGGAAGACGAGGAGGAGGAGGAGGAGGAAGACGAGGAGGAGGAGGAGGAGGAAGACGAAGAGAAGGAGGAGGAAGACGAGGAGGAGGAGGAGGAAGACGAAGAGGAGGTGGAGGAAGACGAAGAGGAGGAGGAGGAAGACGAGGAGGAGGAGGAGGAAGACGAGGAGGAGGAGGAGGAAGACGAAGAGGAGGAGGAGGAAGACGAAGAGGAGGAGAAGGAAGACGAAGAGGAGGAGGAGGAAACGAGGAGGAGGAGGAGGAAGACGAAGAGGAGGTGGAGGAAGACGAAGAGGAGGAGGAGGAAGACGAAGAGGAGAAGGAGAAATACATAGGAATACATAGGAATAACAGACACCAGGAGACCTATTGGTCCATAACTAGGGTATCTGTTGTACTACATACTACTAACTATCAACTACATGTAAGAGGACAGTTGGAAAAGGATACCATGTCCCTAAAGAAGATAGGAACATGGAAGTTTCGTAGTGAAGAATGATAGGCTATGATGTATGTATGCTAACTACAACTACCACTAACACTAATCGATCCGGGGGTCTATAATATGAATTCGCAGGGCAATATCAAAACCCATTTACTTTACGGTAAACGTCAAGTCTGTTTTTAAATGTAGTTATTGTGCTGGCTTCGACAACATTTGCTGGTAATTTGTTCCATCGATCAACGCCTCTAACATTGAAATAATTTTTACGGAGATCTGTGCTGCAATTCCTGCAAGGACTATTGGTTTGATAACTGGTCTGTATTCTGGGACTGAGAGTGCTGTGAAGTGTGGGGCAGGTGTATCCAGCTTCTTTCCTGTGAATACAGGAGTGAGGCAAGGGTGCGTCCTTGCCCCATCACTTTTCAACGCTTGTATGGACTGGGTATTGGACAAGGTTGTAGATCAAAGTGATTGTGGAGCATCCGTCGGCAACACCAAGATCACTGATCTTGTTTTTGCCGATGATGCAGTAATCTTTGCTGAGTCGCTGGAGGTCCTGGTGATGGCTCTCGAGGCGCTGCACGAGGAGGCAAAGCCTTTGGGACTGGAGGTCTCCTGGCTCAAGACCAAGGTCCAGGTGTTTGGAGACTTACTAGATGAAGCAGTACAGTCTGTTTATGCGTGTGGCGAGGACATTGAGATCTTGGAAAGTTTTACATACCTTGGTAGCGCAGTCCATAATGACGGCGGGTCACGTCAAGAAGTCTTACGGCGGATTGGCATAGCCCACGGTGTTATGGACTCGCTCAGCGGGAGTATTTGGCGTTGTCGGTATCTGTGCAGAAGGACAAAGATCCGGATTTTCAAGTCGCTTGTGATCCCTGTCTTACTCTATGGTTGTGAGACATGGACACTAAATAGTGACCTCAAGAGACGAATCAATGCCTTTGGTAATAAGTGTCTTCGCAGAATCATGGGGTATCGCTGGGGTGATTACGTGTCAAATCAGCGATTGCACCGTGAGACTGAATCGAGACCTATTACCTGCATAGTCCGTCAGCGCCAACTTTGGCTATATGGGCATGTGGCACGCTACCCTGAAACCGATCCTTCCCATCGGGTTGTATCTGTAAGAGACAATCCGGCGTGGAGGAGGCCAAGGGGGCGCCCACAAGGCTCGTGGCTGGGGCAAGTTGATGTTTCTTGTCGAGAGCTGCTTGGTATGGGAAAGGAGCCTGCATGGGAACTCGCGCGTGGTGACCCCCGGGAGTGGCGTCGTAGGGTGGGCGAGGCGATGCGCCCCCCGGCGTATGCCCCCAATGATTGATTGTGCTGCAATGTTGACCGTTCAGTTTTAGACCATTGTTTCTTGTTGTGAATATGTTCTCCTGATTAATGACATCAAATCCTTTAACGATCATAAAGGTTTCTATCAAGTCCCACGGATTCTACGATCCTTTAAGAAAAACATATTAAGATTCCGCTGTCTCTCTTCATAAGATGAATTTCGCAGAGATGGAATTAGTTTGGTTGCTCTTCTTTGAACTGATTCCAATTTGGCTTGATCTTTTACGAAACAAGGCGACCAGAATTGAACGGCATATTCTAAGTGTGGCCTAACCAAAGACGTGTATAATCGTGTCATTACTTGCGGAGTTTTATGTTCAAAGTTGCGTTTGATGAAGCCCAAAAATCATATTCGCCTTTTTACTGGCAGCCAGGCAATGAGTACTGGTTTTAAGATCATTACTAATGATGACACCTAAATATTTTTCCTGCCGTATTTCAGTTAACGATTTATTTTGCATTTGATAGCTATATTTGAGGTTATCGTTGCCTATATGCATTACTTTACATTTATCGGAATTGAATTTTAATAGCCATTCATCACTCCAATCTGATAGTTTGTCTAGATCACGTTGTAAGAGTTTGCAGTTTTCTCTAGTATATGCTTTACCGCCTAATTTGGTGTCATCTGCAAATTTCGATATTTTAGATACAAGTCCGCAGTCCAGATCATTGATATATATCAGAAAAAGAGTAGGACCCATGACTGAGCCCTGAGGCACCCCACTAGTAACATCTAACCAATCAGATGCCTCGCCGTTTATTACTACCCGTTGTTTACGATTTGAGAGCCAATCTCCAATCCATGAACAAAAGACCATGAGGTCTTCGTCTTCTGTTTCCTACCTCTGAAAGAGGAAGACGAAGAGGAGGAGGAGGAGCAAGACATAATGAGGAAAAGAGTTCAGAAATATAAGTGTTGGTGTGAGCTAAACTGCAATGGCGTAACAGACAATTACACACACGAGGACTGCCTGCAGGATCAAACAAAAGCTCCCGGAACACAAGCATCACACACCACAAACCCTCACCACAGCAAACCACACTTAAACATCAGGCTCCGCTACCTTCCGCTGTATTTAAAAATGCCTACCTAGCACGCCAATTACCAACGATTAGGAGAACAAATTTACGAGGTACGAGTGATTATGTGGAATAATTACTTCCAAATTTGTTTAGCACTAGAGAATTAATGAAAGAGGGAAAGGGAAGCAAATAATGGAACACTGTGAGAGAGGAGGTGAATTATTCAACAGCGCGAGGGAGATAACTCCTTAATCGTGCCTTTCTTTTATCATCCCATCGTTCTCCCGTTCTTTCGTCCTACAATTATCATCTTCCCCACTGTCTCACTTCCTCTGCTGTTAAGAAATGGCTATTGGACACATTTTCCCCCCATAGAACATCAATTCCCACTTATACTGCAACATTCAAACGCTTCAACTATATATTTCACTGCAAATGAATTCAGTGTTTAAATAATATTATTCATTCATTTATGTATGTCTTCTTTGTTTCTATTTATTTATACATTTACTTATTGATGCTACCGCGTGTCAGCTGCAAGACCTGTGTTTCTTTAAGAGTGCCACCAGAGGGAACAGCAAAACTCGGATGCCTAACAACACTGCGACCCCGACAATGTTATCCGTTTCTATCTTGTTACCTATCCAGTGCCATAACAAGACACTAACCACATAACAAGACATAAACAGCAAAACTCGGTGCCTATATATAACAACACTCCGACCTTGAGAAGACAACGGGGGCGACGAGGAGGGAGAGTCATCGAGTGAGAGGAGAGCCCCGTCAGCGCCCTATCCATCTATCCACATGTCACCCTCACAGAGCCACACAGACCACTTTCATTTTCTTCCGTTGTATATAAGACGCCACTGTCTCCATCAGAAAAAAAAGGAGAAAAGTTCGATTGGACTCCCGATATTATTTTTTGTCCTTGTTGCCTGTCGAAAATACGATATATTGACACTGTAAATCTGTCAACAAGCAAACTGTATTTTACAAGGCCAAGGGAATACCTACCTCTCTTGGACTTGGTATTTTACACATCTACGCACGTTTCATAAAATCTAGGGACGGTTTTGTCATAGTTTTCTCTTTCAATTAAACACAAACGAATAATTTCTCTTGGTTACGTTCGGTTTAGTGACAATTTTCTCTTTCATTTAAAGACAAACGATTATTTTGCCTTGGTTGTCTTCAATATGGCGACCTATATATAAAGTTTGATAAAATATATAAAAAAAAAAATGTACGGCGGCGTGTCCCCTACTAATGTGTGAAGGCAGCCGCGTGACATTGCCATCATTATGCATCCTTACTCTGCAGACCTCCATTCCATCCGTCAGCTTTATAGTATCAAAGTATGCATTTCAGAGCTGTGTTTTAGTGCTACATTGCAGAATTACGCGGCATTACGCTCGTATATTGCCCGGCGAGGGGATGGCGACGTAGGGGCGGCGAGGGTGGTCACTGGCAGACAGATTTACTGAGAAATACGAGTCCCCTTCCTGATATAAAAGGAATTTCTAAAAATACGCCGAGGTATAAAGTCCATTTTTTTTTCTGGATAAACTGTCCATTTTTTTTCTGGATAAACTGTTTCAATATACAAAACGAGGAATACTTTTGTTTCACTTCAGATAAAACATTGAATAAAAACAGCTTTCGAGACCTAATGTGTATGAAAAGGAAGGAAGTCATCAAGGAAAGAAAAAAAACTAAAGAAGGAAGATAACAGCCTACAGGCGCTATAGGCTCAAACGTAAATAATAATAATAATAATAATGAGATTATGTTTAGTTTTTTCTGTAGGCTGTCTCCACAGAAAAAATAAGCATAATAACTTGCCACAAATGTCCAAATCCCATGTCGGGTAACACTATTCTAATAATAATAATAATAATAATAATAATAATAATAATAATGATAATAATAATGATAATAATGATAATAATGATAATAATAATGATAATAATAATAATAATGTCGGGTAATATTGTTCATCTCAAGGCTAAAGGAATAAACGACTCTCTCTCGGCTTTGTTCATCTTATTCTACGCCGCGATTGTCCTCTCTATAGAAAACAAAGAAGGGTCTGAGCTGCTCTTATATATATGGTTGGCAACTTGGCGGTGGAAAATAGACTCCACACCTCCTCTTCCTCTTTCCCCTAACGCGTCGCCTCCATAGGTCCCCCGGCGTGGCTAACGAGAACAGCCTTAATAGGGTTATTAGCGGGACGGGGCCGCCACGAAAGCTGTCCCAAGGGTCAGAACAGAGCGGTGGGGCGACGCGCGTGACTGGGAGAGCCTTGGAGAGGCGTCTTGGGGCGAGCCAGGAGGGATAGGGCAGAGGTTTTTTTTATTAGTATTCTCTCTCTCTCTCTCTCTCTCTCTCTCTCTCTCTCTCTCTCTCTCTCTCTCTCTCTGTGTCTGTCTGTGTCTGTCTGTGTCTGTCTGTGTCTGTCTGTCTGTCTGTCTGTCTGTCTGTCTGTCTGTCTGTCTGTCTGTCTGTCTGTGTATGTCTGTCTGTCTCTGTCTGTCTGTCTGTCTTTGTCTGTCTGTCTCTGTCTGTCTGTCTGTCTGTCGGCCAGGACAGTCTACAATCTCATCATTCGTCAAGATAATCCACCATAACTCGTCTGAGGTGATTATGATCGCAGTCTCCGCGGAGTGCCTTATAATCAGCTTTCCCCCTCTTCGTTCTTCCCTTATTTTATTTCTGCCTGCCTCCCTCCTTCTTTCCTTCCTTCCTTCTATATACCTCTGGCGCTGTTTCCCTATCCCTATAATTTGGCTAGTTTCCTTCCACACCCTTATGTCAGCTAAAAGTGTGTGTGTGTGTGTGTGTGTGTGTGTGTGTGTGTGTGTGTGTGTGTGTGTGTGTGTGTGTGTGTGTGTGTGTGTGTGTGTGTGTGTGTGCGCGCGCGCGCGTCGTGTGTGTTAGTTTCTGCATTTTCTTCTCCTTCGTCATCGTCTCTCCTTTCTTTTCTTGGTTCACCTATGACCTTTCTTCCTCGTGCCTCTCTTCAGGGTTGTGCATTTTCGATATTTGGTCGAGACTTATTTCGAGATGGAGCGGCTCACGAAGAAAGGCGCGGGAGAACTATTGGTATCGGCGGGGTGGCGGGGTCGATGGCTTCTCACCTTTTCTGATCACTGTTACCCTGATGCACAGTGAACCCTGGAAACACGGCGCGGCCTTTTGTTCCCATATTTTTCCCAATATCTGAGTAATATTTTCCTCATTACGGTGTGTCCTATTGTGTGTTAGAATAATGAGAGGCTTTTGAAATTCAGTCTGTAGATTAAAAATAGTATGAAAACATCACAAACAGAAGGTACCGACCGTGGCACGTGCGGTGCTTGGGACCTTTGGGTACGAGCGAGGGACAAAACAAAGAGAAGTCTTATAACCCCATTACCGTGGGGCGTAAGTGGCTAATCTTAGCGCCGCAAACATTCATCGAGGCCATCAAAAGGTTTCGCTAAAAAACCATCTGTATGCAGAGTTTCATCCAGAAAAATTATTAAAAAAGCAGTGATGAAATCACAACAGGGAAAATGAGAGAAAAAAAATACACTAGTATGGAGTCTTGACTGACGTCAAAAGTTAACAGAAAACTCTTTTTTTCCGCCTTGCGTTTCTCATACATAGGATCAATGGCACCGAGCTAATACCTAGTAAAATTAAGGTTATCAGGAACAGGTGCAATACAGTGTCTTGAATAACTAATTATGTCCTGAAAGGTTACTGAGAAACTGCTCATGCATGGATCGTTGATATTGACGCTTGAATGGCTATACAGCTCCGGCCTCATGCGACAACAGAGATTTCAGTAAATTGTGTTCAAGAGACATTAACCCCTTGAGACCCAGAACGTATTTTCCATTGTAATTTGGCTATCATTAGACGATTTCAATTAATGTAAGCAATATTTTATAGATATGACTTGTTTAGCATCCTAGTCCACTAGCTTATCTGGTATATTAAGTTACTTTTTATATCTTATGGCTAACAATGGATGATTTTACTTAGCAATGGAAAGATCTGGGCGTAAAGGGGTTAAAGTCTCATTTTTCATTTCATTCAAATATTAAGAATTTGCTGAATATCAACTCATAAAATGATAAGAATTTACTTTCTGTCAACTATAAACAGAACACTGTTGTGTATGTTTTTATTGATCACGAATGACAACCAATTTTGTGAAACAATAACATAAATGCATGATTGAATTATGTGTTACTGCATAAATGCAGTAACACATGATTCAAGTTTTGTTGTTTTAATACCGTTATCATAGTAGTCGTATGTAGGCGTGGTAAAAGATCACATGAAACTAAAAGACCATTTCTCGGTCAGGGATGTTATGGACTCGCTCAGCAGGAGTATTTGGCGTTGTCGGTACCTGTGCAGAAGGACAAAGATCCGGATCTTCAAGTCGCTTGTGATCCCTGTCTTACTCTATGGTGGTGAGACATGGACACTAAATAGCGACTTGAAGAGCGAATCGATGCCTTTGGTAATAAGTGTCTTCGTAGAATCATGGGGTATCACTGGGATGATTACGTGTCAAATCAGCGATTGCACAGTGTGACTGAATCGAGGCCTATTACCTATATAGTCCGTCAGCGCCAACTTCGGGTATATGGGCATGTGGCACGCTACCCTGAAACCGATCCTTCCCATCGGGTTGTATCTGTAAGAGACAATCCGGCGTGGAGGAGGCCAACCGCCGAGGAGGAGGCGTGGGGGGCGACCATGGCTCGCGTGGCTGGGGCAAGTTGATGCTTCCTGTCGAGAGTTGCTTGGTATGGGAAAGGAGCCTACATGGGGACTCGTGCGTGGTGAACCCCGGGAGTGGCGTCGTAGGGTGGGCGAGGCTACGCGCCCCCTGGCGTATGCCCCCAATGATTGATTGATTGATGTTAGGAACAACCCTTTTTAAACAAGGATGCACATGGAGGTTATAGTTATATCCAAACTTCCTATTCGTTTTCCGAGATTATATATATAGTATTAATTATATATAATATATAATATAATATATATATATATATATATAATATATATATATATATAAATTATATATTATTATATATAGATTAATATAGTATATTATATATATATATATATATATATTATATATATATAAATATAGTAATATATATATATATATATAATATATATATATATATATATATACTATATATTATATATATATATATATATACTATATATATATATTATATATATATTATATATATATATATATATATATACGTATATAATATATATATATATATATACTATATATATATATTATATATATATTATATATTATATATACTATATATATATATATATATATATATCTATATATATATCTATATATATATATATATATCGTATATATATATATATATATATATACTATATATATATACATATATATTATAATATATATATATATATATACTATATATCTATATATTATATTACTTTTCTATACTATATTATATATCTATATATATATTCTATATAATATATATATATATATATATATATATATATATATACTTATACTTATATATTATATATATATATATACTATATATAATATATATATATATATAATATATATTATCTATACTCTATATTCATCTCTATATATATCTATAATCTAGTATAATATTATATTAATATCTATATATATATATATTATATAATATTACTATATATATAATATATATTTATTTATATATATTCATATATATATATTATATATATATATATATCTATTATTAATATTATATATAATTACTATATATATATATATATATTATAATATATATATATATATTATATATATATATATATATAATATATTATATATATATTTATATACTATATTATATATATATAATATATATAATATCTATATACGTATATATATCATATCATATATACGTTATAATATATATACTATATTATATATATATTTCTATCATATATATTCTATATCTTATATATATATATATATATATATTATATATATATTATTATAATATATATTCTACTATTATTATAATATATATTTTTTATTATAATATCTTATATATTATATATATATATATTATATATATATCTATATTTATATATATATATATATATATATATATTATTATATATTATTATATATAATATATATTTATATATATATTATATATATATATATATATTTAATATATATTATTTATACTTCTATTATATATATATTATATCTATAATATATATATTTATATATTATTTATAATATAGATATTTTATATATATATATTTATATATTATTATAGAGAGAGAGAGAGAGAGAGAGAGAGGAGAGAGAGAGAGAGAGAGAGAGAGAGAGGAGAGAGAGAGAGAGAGATAACAAATAATATATATTTCAAGTAAATTAACTGCATGAAAGCACTATGTGAAGTAAACAGAAAGAAGTGAAGGCAAGCGGCTGGGAGAACGCTTGATAATGGAACACGCAGAATGGATGGCTGAGCGGGTTCAATAGTTCTGCCGACAAAAGGTCGACGGACCGTGTGTTCTGCCATCACCGGAGAGCCGTGTTACTCTTCCTCCTTCTCCATATTTCAAGCCACCGTGCCTCTCCATCACCCTCCACCTCGCCACTCCCGTAATGGTACATCAACCTCCGCGACTAATTTCCTCGGATTCCCAGCCAGTGAATTAGTAACCTGAGTTCTAGTTCTTTTATTATATTATTCTCCTGGGTTAATGGAGCACAAAGGATGGAACGTGATGCCAATGTGACATGCAAGACCTAGCTTAATGATTCTTAAGAAGCGAATCATCCACTCCACGATTATTTCCAGATTTTCCAGATGTTTTGCATAATCTTGGCGGCTGAGAGGAATTCAGTAATCTTGTGATTATAAATATTATTGTAGACTTACGAATTTTGTTTTCGGCATCTCTATAATATTGATAATTTAGGACTATTAGACATGTAATTTGTGAATTACTGCAACAATAGATGATGCTGTACCTCAAATTCACAAAATTATTGTTTTCTATAGGACTCTCAAGTGTAGTGTCATAGACCACTGTATACCTGGACTGCGCACGGAATATCGGCCTGTTGCACATGCCTGAACTTGCCCTGAAGTCGGAGGGCCGCTCGGATTCATATATATATATATATATACGCATCATATAGACTGGTTTATCAGTATATATGATATACTGTAATCTTCGTAAATGTTTGTTCTATAATATTATCAAATAAAAAACAGTAAAACACGCTAAAGAAATGCCATTACGAGACTATGAAAAAATATGCATGAACTTAATATTCACTTAACTCTTCGCCATTTAAAACTTTGCGAGTCAACTTTCATCATGAAGGGTATCAATAGAAGCGCAATTTTATTAGCTTTCCATTGATATATTTCATTATCTGATAAATTAATTAGAACCATGCATAAATTAGCGTTAAAAAAATAAATAAAATCATCAATCGGGTAATTTTCCCGATTGATGATGTTATTTATTTACTTATATATTTCGTTTTCTGATAAATGAATTAGCACCATGTATAACTTAGCGTTAACTAAATAAATAACCTCATCAATCGGGAAAATTACCCGATTGATGATTTTATTTATTTAGTTAACGCTAATTTATGCATGGGGGTAATTCATTTATCAGATAACGAAATACATCAATGGAAAGCTAATACAATTGCGCTTCTATTGATACCCTTCATGATAAAAGTTGACTCGCAAAGTTTTAAATGGCGAAGAGTTGAAGTGAATATTAAGTTCATGCATATTTCTTCAGTCTCGTAATGGCATTTCTTTAGCGTGTTTTACTGTTTTTTATTTGATGATATTATAGAACAAACAGTTACGAAGATTACAGTATATCATATATACTGATAAACCAGTTTATATGATAGTCCATAGACCACTATATCTCTTTGTCGGGCGGGACGCAGGCCGCTATGCAGCTTGTAATTTCAAAACATTGTCGCGTGAACAGTCCAGGTGTACAGTGATCTATGGCAGTGTGTATACTGTGTCAGGTGTATACTGTATTGGTTCTAATGAGACTTATGTGAAGTGTACATTGACGAAAGTCTGTCGTCGGAGTAACAAAGAAAGATGTGCCGGACAAAGTACATTACAAAGTACATTCTACATTAGTTTAAGTTTTAGAATAGATAGTATATACCGGGGGCCACTTGGCCCTCCCTATATGCAGTTGCAATAAGGTGGATTGAGACACTGGTGTTGTTTGGTTGGTATTATTCACAGTGTGTGTCACGAAACGTCTGTTCCGGGCCGTGGTCCCCAGTACACTGCCGTTGGCATTCCCGCGGGAAGACACCCTGCCTCCCGCACCACTAGCACTCAGTTACCAATTAGGGTTTAACATTTGCTTACAACATCCTTTATGATAAATCTACACTACATGTGTTAATTACACTAACACAAGTATAACGTTGTAGAAGTCTCAAAGCTCTAATCCTTTTCTTTTGTATATATGTGATTGAAACTCTCTCTTTTCCTATCTACTCAAAAAAATACGCTATCCAATCCAACTAAGCTACATCATCATATAAAAATTAGAGATCGGGGTACGACAATGGACCCTACCCATAACTACGTCACGGTTTGTTTACATCGGTGCATTGTGGGGATAAGGCGGGGTCGCCGCGGGTGGACCTACGAAGGGAAAACTACGGCGATGGAAGAATTTAGAGTTATTTTGCGCGAAATTGATATTCCAGGTGCTATATTACTGTGCTCTGTTCGCGCTGACAACACTATAGAGAAGACCTGAGGTAATGGCTGATGTGCAGAGGCTTCTAAACCAAGAAAACAGAGTCATAACAGAGCCTCGTCAAAAGGTAAGCAACTGGTAGGTACGTAACGTGTCCCTACCACTTGCTTACTTCTTAATGAGACTCTGCTGTGACTGTTTTCCTGGTTTAGAAGCCTCTGCACATCAACCGTCACCTCAGGTCTTCTCTATGTTGTCAGCAAGCACGGAAATATAGCACCTGGAATATCAATTTCGCCCAAAACAACTCGAATTTTTTTCATCGTCGTAGTCTTCTCTTTGTAGGTTGTATTCATGGTTATGATAGTATTAAAATACCTTATTAATTGAGTTCCTTTCGTTGTCTTTTCTCATAATAAGTAGGGTATTATTCTAGTGTTTGCCCATACTCCCCCTCTCCCACAAAACAAGCTTGGGGACCTGGGGAAATGCGGGATTTTTGGCTGGGGTACAAAATATGCGTCGCAACCACATAGTTTTCGAGTTAGGGGTGTTGTAAAAACTGCCTAGATCAAGGGAAAATTCATTGGATTTCTTCTGAGTCCAGAAACGTGTGAACCTGACGATCCTCACAGAATGATGCCCCAAGTGTCGAGAACCCCCCCAACCTCCCGCTAGGAGGCTAGGTTAGATTTGGTTAGGTTAGGTTAGGTTAGATTTGGTTAGGTTAGGTTTGGTTATATTTGGTTAGGTTAGCTTAGGTTATATTTGGTTAGGTTAGGTTAGCTTAGTTTAGTTTTGGTTAGGCAAATTTCTCTAGATATAAGGTAATTACCCTAGATCTAGGGAATTTGGTAAAATTCGAGTGTTTGCCCATACTCTCTCACTTCCCCCAAACAAGTTTGGGGACCTGTGGGAATGCGGGGTTTTCGGGTGGGGAACAAATCATGCGTCGGAAACACAAAATTTAAGAGTTGTGTATAGGGGGTAAGATTCCCGGTATTATTCTAGTGCACGTTTGCCCATACTCCCCCTCTCCCACAAAACAAGCTTGGGGACCTGCTGGGGGGAATGCGGGGGACCTGGGGAATGCGGGCTCTTTGGCTGGGGTACAAAAAATGCGTTCGCAACCACATAGTTTTTGAGTTAGGGGTTTGTAAAAAATTGCCTAGATCAAGGGAAAATTCATTGGATTTCTTCTGAGTCCAGAGACGTGTGAACCTGACGATCCTCACAGAATGATGACCGAAGTGTCGAGAACACCCCCAACCCCCCGCTAGAAGGTTAGGTTAGATTTGGTTAGGTTATATTTGGTTAGGTTAGGTTTGATTAGATTTGGTTAGGTTAGCTTAGGTTATATTTGGTTAGGTTAGATTAATTTTGGTTAGGCAAATTTCTCTAGATATAAGGTAATTACCCTAGATCCAGGAAATTTTACCACCCATACACAACTCTTAAATTATGTGTTTCCGACGCATAATTTGTTCCCCACCCGAAAACCCCACATTAAATATTAAACCCCACATATAAAATTATAGTGTTTGCCCATACTCTCCCAAGTTTACCAAACAAGTTTGGAGACCTGTGGGAATGCGGGGTTTTCGGGTGGGGAACAAATTATGCGTCGGAAACACATTATTTAAGAGTTGTGTATTGGGGGGGTAAAATTCCCTAGATCTAGGGTAATTACCTTATATCTGAGAAATTTGCCTAACCAAATTAACCTAACCTAACCTAACCAAATATAACCTAAGTTAATTTAACCAAATCTAACCTAACCAAATCTAACCAAACCAAATCTAACTAAACCTAACCTAACCAAATATAACCTAACCAAATATAACCTACCAACCTAACCAAATAAACCTAGCCTTCTAGCGGGGGGGTTGGGGGGTTCTCGACACTTCGGTCATCATTCTGTGAGGATCGTCAGGCTCACACGTTTCTGGACTCAGAAGAAATCCAATGAATTTTCCCTTGATCTAGGCAATTTTACAACACCCCTAACTCAAAACTATGTGGTTGCGACGCATATTTTGTACCCCAGCTAAAAATCCCGCATTCCCCCAGGTCCCCAAGCTTGTTTTGTGGGAGAGGGGGAGTATGGGCCAAACACTAGAATAATACCCTACTTATTATGAGAAAAGACAAAAAAAGGAACTCAATTAATAAGGTATTTTAATACTATCATAACCCTGAATATGTATACAAACACAAAGAGAAGACTACGGACGATGAAAAAATTTAGAGTTGTTTGGGCGAAATTGATATTCCAAGTGCTATATTTCCGTGCTCGCTGACAACATAGAGAAGACCTGAGGTGATGGTTGATGTGCAGAGGCTTCTAAACCAGGAAAACAGTCACAGCAGAGTCTCATTAAGAAGTAAGCAAGTAGTAGGGACACATTACGTACCTACCAGCTGCTTACCTTTTGACGAGGCTCTGTTATGACTCTGTTTTCTTGGTTTAGAAGCCTCTGCACATCAGCCATTACCTCAGGTCTTCTCTATAGTGTTGTCAGCGCGAACAGAGCACAGTAATATAGCACCTGGAATATCAATTTCGCGCAAAATAACTCTAAATTCCTCCATCGCCGTAGTTTTCCCTTCGTAGGTCCACCCGCGGCGACCCCGCCTTATCCCCACAATGCACCGATGTAAACAAACCGTGACGTAGTTATGTCTGGGGCCCATTAGGTTATTGTGTTCATCATTATCACTTTTAACATTGATATCATTCGCATCATCATTACCGTTTTCATTCGCGCTTCGCCTCCAACAAGCCCACCAGCAGCTGCTCGGCCCCGGCAAGCACGCCACTCACTCAACCCAGCGGCGCCACCGCTGCTTCACAGGTAATGAACACGGGATGCAAACGCCTGAGCTTCACGCTGGAAAGGGAATTTTACACTCGCTTGAACTTTTCTGACGCAAGAAAAGTCCGTAAAGGTGAAGACTCACAGTTCATAAAATTTGAATGTGTTTCATTTCTTCATTTATTTGTTAATTCTAAGTGACATATTAACCACAAATAATCGCATCAACAGGTCCAGTTTTAAGAATAAAAACCCTTTTCCAGTTTAAAAGGAATTTTTGGGCCCATCATATTAAAGTAATAAATATATAAATATAAATTATATTTTAAAATATATATATATATAAATTTTTATAAATATATATATATATAAAATACTTTATATATAAAATTTACAGTATGATGCTATTGTGCCCCAAGGCGACCATCCCATATGGATTCGCAGAAAAAAACAAAAAAAACAGACGGGACAAGACTGTTGTATGGGCCCTACTATAAATTTGAGGGTTTTACATATGAAAAGAAATATTCTTTTATAAATATTAACAAAATCACGTGAAATATCGAGGCATTTCTTGTATTGAAGAAAAATAAAGAGTAAAAAATGCATAAATTAGCTCCCAACCCCCCCCCTTTCAAATCTCAAACCCCCCAACGGGGGCCCTATAATTTTTCTGTCATCCCAAAACCCGGGGCCCCTTAACAGGTCCCTTAAGATCTAAACACCCCCTAGGATAGGAAAAAAAAAAAAAATGTTTTTTGGAGAAAATTTTTAAAAAACCCCCCCGGAAAAATCACTTTCCTTTTCCCAAAGGGGACGGGGAAAAAAAAAACCATTTGTTTGTGAAAAACCCAACTCTCTTAAATTTCCCCCAAAAGGCCCAAAAACCCCCATAGGTCCCCTTTCCCGGCTTCCCACAAACAAATCCCATCCCGGGCCAAACTCCCCTTTTACTATCCCTCCCCCTCTTCCCCTTCCCTCCCTCCTCTCATCCTTCCCTTCCTCCTCCTTCCCCTTCCCTCCCTCCCCCTTCCTCCCCGCCCTTCCCCCCTGCTTCTAAAGTCTGCTTCCCGTCACACACACAGGATGACCGGCGCTGAATTCCCCCAATACCCCACTTTTGTTATGGTTATAAAACAATACGTATATATAACACACGACCAGTCAGCCTTGATAATCGAATTTATTGTTCCTGATCATTCAAACCCTCATAGAATTACAATAACACGTGTTTATTCATTTATAAGATAAGCAGCACGAAAAGCCTAGTTAGTAACCATTAAATATACTGCAACAATAGTACTCACCAGTGCGCGAGCTGTTCACTGATGCTAGAGCGTTGTCCAATACAAGCTCGTTAGGATGACAGTGGTTCCTTGGGTTTGTGAGCAGTGTCCATGTGTTCGTACCCCACTCGCTGCTTGAGTTCATTCTGACGTGGGGGAAATAGGTGCAGTTAATAACCTCGCTGTACGTAGGTGCGAATTGTCTTAATTGAATCCAAATATTTTATTCACTGTAACTCGTGAATAAGCAGGACTAGTGCATTATTTATCAGTATTATATACTTTCTATATGCATTTTATAATTGCTTATACATCGATGCCCTACACACATACCAAAAACAACTAGTTAGTGGTTATAATGATTATGATAATGATGATAACAGTAATAACATCAATAGCAATGACAATAACAATAATGATAACAATCGGGCGGCAAAATCAAACCATCGTTATTTACTTGTTATTGGTATCACACAACAGTCCATCCTTTAAATATTTAATTGGATGTTTGGGTTATCAGTTAGGGTATCAATGATGTGGATCAACCTGTGGAAGGTGTACAGATTGTGGTATGGTGGGAATAACGTATTCGTCCATTGTCAAAATTCGGAGAAAGATGGATTACATATACTGATGTACAAGTAAAAACTACGTATTGATATCATATTTCAGCATATCAATACTAAATGGTTAGAGAAAACGGCATAAATGCACTTTCAGACAACACACAATCGGTGGCTTTAAGCATGCTGAACGTTTAGATCAGGGGTTCTCAACCTGGGGTACGCGTACCCCCAGGGGTACGTGAGAGGAATTTTGGGGGTACGTGACAGGTTTCAAAAATACTTCGGTTTTGAATAAATGCAAACCTATTTGTAGAAAGTGGCCTACATGTGCTAGGTTATTATCATCTTGTGCCCAGCTGCTTGGCTGAAGAAGAAGAAGAAACTCTGAAGAAGAGTTTTTATTTTGTCACCTTCTGGAATCTACAACGACGGGAGAATATATCTTTGAAGCTATGTCCAGCTTTTTTGAAAAAAAAGGGCTTTCTTGGGCAAATATGGTGGGATGTACAACAGATGGTGCCCCTGCAATGACAGGCTGTCGGTCTGGATTCCAAGCAAGGGTGAAAACAGACAACCCCAACGCAAGCAAGATGCATTGTATGATTCACCGCTACGCATTAGCTGTGAAGACCCTACCTCCAGACCTCAAAACCGTATTTGACGATGTTGTAGCCATGGTCAACTTTATTAAAAACAGTCCGTTGAACACAAGGATGCTGCGTCTTTTGTGTCAGGAACTTAATGCTGGGGAGGAGTCACTCCTTTTTTTTACAGAAGAAAGATGGCTATCGAGGGGTAACGTAGTGGCTCGAGTTGCGACATTAAAGGAGGAGCTGAAAGAATTCTTTGACAGGAATGAGAAAGAAAAAACAAAAAGTTTGTCAACAAGCTGTCAGATAACAGGTGGATCACAAAAGCTGGCTTATCTCAATGATATATTTTATCGCATCAACGCAGTCAACAGATCACTTCAAGGTTACTCGGCAACTGTGATTGATTTTGTCGACAAGCTGCGAACTTTTCAAATGAAACTCAAACTTTGGCAAAAAAAAGTCCAAGCGAGTCGGTATGACGTTTTTGAGAATATGAGCGACAGCTTGTCAGCTCTGTGTAAAGATGATGTGGATGAGGTCAGTGTTCTCATTCAGAAGCACTTGGTTTCTCTCAGTCAAGAGTTAGATAACTATTTTCCTGATATCACAGACTTAGATTGCCAATCATTCGAAATCCATTGAAGGTGGACCCTAGATCACTTCCAGATGAATTACAAAACGAATTCGTTGACTTTGTCAATGTCAATAAATGACTCAACTGCAAAAGATTCTTTCGATAGTTTGTCATTGACAAGATCCTGGTCAACAATGGCGAGTTCTTACCCTGCTTTAGCAAAGAAATGTGTACGGAACCTCCTGATGTTTCCTTCTACATACCGCTGTGAGCAGGGATTAGCAGCACTGTGCTGTGCTTGATTAAAAACAAGTTACGTTCACGGCTGGCAGTCAAAGACGACATAAGAGTGGCTCTTTCAAAGACTGTGCCGAGGATTGACTTGTTGGTAGCAAGGATACAGGCCCAACCATCTCACTGAAGTCATACACAGTGACTTCTCTGTGAGTGAGTAACTAGTAACACTAACTACAAGTAACTAGTTACTAGTAACACTAACTACAAGTAACTAGTTATTTGGTACACCCAGCCCCACAGTCACACCGAAATTTGAAAAATACGTTTACTTTAGTTCTATTTTAGTGTTTTTTTATGCTAATCACACACAGTGACTTCCCTACATGTGAGTAAGTAACTAGTTACTAATAACTATTTGTGAGGCTTAACAATCAGCATTAGTTCACATTCAGTGGAACACAATGCCTTCTTTAGCTCTATTTTTTTTTTTTTTTTCATGCTAGTGACGTTAGTCACGCACACAGTCATTTCCCCATGAGTAACTAGTTATAAGTTGTAAATAGCACCACTAGCTCATATTCACAGTTATTGCCAAAATGTGTCTGCTTTAGTTCTATTTTATTATTTTTTTATGCTATTCACACACACGGTGACTTACCTATCACCGTTACTAGTTACAAGCTGCAACTATATCTGCAAGCAGCACTAGTTCACTGTCACAATGATTGAAAACTGTCTGCTGTGGTTTTATTTTAGAAAATATATTGTTCATAGTGACATAGTCACATTGATTGAAAAAGTTTGTCTGCTCTACAGTTATAGCACAATTTAAACTTTATAAACTAAATTAATAAACCATGCATCTCTTTTTACCCTTCTTGATGCTGCATTCTGAGTAAGGGGTACGTGACCAATGCTGAAAGACCTCAAGGGGTACATAAGATTAAAAAGGTTGAGAACCCCTGGTTTAGATGGAGTATTCTTACCTAATGTACAGGAGAACCGATTTCAGCGGGAAGAGACGGTCTTTTTTTCCCTTACATTTACGATAAAGCACACATTACTTCTTCAAAACAATTATATCTAAAAGCAGGGAAGGTGTGAAATATGAAACAAGGGCAAAAGATGGAACAAAATATGTAAAGCAAGGAATACGTGATAGGTTATAATGTAGTTACACCTGGAAAGAAAAAGAGCACCTCACGGCTGCCCGGTCACTCACTGTCAGACGCTGCCATTAGCTATGATGAAATTTTGTCAACACATTTCCACTCTCCAATTAAACGCTAATAAGATCTCTATCAAAAAGGACATGACACATACTTAACACTACTTTTTTATGATACTAGAAAGATGTCATCAGTTGTGAAGGTGATATCTACTCAACGAAAAAAACCCGTTATGTTCAATGAAACTTATATCATGAAAGAGTTTAAACTTTTGGAAAACGTTGAATAACAAACGACAGAAAAAAACAGCCTAAAAAAACTACGTAGTAAGTGAGTGTTTGCATCGTTAATCCAAAGCCTTTACTAAATTATATAGGAGTGTCATCGAGTAAAAATATAAACAGCTTTAGGAAAGAGAGAGAGAGAGAGAGAGAGAGAGAGAGAGAGAGAGAGAGAGAGAGAGAGAGAGAGAGAGAGAGAGAGAGAGAGAGAGAGAGAGAGAGAGAGAGAGAGAGAGAGAGAGAGAGAGAGAGAGAGAGAGAGAGAGAGAGAGAGAGAGATTCAGATTCAGATTCAATACTTTTATTCACAATTGAATTAACATTTGTGAAAAAGACTGTTTCGAGATAACAGTCTTATCTCAGGATACATAATATTAGCTGATGATAGTACTAGTACATTAATACGATGGACAATATTGTTGTTTTAGTAAGCTTCACATTTTTGTTTTGTTTTGTTTTGTTCTTCCTTAGATTAATCATCTAATGGCACAGAATTCTGGATGTGCAGTTAGTGTTTGTGGGAGGAGACTAATGAAGTGAATTGCAAGTTCAGCAAGGGTGGGTGTGGGCACAGAACACTGTTGTCTTTGGCGGGTAACGCAGCCACAGTCACGAAGGTAGTGAGCAAGTGTGTGCCCATCCTCAGTAGCGCACAGCCTACAGCGACGCCCTTCCTCCGGCGTGTTGATGCCAATTTCCCATCCATAAGGGTACCCAAGTTTGATCCTGGATCTCACCACCTCGCACAACCGACTTGATATCATGGATGAGGATGAAAGGTAGTGTTTAGTAAAAGGAACTACCACGTGTAGGTCTCGCGGCCTCTTGTAGCTTCCTTATCTTCTTATGTTATTATGTTCTTATGAGAGAGAGAGAGAGAGAGAGAGAGAGAGAGAGAGAGAGAGAGAGAGAGAGAGAGAGAGAGAGAGAGAGAGAGAGAGAGAGAGAGAGAGAGAGAGAGAGAAAAAAAAAATTGACTTCATCCTGACAATAGAAATTAAAAGAGAAGTCAGGCCTAAGGCAGCGAAGGCCACTGGTCAAAAGGGGCGGCAGGGCAGGGCTCATCGATTATGTGTCAGGGTTTCGTGTGACAGGTGATTCCCGCTCCTCTCACCCGATATTCTCCCCCTCTTGGCAGATAGACAGGAGAGACGGACAGTATTCTGGTTCAAGGATAGGTGGACAGTATTCTGATTCAAGGATAGATGGACAGTATTCTGGTTCAAGGACAGGTGGACAGTATTCTGGTTCAAGGATAGGTGGACAGTATTCTGATTCAAGGATAGATGGACAGTATTCTGGTTCAAGGACAGGTGGACAGTATTCTGGTTCAAGGATAGGTGGACAGTATTCTGATTCAAGGATAGATGGACAGTATTCTGGTTCAAGGACAGGTGGACAGTATTCTGGTTCAAGGATAAGTGGACAGCATTCTGATTCAAGGAAGGCTTTACAGGTGTTACCTTGATTTGCTAAGATAAGTGGATAGTATTCTGGTTCAAGGAAGGCTTTAAATATGTTACCTTGATTTGCTAAGATAGAATTTAGATAAGTGGACAGTATTCTCTGGTTCAAGGAAGGCTTTACACATGTTACCTTGATTTTCTAAAATAAGTGGATAGTTTTCTGGTTCAAGGAAGGCTTTACAGATGTTACCTTGATTTTCTAAGATAAGTGGACAGTATTCTGGTTCAAGGAAGGCTTTACAGATGTTACCTTGATTTTCTAAACTAAGTGGACAGTATTCTGGTTCAAGGAAGGTTTTACATGTTACCTTGATTTTTTAAGATAAGTGGATAGTATTCTGGTTCAAGGAAGGCTTTACAGATGTTACCTTGATTTTCTAAACTAAGTGGACAGTATTCTGGTTCTAGGAAGGCTTTACAGATGTTACCTTGATGTTTTAAGATAAGTGGATAGTATTCTGGTTCAAGGAAGGCTTTACATATGTTGCCTTGATTTTCTTACTGTCTCTTGCTTCACACTGATTCAATAGAGGGCTTCATTTTCCTTTGCTAATTATTTTTTCCTTCCTATCATTATTTACTTTCCTAATGCTGCACAGTCAATTCGTATTCACTGGAGGCTTGACAATATGTAACATCACATCCTTAGTTGTACAGTGGAAGGGAAACTCGATGCGTATTACTGTATCACTCCTATAGGCAATAGAGGACCTAAAGACGCAATTGCCATAGTTGAGAAAGGCTCGGTGACACATCCAGGCCGAAACGCAACACTCTCAGCATTAACCTCCACCAATTACTAAGATCAGAGACGAGATGTCGTGCTAAGCCTCTCACGCGTCAACGCAGCTCAAGAGGCTCAGAGGTCGAGAAACTGTAAATGATTCGTCTTTAGGTCGCGAATCAAACTGACGGCAAGCCTCCTTGATGTCTTACTGTGAGAAGTCGAGTAGAAACATACACCTTCGACCCAGATTCATGCTATTGGAACGACAAAATTTCGAGTCCAAAACACTCCACGGCGTTCAGGCAGGTTTGTCGCTGCTGATCGTCCGCTGCACTCTTCCGTAATCTGTGTTTAGGCTCCTTGTATAGGTTCCTCACATCCTCTCTGCTCTGCCGGTGGTGGGCGATCAGGAGAGAGCAGCAGCTTGTGTTTGGGGCAACGAGGCAACGAGGCACTCTCCCCGATGAGCGTCTCTCCAGAGCAAAAGAGTTGGTGATCCGGAAGATGCTGGTTGTGAAGAAAGTCTGCAAGGGTGCACGTGAATATTTTCCTTGGCATGGAAACGCTACATTTTGATTTTTTTAGAGTAGTTGGAGTCAGTATCAAACAAATGAGAGAGAGGATTCACTGAGAGCAAACGATCAGCACTTGGTGGAAACGTGAACCATGATGATTCCAGGCGAGGTTTGAATGGAGTGAATGGTAGATTAGAAGATGATCAGATGTGAGTGGGTGGCTGGGTGGGTGGGTGGGTGGGTGGGCAAGGGCATGAGCGTGTCACCATCTTGACTCCCCCTTGACTCCCCTTCGACACTCCTCGCCTGGGCATTGCAAAGGACTAAAAGCAAAAGGACTAAAGGCAAAAGCAGCCTTGACTCCTCCCAAGGGTTTTTCCTTGACTCACCGTCAGGACAACACTCCTCGCCTGGGCCGTGCAAAGTAACGCAGACAACACCAAGATGTATAGACGATAGTATGTTTATTAATCTTGGACAACACGACCTCTAGGTAGGGGATGTAAATCGTCTTAATGATTACTGACTCATCACATTATTTCCTCTACGAATTTATGGCCATCGACGGTTTCCCTTTTGGGGTTAGGAATATGAAATGTGGAGAATCCGTGTCTAACAAGTTTAACAATGTTTCGCCTTAAGAAAACGAGCATGATACAGGTAACGACCCGCTGATACTGCGAACACAATGTCAACATCGGTCACTCATATATAAAAAAATAATATATATATAAGAAGAAAAATAGCCTATACAGGTGCTATAGGTTACAACGTGAAAATAAAAAACTCAGGGCTATCCATCGTCGCTGGTTAGTCGGTGGGTGGACGGCCAAAGAACACACAGAGGTCACAAAACATGTCCGCTGATTACACCTGATTATTCTAATGTACGTACCGCCTGGAGAAACCCACGCCTCACAGGCACGATTCAAACTCAGCCATACCTTGATTTTTTTTTTTTTTTTTTTTTGCAGCAAAGACTCGTAACTTCAATTACATACACGCACTCCCCAACACTACCACGCACTCCCCAACACTACCACGCACTCCCCAACACTCCCACGCACTCCTCAACACTCCCACGCACTCCCCAACACTCCCACGCACTCCCCAACACTACCACGCACTCCCCAACACTTCCACGCACTCCCCAACACAACCACGCACTCCCCAACACTACCACGCACTCCCCAACACTCCCACGCACTCCTCAACACTCCCACGCACTCCCCAACACTCCCACGCACTCCCCAACACTCCCACGCACTCCCCAACACTACCACGCACTCCCCAACACTACCACGCACTCCCCAACACTCCCACGCACTCCTCAACACTCCACGCACTCCCCAACACTACCACGCACTCCCCAACACTACCACGCACTCCTCAACACTCCCACGCACTCCCCAACACTCCCACGCACTCCCCAACACTACCACGCATCCCCAACACTCCCACGCACTCCTCAACACTCCCACGCACTCCCCAACACTCCCACGCACTCCTCAACACTCCCCAACACTCCCACGCACTCCTCAACACTCCCACGCACTCCCCAACACTCCCACTCACTCCCCAACACTCCCACGCACTCCTCAACACTCCCCAAAAACTCCCACGCACTCCTCAACACTCCCACGCACTCCCCAACACTCCCACGCACTCCCCAACACTCCCACGCAACTCCTCAACACTCCCACGCACTCCCCAACACTCCCACGCACTCCCCAACACTCCCACGCACTCCTCAACACTCCCCAACACTCCCACGCACTCCTCAACACTCCCACGCACTCCTCAACACTTCCACGCACTCCTCAACACTCCACGCACTCCCCAACACTCCCACGCACTCCCCAACACTCCCACGCACTCCTCAACACTCCCCAACACTCCACGCACTCCTCAACACTCCCACGCACTCCTCAACACTCCCACGCACTCCTCAACACTCCCACGCACTCCTCAACACTCCCATGCACTCCCCAACACTCCCACGCACTCCTCAACACCCCCCAACACTCCCACGCACTCCTCAACACTCCCATGCACTCCTCAACACTCCCACGCACTCCTCAACACTCCCACGCACTCCCCAACACTCCCACACACTCCCCAACACTCCCACACACTCCTCAACACTCCCACGCACTCCCCAACACTCCCATGCACTCCCCAAACACTCCCACGCACTCCCCAACACTCCCACGCACTCCCCAACACTCCCACGCACTCCCCAACACTCCCACGCACTCCTCAACACTCCCACGCACTCCTCAACACTCCCACGCACTCCCCAACACTCTCACGCACTCCCCAACACTACCACGCACTCTCCAACACTCCCACGCACTCCTCAACACTCCACGCACTCCTCAACACTCCCCAACACTCCCACGCACTCCTCAACACTCCCCAACACTCCCACGCACTCCTCAACACTCCACGCACTCCCCAACACTCCCACGCACTCCTCAACACTCCCCACGCACTCCCCAACACTCCCACGCACTCCCCAACACTCCCACGCACTCCTCAACACTCCCCACATATTCCCCAACACTCCCACACACTTCTCTACACTCCCACGCACTCCCCAACACTCCCACGCACTCCTCAACACTCCACGCACTCCCAAACACTCCCACGCACTCCTCAACACTCCCACGCACTCCCCAACACTCCCCACGCACTCCTCAACACTCCCACGCACTCCCAAACACTCCCACGCACTCCTCAACACTCCCACGCACTCCCAACACTACCACGCACTCCTCAACACTCCCACGCACCCCAACACTCCCACGCACTCCTCACACTCCCACGCACTCCCTAACACTCCCACGCACTCCTCAACACTCCCACGCACTCCCCAACACTCCCACGCACTCCCCAACACTCCCCAACACTCCCACGCACTCCCCAACACTCCCACGCACTCCCCAACACTCCCACGCACTCCCCAACACTCCCACGCACTCCCCAACACTCCCACGCACTCCTCAACACTTCCACGCACTCCCCAACACTCCCACGCACTCCTCAACACTCCACGCACTCCCCAACACTCCCACGCACTCCTCAACACTCCACGCCACTCCCAACCCTCCCATGCACTCCCCAACACTCCCACGCACTCCCCAACATCCCACGCACTCCTCAACACTACCACGCACTCCCCAACACTCCCACGCACTCCCCAACACTCCCACGCACTCCTCAACACTCCCACGCACTCCCCAACACTCCCACGCACTCCCCAACACTACCACGCACTCCCCAACACTCCCACGCACTCCCCAACACTCCCACGCACTCCCCAACAATCCCCAACACTCCCACGCACTCCTCAACTCTACCACGCACTCCCCAACACTCCCACGCACTCCCCAACAAATCCCACACACTCACGCACTCCCCAACACTCCCACGCACTCCCAACACTCCCATGCACTCCCCAACACTCCCACGCACTCCCCAACACTCCCACGCACTCCCCCAACACTCCCACGCACTCCCAACACTCCCACGCACTCCTCAACACTCCCACGCACTCCTCAACACTCCCACGCACTCCCCAACACTCTCACGCACTCCCCAACACTACCACGCACTCTCCAACACTCCCACGCACTCCTCAACACTCCCACGCACTCCTCAACACTCCCCAACACTCCCACGCACTCCTCAACACTCCCCAACACTCCCACGCACTCCTCAACACTCCCACGCACTCCCCAACACTCCCACGCACTCCTCAACACTCCCACGCACTCCCCAACACTCCCACGCACTCCCCAACACTCCCACGCACTCCTCAACACTCCCACATATTCCCCAACCTCCCACACACTTCTCTACACTCCCACGCACTCCCCAACACTCCCACGCACTCCTCAACACTCCCACGCACTCCCAAACACTCCCACGCACTCCTCAACACTCCCACGCACTCCCCAACACTCCCACGCACTCCTCAACACTCCCACGCACTCCCAAAACACTCCCACGCACTCCTCAACACTCCCACGCACTCCCCAACACTACCACGCACTCCTCAACACTCCCACGCACTCCCCAACACTCCCACGCACTCTTCAACACTCCCACGCACTCCCTAACACTCCCACGCACTCCTCAACACTCCCACGCACTCCCCAACACTCCCACGCACTCCCCAACACTCCCCAACACTCCCACGCACTCCCCAACACTCCCACGCACTCCCCAACACTCCCACGCACTCCCCAACACTCCCACGCACTCCCCAACACTCCCACGCACTCCTCAACACTTCCACGCACTCCCCAACACTCCCACGCACTCCTCAACACTCCCACGCACTCCCCAACACTCCACGCACTCCTCAACACTCCCACGCACTCCCCAACACTCCCATGCACTCCCCAACACTCCCACGCACTCCCCAACACTCCCACGCACTCTCAACACTACCACGCACTCCCCAACACTCCCACGCACTCCCCAACACTCCCACGCACTCCTCAACACTCCCACGCACTCCCCAAACACTCCCACGCACTCCCCAACACTACCACGCACTCCCCAACACTCCCACGCACTCCCAACACTCCCACGCACTCCCCAACAATCCCCAACACTCCCACGCACTCCTCAACTCTACCACGCACTCCCCAACACTCCCACGCACTCCCCAACAATCCCCAACACTACCACGCACTCCCCAACACTCCCACGCACTCCCCAACAATCCCCAACACTCCCCAACATTACCACGCACTCCCCAACACTCCCACGCACTCCCCAACACTCCCAAGCTCTCCCCAACACTCCCACGCACTCCTCAACACTCCCACGCACTCCCCAACACTCCCACGCACTCCCCAACACTCCCACGCACTCCTCAACACTCCCACGCACTCCCCAACACTCCCACGCACTCCCCAACACTCCCACGCACTCCTCAACACTCCCCAACACTCCCACGCACTCCTCAACACTCCACGCACTCCTCAACACTTCCACGCACTCCTCAACACTCCCACGCACTCCCCAACACTCCCACGCACTCCCCAACACTCCCACGCACTCCTCAACACTCCCCAACACTCCCACGCACTCCTCAACACTCCCACGCACTCCTCAACACTCCACGCACTCCTCAACACTCCCACGCACTCCTCAACACTCCCACGCACTCCCCAACACTCCCACGCACTCCTCAACACCCCCCAACACTCCCACGCACTCCTCAACACTCCCATGCACTCCTCAACACTCCCACGCACTCCTCAACACTCCCACGCACTCCCCAACACTCCCACACACTCCCCAACACTCCCACACACTCCTCAACACTCCCACGCACTCCCCAACACTCCCATGCACTCCCCAACACTCCCACGCACTCCCCAACACTCCCACGCACTCCCCAACACTCCCACGCACTCCCCAACACTCCCACGCACTCCTCAACACTCCCACGCACTCCTCAACACTCCCACGCACTCCCCAACACTCCACGCACTCCCCAACACTACCACGCACTCTCCAACACTCCCACGCACTCCTCAACACTCCCACGCACTCCTCAACACTCCCCAACACTCCCACGCACTCCTCAACACTCCCACGCACTCCCCAACACTCCCACGCACTCCTCAACACTCCCACGCACTCCCCAACACTCCCACGCACTCCCCAACACTCCCACGCACATCCTCAACACTCCCACATATTCCCCAACACTCCCACACACTTCTCTACACTCCCACGCACTCCCCAACACTCCCACGCACTCCTCAACACTCCCACGCACTCCCAAACACTCCCACGCACTCCTCAACACTCCCACGCACTCCCCAACACTCCACGCACTCCTCAACACTCCCACGCACTCCCAAACACTCCCACGCACTCCTCAACACTCCCACGCACTCCCCAACACTACCACGCACTCCTCAACACTCCCACGCACTCCCAACACTCCCACGCACTCCTCAACACTCCCACGCACTCCCTAACACTCCCACGCACTCCTCAACACTCCCACGCACTCCCCAACACTCCCACGCACTCCCCAACACTCCCCAACACTCCCACGCACTCCCCAACACTCCCACGCACTCCCCAACACTCCCACGCACTCCCCAACACTCCACGCACTCCCCAACACTCCCACGCACTCCTCAACACTTCCACGCACTCCCCAACACTCCCACGCACTCCTCAACACTCCCACGCACTCCCCAACACTCCCACGCACTCCTCAACACTCCCACGCACTCCCCAACACTCCCATGCACTCCCCAACACTCCCACGCACTCCCCAACACTCCCACGCACTCCTCAACACTACCACGCACTCCCCAACACTCCCACGCACTCCCCAACACTCCCACGCACTCCTCAAACACTCCCACGCACTCCCCAACACTCCCACGCACTCCCCAACACTACCACGCACTCCCCAACACTCCCACGCACTCCCCAACACTCCCACGCACTCCCCAACAATCCCACACACTCCCACGCACTCCTCAACTCTACCACGCACTCCCCAACACTCCCACGCACTCCCCAACAATCCCCAACACTACCACGCACTCCCCAACACTCCCACGCACTCCCCAACAATCCCCAACACTCCCCAACATTACACGCACTCCCCAACACTCCCACGCACTCCCCAACACTCCCAAGCTCTCTCCAACACTACCACGCACTCCCCAACACTACCACGCACTCCCCCAAACACTCCCACACAATCCCCAACACTCCCACGCACTCTCCAACACTCCCCAACACTCCCCAACACTCCACGCACTCCCCAACACTCCCAAGCTCTCCCCAACACTCCCACGCACTCCCCAACACTCCACACACTCCCCAACACACCCACGCACTCCCCAACACTCCCACGCACTCCCCAACACTCCCACACAATCCTCAACACTCCCACGCACTCCCCAACACTCCCAAGCTCTCCCCAACACTCCCCAACACTCCCACGCACTCTCCAACACTCCCAAGCTCTCCCCAACACTCCCCAAGACTACCACGCACTCCCAAACACTACAACGCACTCCCCAACACTCCCACGCACTCCCCAACACTCCCAAGCTCTCCCAACACTCCCCAATACTACCACGCACTCCCCAACACTACCACGCACTCCCCAACACTCCCAGGCACTCCCCAACACTCCCACGCACTCCCAACACTCCCACACACTCCCCAACACTACCACGCACTCCCCAACACTCTCACGCACTCCCCAGCACTACCACGCACTCCCCAACACTCCCACACACTCCCCAACACTCCCACACACTCCCCAACTCTCCACGCACTCCCCAACACTCCCACGTACTCCCCAACACTCCCACGCACTCCCCAACACTACCGGGCACTACCAAACACTCCCACGCACTCCCCAAGACTCCCACGCACTCCCAGCACTACCACGCACTCCCCAACACTCCCACACACTCCCCAACACTCCCACGCACTCCCCAACAACTACCACGCACTCCCCAACACTCCCACACCACTCCCCAACACTCCCACGCACTCCCCAACACTCCCACACACTCCCCAACACTCCCACGCACTCCCCAACACTCCCACGCACTCCCAAGACTCCCCAACACTCCCACACACCTCCCAACATTCCCACGCACGCCCCAACACTCACACGCACTCCCCAACCCTACCACGCACTCCCCAGCACTCCCACACACTCCCCAACACTCCCACGCACTCCCCAACACTCCCACACACTCCCCAACAATCCCACGTACTCCCCAACACTCCACACACACTCCCCAACACTCCGACACACTCCCCAACACTCCCCAACACTCCCCAACACTCCCACGCACGCCCCAACACTCCCACACACTCCCCAACACTCCCACACACTCCCCAACACTCCCACGCACTCCCCAGCACTCCCACACACTCCCCAACACTCCCACGCACTCCCCAACACTCCCACACACTCCCCAACATCCGACACACTCCCCAACACTCCCCAACACTCCCACGCACGCCCCAACACTCCCACACACTCCCCAACACTCTGACACACTCCCCAACACTCCCACGCACTCCCCAACACTCCCACACACTCCCCAACACTCCGACACACTCCCCAACACTCCGACACACTCCCCAACAACTCCCCAACACTCCCACACACTCCCCAACACTACCACGCACTCCCCAACACTCCCCAACATTCCCACACACTCTCCAAACACTCCCACGCACTCCCCAACACTCCCCAATACTCCCAAGCTCTCCCACGCACTCCCCAATACTCCCACGCACTCCCCAACACTCCCACGCACTCCCCAACACTCCCACGCACTCCCCAACACTACAACGCACTCCCCAACACTCCCACGCAATCCCCAACACTACCACGCACTCCCCAACACTACCACGCACTCCCCAACACTCCCACGCACTCCCCAACACTCCCACGCACTCCCCAACACTACCACGCACTCCCCAACACTACCACGCACTCCCCAACACTACCACGCACTCCCCAACACTTCCACGCACTCCCCAACAGTCCCATGCTCTCCCCAACACTCCCCAACACTACCACGCACTCCCCAATACTACCACGCACTCCCCAACACTCCCACGCACTCCCCAACACTCCCATACATCCCCAACACTCCCACGCACTCCCCAACACTCCCACGCACTCCCCAAACACTACAACGCACTCCCCAACACTCCCACGCACTCCCCAACACTACCACGCACTCTCCAAACACTCCCCAACAATCCCCAACACTCCCACCCGCTCCCCTAACACTACCACGCACTTCCCAACACTACCACGCTCTCTCCAACACTCCTCAACAATCCCCAACACTCCCACGCACTCCCCTAACACTACCACGCATTCCCCAACACTACCACACACTCTCCAACACTCCCCAACAATCCCCAACACTCCCACGCACTCCCCTAACACTCCACGCACTCCCCAACACTCCCACGCACTCCCCAACAATCCCCAACACTCCCACGCACTCCTCAACACTACCACGCACTCCCCAACACTCCCACGCACTCCCCAACAACCCCAACACTACCACGCACTCCCCAAACACTCCCACGCACTCCCAAACAATCCCCAACACTCCCACGCACTCCCCAACACTCCCACGCACTCCCCAACACTCCCACGCACTCCCCAGCACTACCACGCACTCCCCAACACTCCCACGCACTCCCCAACACTCCCATGCACTCCCCAACACTCCCACGCACTCCCCAACACTCCCACGCACTCCCCAACACTCCCACGCACTCCCCAACACTCCACGCACTCCCCAACAATCCCCAGCACTCCCACGCACTCCCCAACACTCCCACGCCCTCCCCAACACTCCCACGCACTCCCCAACACTACCACGCACTCCCCAACACGACCACGCACTCCCCAACACTCCCATGCACTCCCCAACACTCCCATGCACTCCCCAACACTCCCACGCACTCCCCAACACTCCACGCACTCCCCAACACTACCACGCACTCTCCAACACTCCCCCAATAATCCCCAACACTCCCACGCACTCCCCTAACACTACCCCGCACTCCCCAACACTACCACGCACTCTCCAACACTCCCCGACAATCCCCAACACTCCCACGCACTCCCCTAACACTACCACGCCACTCCCCAACACTACCACGCACTATCCAACACTCCCCAACAATCCCCAACACTCCCACGCACTCCCCTAACACTACCACGCACTCCCCAACACTCCCACTCACTCCCCAACAATCCCCAAAACTCCCACGCACTCCTCAACACTACCACGCACTCCTCAACACTCCCACGCACTCCCCAACAATCCCCAACATTATCATGCACTCCCCAACACTCCCACGCACTCCCCAACAATCCCCAACACTCCCACGCACTCCCCAACACTACCACGCACTCTCCAACACTCCCCACGCACTCCCCAACAATCCCAACACTCCCACGCACTCCCCAACACTACCACGCACTCCCCAACACTCCCACGCACTCCCGAACAATCCCCAACACTCCCACGCACTCTCCAACAATCCCCAACACTCCCACGCACTCCCCAACAATCCCCAACACTACCACGCACTCCCCAACACTCCCCAACAATCCCCAACACTCCCACGCACTCCCCAACACTCCCACGCACTCCCCAACACTCCCACGCACTCCCTAAAACTCCCACGCACTCCCCAACACTCCCACGCACTCCCCAACACTCCCACGCACTCCCCAACACTCCCACGCACTCCCCAACAATCCCCAACACTCCCACGCACTCCCCAACACTACCACGCACTCCTCAACACTCCCACGCACTCCCCAACACTCCCACGCACTCCCCAACAATCCCCAACACTCCCACGTTCTCCCCAACACTCCCTCACCACACAGAGGGATTCATATACGTGTTGATTGCCACACTTCATCCTCCTACACACCCTTTCCTACTCTTGGCGTGGAGAAGTACACGTCCTCAGGATACTAATGAAGGAGCGCCGTTCCCTTTGCTCCACATTACCGGTGTTGACATGTAGATCTAGGGCGCCTCCACTACTAGGTTTCAAGGTATTCTCAGAGCCTCAGTAATCCCTTCCAAGAGACACAAATGATATCCTTTGCGATCATTTATAATAGTGTCGTGGTAGCTTCCTTCACGCTTTACCGGTTATTATTTTTATGGTCTTGTTCCCCTCTTACCACGATGCAATATGTCATAAGGAGATAAAAGCAGCCTCTTCCTCCTCCTTTTCCTCCTCCTCATCATCATCATCATCATCATCCTTTCCTCCTCCTTCCACACATAACTAACATGATAATACAACTTGTTCTTTTAGCATGATATTTTATATAAGGGAAAATTTATCAAAACGTTTCTTCTAAAAAATTTGGAAAGATATTTGCTTTTTAAAAGATTTTTTGAGCCTCTGTGTGAGTGTTTTTTTTTGTGTGTGTGTATTCATCTAGTTGTATTTTTACAGGGCTTGAGCTACACTCGTATGGCCCCGTCTCCATATCAACATTCTTATCA